>CACRXP010000152.1:637762-655193 GCA_902702965.1 Spirometra erinaceieuropaei
ATAAATCTGCCGGCAACAGTTAACATCTGGCAGTGCGCACAAAAAATTGATAGTCGTTCGCGTTTGCGCCCGTGAGCGGCCGCTATTTCCGTCAATCCGTCCCGATTGGCTCTCGTCTCTTCCATTTCTCCTTGAGACTTTTGCACGCAGCGTCCAACTCGACATGACGGTTGATGCACGATTCATCCGAGTGCATGGCCTCAAGGAACTCTCGGCCTTTCTTGAAGGGGCAGACACCGACAATCCGTGTTCTGTTCCAAGCAAACGTATGCCCCGTGTCCAGGGTATGCATGGCTACTTGAGACAGGTGGTCTCACCTCTTTACTGCAAGTTGGTGTTCATGAATGCGTGTAGAGGCGGATTTTCCTGTTTGGCCACAATAAACTGCATCACAGGCCTCACATGGGATCTTGTAGACGGCTTCTTTTCTATCCAAATAGTCGACATTATCCTTAGGGTGTACTATCTGAGTACGTAGTGTAGTCGTTGGTCTGTGTGCCACCAGAATTTGGTGCCTCTTTAGGTGCCTTTCCACGAGTTCAGACACGTTTCTGATGTAAGGGAGGGTTCGCTATGTATTTGGCTTGGGCGCCTGACTGGAAGTTCTTTGTTCCCTTTCCTTTGACTCTTTCTGTCTCACGCATCGGCGCAAAAAATCCTTGGGGTAGCCATATATACATATATTCCTTCTAATAAACCGGATTTTTTGGACTTCTGACGTTGCCGAAGGCTGAACTTACTTGTACTTGCTTGTACTTGATACGGCTGCGATCATGCCTGATCTAGCCGGCCTCGATGATATCCCGAACTCTCCCTTCCCACGCTTGACGATCCGCGGCAGCAGATCTGGACAGCTCAACCCATTCCCTCGCCAAAGACGGAGACCGAATATCGGAGGTCCAAGAACCATCTCTATGCCTTGACGAACTGTGTCGAATCAGGTTTTGAGTTGACCCCCTCTTCGTCGCCTCCACTGGGGTAACGGTGCCGGGCAGTATCACTGAGCTCCTGAGGTGGACGACGAATAAAATGCCCAAATCACCTCAGTCGCCCTTCTTGGATGGCCCGGGTTATCCTTACGATGTTGTCGCAGCGACCGCAGACTGTGTTATCTGAGACGAAATCGGTGAACTTCATTCGAAGGATGGTCCTCAAGCAGTGGTGGTCGAATACCTTTAGTTTTCGCTCGTCCTTCACGCGCACAACCCAGCATTCACAACCGTAGAGAAGGACAGTTCGGACAGATGCACGGTACACGAGAATCTTAGTGACGAGGGAGAGGTCACGTGGAATCCATAGGCATTTCCGAAGGCTTGAGGAAACCCGTCGGGCAGCATCGATTCGGGAGACAATGTCACTCCTACTCTGTCCATTAGGCAGCAGCCTCGCCCCGAGGTATTTAAAACTGTCTACTTCTTCAAGTTGACAGCCATCGATCGCGAAAGGTGCCTTCTCCTAGTCAGAGATGCAGCTTGAAAACACTTTGGTCTTCGCAGCGTTTATGGATGAACTGACAGATTTAGAGACCTCGTTCATCCGTGACACCATAGACTGCAGATCACCAAAACTTGAAGCAAGTAAGGCGATATCATCGGCATAGTCGAGTTCAGTCAGCCGATGTCCGGATACAGAAGCAACGCCGTCACTGTCGCGTAGGGCCCTCCCGAGGATCCAGCCAATAGCGTAGTTGAACAGTATGGGTGACACGATAAAACCCTGTCGAACGCCAGACCGAATACCGAACGTTTGGGAACGATTGTTGCGGACCAGGACTCTCGCAGTAGTGGAGAGATAATAGGTCTTGATCATGGCGATTATTGTTGTCGGTACACCATCTAGCGCCATTATCCGCCACAAGAACTCACGGTGAACGGAATCGAACGCGGCGGCGAAGTCAATGAAACAGACGGCCGTCGGTTGTTGGCAGCTATGGCGAAATTCGAGAATGCGCCTCAGTGTAAATATCTGGTCAACGCATCCACGTCCGGCACGAAATCCGGCTTGGTTGGGTCTCGTCCTGGAGTCACGCACAGCCTGGAATCGCCTGAGTAGGATAGTAGCGAAGATCTTCGCAGCAACGTCGATGAGATTTATGCCGCGTTGGTTCTGGCATCTCGACTTATCTCCCTTCTCGAGGATAGGTACAAGGATACCTAAGCCCCAGTCATCAGGAACAACCTCGTCTCTCCACGCTCGTTCAATCACCTCATGGAGCCAGGGCTTCAGAGTGTCGACACAAGACTTGAAGATTTCAGCGGGTATGCCGTCCTCTCCGGGTACCTTATTGTTGCGCAACTTCCGTATGGCATCGGCGACTTCTCCTTCGGAGGGGGATGGGTCGCATGGCACTGCATAGGTAGGAGCGAGAAGAAACTCCGCTGAAGAGGAGAGCAAGGGCGAGGCAGGCTGGGTATCGAAGTTGAGATGGTGCTCAAAGTGCTCACGCCAGCGCTCGACTTTGGCTTAGTTGCCAGCAATCAAGCCGCCGTTCACGTCGCGAACAGAGTCTCTACGTGTAGAGAGCTTACCGCTTACTTAGCGGATCAGACGCTAGAGCTATCGAGTGTCACCAACGTTCGAGGCCTGTTCCATGGAGGCCGTTATTTCAGCCCAATATTGCTTCCGGTCGTCCCTGGCCGATCTTGCCGTTATCTTTCAAAGTTGGTGGAAGCAGTCATCGTTGCGGGACCTGGCTCGAGCCGTCTGAGCAGGTAACTGCAGGGTTCTTCCGCTGATTCAGTCACTGCAGCGTCGTTGGGTGTATCCAAGGATTTTCTCAGCTGTCCCATAGACTGAAGTCGTTAGGGACGACCACTGGTTACTGAATTCTCCGTCGGCTCGCATCGTAAAACAGGTCCGGATTTCTCTGCTTAGGGCCTCGGCAGTGCTGGCTTGCCGAGTTTTTGCGACATCGAAGCGTCTAGGACGTGGCATTTTTGGCGCGGATGAGAGATGAACTTTCATGTGTGTACGGACGGGGACATGGTCCGACTCATGCCAGTCTCGGCACCACGCATCGATCTGTTATTTGAATCGAGCTGCAGAACCTTGAGCTGACTAGTATGTAGTCAATCTGACTAGTCGTATGACCGTCGTTTGAATACCAGGTCAGCAGATTTTTTTGCGATCCTGGAAACATATGTTAGTGACAATCAGTCGGTTTCGATCAGCGAAGTTCAGCAATCTCTCACCATTTTCACTACGGGAGCCAAGTCCAAAGCGACCAAGAAGATGACTGGTTGTGGGGTCGCCAGGTCCAGTTCGACCATTCAAATCACCAGCAACAATCGGCAGATCTCGGCGAGGCAGTCTTTCAACTAGCGCTTGCTACTGAGAGTAAAACGCCTCTTCATCGCGCTGTTCGGCAGCCGAAAGTGGTGCGTACACAGAGACGATTGAGATGTTCGTGAAGTGACCCTTCAGTCGCACGTAGGCCATCCGGTCATTGATTGATTCCCAAACAAGTAGCGCGAGGTCCGCTTCTTGCGATAGAGCGATCGCCACACCGTGTCGACAAGAAGAATCTCGCCGGCCGTCGTGGTACGGAACAAAGTGACATTCTTTATTTCACGGGAGCCTGAGTCAGGGAGTCGAACTTCAGACAGACAGCAGACATCCACGTTGTACTGAAAAAGGCTGCGTGCGGTCAGGCTTTGGGTACCGGGGTCCAGGAACGTTTGCACATTCCAGCATCCAATACCGAGAGGCCGTCCCCGATTGAGTAGTCTAGCTCGCATACTATTCACCTGCACCACTGGACCAGGGTTACGGAGCGCGTCGGTTCCCGCGGACGCCGTAGCATGGGTCATGCTACTGTGATCTGACATATTTCGTGAGGTTTCTTGGGAATTTCGAATACGAGTGGGTCCCCAACAGCCGCTCGGATTGTTTGTTCGAGGTCATCTCCTCTGGCGCTTTGGCTTGAAAGCCTAACCACAAGGCAGCGGTGGCAAGTAAACTTATTTAATGGCGGCTTAAGGTCGCCATGTCATAATGCCGTCATTGGGTTTTGCGGATTTTTATAAGGCTTTCAGCGTGCCAGTCCTCAGCCCACCGCACTCTGGTAGCAATGCCACTGCTGGTCCACGACTGCTTATTCGTCAGATCTGGGTCTGCTTATTTTGTAGCTGACCTTCACTGAAGTTCGTCCCACTATCCGCCACCTGTGGACGCGCCGGGTAGCCAGCAGCTAGGCTAACGGGCAACCCGTCTTCCCAGAAGGCTGAACGTGATGAAAAATCACCCCTCCCCCTTGTCAGACTATTTTCGTATCGCTATCCTGACTGGCTGACTATGATAGGAATTGCCGGGCCTCCTCGGAGTGTGACAACAGAACACTGGTTAAAAGGGGGGAGGGGAGGGGGGGGGGGTGCGCGGATGTACACAGTTTTGTGGGCTTTAATCCATCAGGAGTGGGAGAAGTAAGCTGCGACTGCCGTATTAAACAAACCCGAGGACTGTTTGTGCGATTCAGTGATTGGGAGTGAACATCTGATTTTCATGGGCATAAAACCTGATTTTCTGTTCAAACAGGGATTTGTTTGAAACGTTCCTTGCTTATATTAATGTTATTTCATTGCAAAAGACGCAAAAGCAAGGGGTTTTAGCCTGCGATATGTAATGGCAAATCAGACTAGTTGGACATTAGAAAACATTCCTATTCGTTCGAAATTGGCCAGTTTCCTTCCCATAAAACAAATTTTAAAGGAATTCTTCTTTAGCAAAAGACTCTCTGCGCCTCAACTCAATTCAACAAGCAAAATCAACAAGGCAATATCTCGCTAACAACATCTTCTTTGTCATCTTAACTGCCTCTCGTAACAGATGACCTTCCGACTCGCCTCCTGCCTGACCAAACCACCTACGCACCCGGAGAACATATTGTGTGTGATGCCAAGCAGTACGATGATTTTTTCACGCCGCTGTACATTGCAAAAGTTACAGTGGGGTCTGAATTCCACATGTATGAGTTAACATTACACATCTCCGAGGTTCTTCGTCGATTTCCTGCCATTTGGTACAACATGACGGATTCAATGCCCACTGATGAATTTCGACCGGATCTGCAAGTATTCATTGCATTCTGCGAAACAAGCGGCACCTTCACTCACCCCCGTTATATCACCCGAGGCAGTAAGTTGTTTCGTGGGGAAAAATGTGCCCTGTGATAATATTGGCTGTCTTGCCATACTACCAGCACGGGTACCTGCTAGTATTGGTGTTGGAAGCCCAGAAAATCGGTCAATATTTCTAATACTGCCGGCTGTCCGGTGACAGATTGTGAATATTATGCGGTAATTCCCTTGAGACTCAAGGGCTCGGCACATCGTATGCAGACCAAAGGTGACGAAATATGCATCACAGAATTCCATGACCTCTTATTCAGCTGAATACGGTCATTGTGCACTTAAAGGACCAGATAAACTGTTCAATTAGAGAGCGACACAGAGGACTGTTGGTCTGATATGAGGTGCGTATGGCGAGGGAGCAGGGGGGAAGGTAAGTTCTCTGAGCAAACGAATTCAGATTAGAGGGAAAACCTGTCGGTCGTGATTAAAACTACAACGCGCAGGACAGTGGTCGGTCATGCTGGGGGAGGGGGGGAGCGAGAGGACAGGTATGTGAATAGGGTTACGTCCATTATCAAGCCTTACCATAGCAGTGCGAGGTTGCTCACGTGATCCTCTGTATTATAGCGGCTTCTGCAAGGAGCAGTAGGCGCCCGATCGTAGCTGAAGAATTTACTGCAGAAAGTTCGATTTTGATGCACAGTAGAGCTGAGTTGAAGGCCGAAAGCCTTGGTCCACACGGATGCAAATGTTAATTTCGTTAAAAAGATAAGGGAAGCCCAGACTTCAAGGTGAAAAGCGTCCACTTAAAACAGTATCACAGAGGGAGCGAGTGAAAACGATGCTGTGCAGGTCGGAGCTTGTAGGGTAGGGGGGCAGAAGGGAGGTATATCATCAGGAATCAGAGAAACTGGCACTAACTCCCAACCAGGGCCAGTCCGGCCCCTCCTCCATTCTTCCTGATTATTCTCGTTGATTCTGGACATACCTCAATGAGTAGGTAATGAGTACACAAGCGGGATCTGAATGTCGTTCAGGAATGCAATTTGTAGAGCCTTCGAATCAGGCGCTTTTAATCAGCTGGTCCTTGGAGTTCTTTGGTCTTGTATTTGTGCAAAAACTATCTACCTCTGCGCACCGGAGGTCTTGGAATAAGTCTGTCGACGGAATCATGCATACGTAGTTGAGTTCGGGTATGCCTCTTAACCATCATCCCCATAGCTATAGCATGGTGTATATTTCTACGGAATGCAGATTGGTTCAGATGTGTCAGAGGGGTCAACAGCGTTCGAGTTCCGGGGTGCCCATAGCGTGGGTTTAGAACAAAGTGCCTATTTCGATCACCAAAAGTCCAGATTATATGGGTTTATTAGGCCAACTAGTTGCTGGTTTTTCGGCGGGTTGAAGAAGGAGGCAACAGCGACAGCGTTACAGTGAGTGACCTATCTCATGAAATGTTAGCTGAAATTCTGAAATGCATTTTCGATTTGGAAGGATTACTTGGTCGCGGTTGTAATACTGACTATCTTGCGGCATACTCTTATAGCATTTCGGACTCGACAGGATGTCGGCTTTTAAATGCACTTCTTTTCAATCTCCTGTAGAAGGCGTACTTCGTAAAAAAAGACTACTTAAGTGACATGCATTTTTCCCATTGATTTTCGATGGTCTTGCAAATTCAAAGATATTTTATAGAAACCATAACTTACAATATGCTTTCTTTTAATCAATCCATAGAGAATCACGTCTTCTTTATATTTTATACTTAAGAAAGGAGTATAATTAGGGTTCAAAAAAGTTTTCCAATTGCCGAATAATTTGGAGGCTGATTATTCGTTGCATTAGCGCTTAGTAATTTCAGTCTGCAAGGTGCATATGTTCCGCGTAAAGAAAATCACATATTTTTCTATGCCATTAAAGAGATATCATACAGAGTCCATAAAATGTTTCAATGGATGCGGACCATGTTGTTCATTTCATGAGAAGCAGTGGTAAACGGCCAGGTACGATGCTATGTGAATTGACATTTCGCGGTCTTAAAAAGTCCCATACTTAGAAACTTTTTTATAACCTAATTATACTCCCCCTTAAGTAAAAAATATAAAGAAGACGTGAGTCTCTATTGTTTGACTAAAAGAAAGCATATTTTTGTTTGTGGTTTCTATAAAATATATTTGAATTTGCAAGACCATCGAAAATCAATGGGAAAAATGCATGCTACATAAGTAGTCATTTTTTACCGAGCACGCTTTCCACCGGAGATTGAAAAGAAGTGCATTTAAAAGCCGATATACTGCCGAGTCCGAAATGCTATAAGAGTATGCCGCAAGAAAGTCAGTATTACAACCGCGACCAAGTAATCCTTCCTAAACGAAAACGCATTTCAGAATTTCAGCTTACATTTCATGAGTTAGGTAACTCAATGTATTAGGGGACTGACATGCTGAGTGTCCAACTACGAGATGGCTACCGGGATCAGTCCTGCTCCAACTGCCTTTCGACTAGGGAGAATACCTGACGAGTGCTGCAGAAACGCCCGTGCTTAATATTCCCGACAAAGTGCTCTATTTTAGTAGTACAACTCAGATTATGACGTCCGCAGGAAGTGACGCGTCCTGCAACCTCCGTCGAATGGTGCAGGCGACTAACTTGCCAGTTTAACTAGTCAGTCGGTAGCGTACCATGACATGTGGGGATGCTGGCATGCAAGATCTGAATGTACAATCTGCATTTCTAAAGTATAAAGTCTTTTGCTTATCCAAAGTTCGAATCCCTCACTCAGGACTTGGGCACAGGCACATCTTGGAGGTTAAATCACATTTTATTTGTTATTGCAGTGACCTACGCGATCCTTCCTGAGGATCAGCTGTCCGATCACCCTCTCATAATTAGTGGTGCTTGGACTCCCTGCATGAGAATTGGCCCATTACCGACTAGCTAAATTACTATTGGAAGGACACTTTATTAACAAATCTGCTATATTTGTCATTGGTAGGGGGCGCTCACCGAGCGTTCTTAGGGAACTCACTCGTTCCGTTGTGCCTTAAGGGCTCTCTCTCTCGAGCCCAACCAGCAGCCGCACAGCGGCGCATGATATATAGGCAGAATAGCATTACCGACAATGACAAGGGAGACTGGAATGGCCATTTCTGGCTTATTAGCCGTCGTCAGCCAGCCAAACCCAAGCCCGAAGTGTGGAACACCCGAGCCTCGAACTCGCGACCTGTTGGTTTAGAAGTCCACGCCCCTAACCACTGAGCCGCGAGTCCGTTGACCTTCGTCTTTGTCATCAACCTGAACTGACGGTCAATGCGATGAAGAAACCTTCTGCTAGAAATCCAAAGACCTGATTCAAAGGCTACCTTGCTCTTATTAGCGGATTAGTGTCGGAGTCTGGAATAGTCCGAGACTGTGGCCGACGACACTGCAAATAAGCCCCTTAGTGCGACAACACTAAAAGGATGTTGAAATTGACTGATGAGGCGTCTACCGGTTCAGCATTCAAGCGATGGCCGGAGACATGAGAAGCCGCAGGCGGCCGGCAGGGGGAAAATTCGCACCTAGTTACGCCATCACACTCTCTTTTCCACAGCAGACACTAGACTAGGACCTTATGCACTAAGAAAAACAGAGAGGTGGCACGAATCCCAGCTGGCGCGAAGTGAGTCGGCAACTGGGCGCGCCTCCACACCCCAATGTTGACACCTGTTATGGGCGTGCATTCTCGATAACGCCTGCCAGATTCTCGTCTAGCCCCTGTGTTTGTCCAGCGTATCTACCGCGTTCGCCTTTTACTGGGCAGGATGATACCTACACAACACCTAAAGCCATAAGGGGGCTCTGGTCTCCACGACCTCCCGAGTAGAAGGAGAAGGTGCTGGATGTCAGTTAAGAGGATTCGCCCTTCTGTACAGAAAGGTTGCAGAGCCGATTGGCGTTAGTTGGCAGCTGCACAGGAACAAGTCAAAAGCTGTGAGACCGCCCCTGCCCCCAAGTGATAGGGAAATGCGTCATAGCGCCTTGAGCGAGAGCACACCAGATGATTGGCCGGTTTGGACAGCCGTGATTGGCGAGAATCAGACTGCCATCGGAAGAAGCGCTGCGTCGCAACAGGCGCCCGGCGTAGGGCCGTTACATTACCAGCCTTTTGTTTGGATTTACAGCAATATCGCCACCGCCACCGCCGCCGCCGCCACCACCACCACCACCACTACAGGCACCACCACCACAGGCACCACAGGCAACGCCACCACAACCGCCGCCGCCGCCGCCGCCACCACCACGACCACCACGACCACGACGACGACGACGACGACGACGACGACGACGACGACGACGACGACCACCACCACCACCACCACCACCACCACCACCACAAACACCATCTCGTAAAGGGGCTTCAAATGCCCTGCATATTTTGCCGAGGCACCAAAACCTCGGCTCATTTTTCTGGCCAAATCCATGGCGATACGCTCCCTTTGGGATGAACATCAACCGACCGCGAGGAGCAAATCGACATAAATACCGCAAACGCAGAATAACGGCGTAGTCAGTTTCTGTCATTTCCTGACTCACACATCAGTCGGGCAAATATTCTCAGTGAATTACTAGTGTTCAGCAAAACGATCCTAAGATCCATACCTTTCTACCATCCTTGATGCAAAATTAGCCTTCTTTATATAAAAATTAAATATCATTGCACCATGCCGCAGACTAGGAAGCCTATCGGCAGTATGGAGCTAATGACGATGCATGACAATATTACCTGTTCACTTAGACAGAGAATGCAGCATACGCATCCAAAAATACGTTAGAATCGCTGTTGTTACAAAAACGGGGCTTGACACAAGTCGCCACAGGATGTGGGGCCCAGCTTGGGATGTTTAAAACTGCTTTATTGCTCATGTGAACCTAACATTTGATAGCGCACTTTTATTCTGTGTCGTTGTAAATTTGTGAACAAGTTCGTATTTAGCATACGACAGCAGTAGTCTCTTTAGTTTAAATATATCCTAAAAACTCCGAACATTACACCAAAAAGGCACTTTGCGAATCCGCAGATTTTCCGATATGTCTACTGTTTAGTGGATTTGGTGCATCCAAAACACTGATTGCTGCATGGCGGCATGGAAAACACTAGTTGACGTTTGTACAAAAGAATGAGAAAAAACCTTCCAGTATGGCTAGGAAAGTTCCAAATGAAGGACGTAAGCAACCGTATCCTCGCGCACATGATCGACACAGATCATGGTGTTGATGTGGGACAGGCTTTCTGGGTGATTTACGAGGTCCCGTCAAGCCATTCAAAATCACCTGGACAGCGTCTGTTGGTAACGGCAGAGACGGCTACAATCAGGCTACACAAACCAGTCCTATGCACTTAGAAGAACTTCGTAGGGACCCCACGGTTACCATTGGCCAAAGCCACTAAGTCAGCCATCCGCATATAATTACCCGTCCTAGTGCCCACCATCCGACTCTCCCCAGACACGGACGCTCATTTTGTTTTTCACTACACCCACCCTCTCCCCAAAACCCCAGCTACAGAATAACTTCTATTTTCCCGCGTTTTCAACTTAATCATCCCAATAGCAACATACATGTACAGGCCTGAAGAGAAGTTGTCGAAAGCAAATGTATGCTCGCCAAATTGTCTCATGAACATTAATCCTCCCCCCAAAAGTTCAATAAAAGCACTCTTATTACTGACAGCAGCACACCTGCAGTTAAACGGTCGGCGTAATGATTTCTTTTGCTTCTGTCAAAAGTGTTTCTCTTACCTGGCTGAGGCTAAACCAACGCAAGGCGATGGGATTTCAGCGCTTTTCTGCATCTGGAGTTATTTTTTTTTCATTTTTAGGGCCTGAAGACCTCAGAATTGAGCAAGTTTTCCCAACGTTTCTGGCCCACCCTGCTCAGGAGTCATACGCCCTACCGGAAACGACATACAAGTGTTCATACAGTAGCTTTGATGCAGTGCTCGAATGGAAGTGCCTAAACTGTCATCCCAGTGATTACCAAACAGTCGAATATGACCTACTCATACTTCGTCAACCGCCATTTGAGAAACGAATTGAGTATGTGTGTATAGTAAAAGAAGGCAAAATCGCTGCCAATAATCCGCAGAGGATACTTCGAATAATCCTCGTCCGTGAGTTCTACCATGCCGAGTTAACTGCTCCTGTCAACGAGTAGACTATGACTTAAGCTGTATTCCTTCCGGTCTAGCGAACTTCTACATCACTGCCGGGAGCGGAAGAACGTTTGAGCTTACGGGGACCATTGTGCACTGTCAAGCGAAGGGCAAATCCGCTCTTACCAAGTCGAAGTTTTCGATTGAGCTAGACGCCGTTCTTTATACATACAACACCACCGAGTCCTCGTGGAAGGTAGTTGGAAGTGGGGATGAGGCCTACGTACAAGAGGACACCCTGGAGCAGTACGTGGAGTGCATCTACAGCAAACGACTAAAGACAGGCAAGAAGCTCTTTTATGCCAGTAAGTCACATAGCACTTTTGCAAGCAGTCCTCCTTCCCCTTTGCATTTGGACATATTTCATACAGCCGTCATGTCTACGTTTTTTGATGAATACCTGTCGTAGGAGTGACCGATCTCATGGAATATTAACCGAAATTCTGAAATGCGCTTTCGTTTCGAAAAGAGTAACTAAGTAGGGTTGTAAAATTAATCATCGTGCAGCATAATTCTATAATATGTTTTCGGTAACGCATCATCAGGCCCATACATTTGCATGGCTAATGATCATTCTAATTGCAGACAGGATGTAAATGCGTCTCAGGGGCAGGGTTAATCAGACTCCATGTTCCCACTCCGTATGCATGTTGGGGATGGTGGAGTTGGGGTGGGAGGGGTGGGGGAAGGGGTTCCAGTTAGATTGTAAGCGTTGTAAGTGCGCGTGACTGATTTCAAGGCGTCGGGACGGCGTACGATCACCGCCTGAAATCGGCCAGGGAAGATAGACTGTTTGTGTCAGCTTCTTCTGACAATAGGGTTCCGGGTTTGCTGGTCGAATGTCCACTGCTTCGGCTGTGAATAGCATCCGTTTGCGTAGGCCTTTAGGGTAGTGTGCCGGTGCCCGATAGACAACCTGAAAGGCTTCTTTGGCATCGACTCGGCGGTTCGTATTGATTAGGTATGTGAGAATTAAACTCGAGATCGATCGCGTTTCACCTCTACCGAGTCAGACAGGCATGTGTTCGCGTACTTGCTTTTCCAGACGCCTCGTTGAAGGGCTAATATATCCCGCTCCAAAGGAGCAGGTGAATGAATAAATACACATGGATGTGGCCTGTAACGGCAGCCGGTCTGCCTTCGCAAGCGGGTGCCAGCCACAGCCGAAGCAGTGGTCATTCGACTAGCGAACCCATAACCCTATTGTCAGAAGACGCTGACACAAGCAGTCTGTCTTCCCTGGCCGACTCCAGGCGGTGATCGTACGCCGTCCCGACGCCTTGAAATCAGTCACACGCACTCACAGCGCATACAATCTAACCGGAACCCCTCTCCTTCCCCCTCTACCACCCCAACGCCACAGTCCTCAACACGCTGACTCCGTAATGCCGGCGGCATGGCAACATTGAGTCCGATTAATTCTGCCCCTGAGACGCATTTACATCCTGTCTACAATTAGAATGATCATTAGTCATGTAAAAAGATCGCCTGATGATGAGTTACCGAAAACGTATGTTCGCCAACTGACCTATCAATCGTAATATGAGAATTTCGCAGAAATTCTATGATAATTCTGTTACCTCGAGATGCCGGCTTTCGGACAATCTTCTTTCCGGTCGCATGAAAAACCACACTCTGTAAAAAATAACTACGTTACTAGCATGAAGTTTTCTCATTGATTTTCGGTGCCCTAAAAAATTCAATTATAGTTCATGGAAAACATGCATAAAACTATTCATTTTTGCTTATTCGGTAGAAAGTGACGTCTACTGCCAATTTTATACTCGAAGGAAGGGTATGATTAGTTTTTCAAAAACTATTTCAATTACCGAATAATTCTGAATCCGACCTGCCGTTACACTTGTACTCAGGGTTTCCAAACTACAAGCCATACATTTTCCGCGCATGGAAAACCGAACATTTCTCCACGGTATTAAGAGGAGACCGTATGGGTTTCATAAAATTAAGCAGTGGATTTGAGCCATATTGTTACATTTGCAAGCCATATAAGCAAATACAGAGTCACGATGTTTTATGAATGGGCATTCCGCGGTATTAAAGAACCTTTCTACCGAATGAGCAAAAGAATGAATATTTTACGTATGGTTGTCATGAAATATAACTGAATTTTTAAGGGCATTGAAAATGAAGGAGAAAAATTCGTGCTAATTACGTAGTTATTTTTTACAAAGTATGGTTTTGCATGCGGTGGGAATTAAGTTCCTACGAAAGCCGGCATCTCGAGGTAACTGAATTATTATAGAATTATGTTACACGATGATCAATTTTACAACCCTACTAGTTAATCTTTTCGAAACGAAAACACATTTCGGAATTTCGGTTAACATTTCATGAGTCAGCACAAATACTGTACATTTGGTCAATTTTAATAGCCCAAATGTTAGACTGAAATACCGATATGCGGGAACAGTGTTCGTGTAAGGTCAGCAGTTAAGTTTAGTATAGTGTTATTAAGGGAAATGTAGGCGAGCGTCTTTGAATTCCCTATTGGTTACAATAATATCGCAGATAAACAGCTATACATAAAGTTGGGAATGGGATTGGTTAAATAATTATACGCAATAAGCGTGTAATTGTCTGGCAAATGCCAGTGTGTCACTGAATGCATGGTGTGTCAAAACTGTACGGGAGCGAACACTCAGACTTCAGTCGGAATTTATTGGATCACACGCTGTCATGCGATGGGGGCCTTTAGCGAAACAGTTATAAAATAGCGGTACTGAAACGTAGTAAGTAGTATGATTTGTAATGTATACATTTACGGGGGTGATAGAAGGGGAGACATTTGCTAGTTCCTGATGGTGTGGTGGTACATATCCCTGCATTGGTCAAGCTTCCCCTTAAATGTGTCCACAGATGGGGATTAATTAGACGCTTGTAGTCTGTGCCGCACATGCACAATGTGCACCAAGTTGCCAAAGAGAGTTAGGGCCTGGGTGTCATCAGGGAATCCCTTAGCTCAAACGTCATGATGAATGAGCCACCTGAACAGTCGCGTAGTCGGGGACATGTGGGCTTGCGTGGCAGGGGTTGGAGTTAGCAGAAAACTGGGGTTAGCTGAGATTCAATGTTTCCGTCTCGCACTTTCGCTGGGACAGACTTATCAGACGGGGACGAAGGAATCAGTCGTGGGCCCCTGTGGTCCGCCCAGTCGTTGTCAGAGGGCAATTCCGAACATTGACTGCTCTCCACCAAAGCCTGGAAGTAATAACCTCAGCGGACTGTCTCAGACGAAAACCCCGATTCCCACCTGAAATCACACCCGCGCGATGGGTTAAAGTAGGGCTTGGGTTGATTTGGGGGCTGGGCTAGCGTTAAGGCTGGGGTTAGGGAAGAGATGCCTTCCGTGTAATTTAGTGCAAGCTCACATAATTTACGGGGAATAATTCTTGGCAGAAGCGAATAACCCATTTGACTCAGTTGTGAAAAAATAGGTGGCCTAACTGGGATTCGAACCCATGACATCAAGAAAAAAGGCTTCAGCACAGCCAACGCTCTAACCACCTGAGCTACTTGGTCCCATCGAAGCCGTGAATTTAATCCCATTAGTGTCAAGTTACCCATGCAGCCTACGGCAAATTACGAGATCCACCAAATAGGATACAGGAAACTTACTGTCCAATCAGGGTTTCTTAAGTAATCAATCTAGAATCCACCAGATGGCTATCACTTTCAATGAATTAGTTAAGTGACAGTTTGGCGACTTCGGTGGGCTTCAAGCCCATGACAGCATGGAATACTAGACTGTTTGCCCAGAAAATCCAGTTTTAGAAATAAGTTTCTTGTCAGTATGGAAAATGAGTACACGGTTTTATACTACTGGCTGCCTGTTGGCGGTTTGTGAATATTAGGCTGTTACTCCACAGTAACTGATGGATTTCAACCCAGATATTTATACCGGCTTTCAGGCCTTGCCTGAAAAGGTCTGTTCTGAAGAATTTACTCAAAGTTCGCGCATTAATTTCCTTGGAGATTAAACAAGGCAATGTATCATATTTAGCCGATCCCATAAATTATAGTGCGTTGGGCGAGTAACTTGACCCAGATGTGATTGGCTGTACTCAAGCCTTGTCCTTAATGTCCTGGGTTCGAATCCCACACAGACCGCCGAGTTTTTTCACACCTGTGCAGATGAGCAGAAAGTAGTAAGTCGCTCACGACAAACTAAGTCCCTGGTCGACATGTTCAATGAGAATAAGTGATACAAGGTTCGAATCAGTGTGGCGGGAATCTGTATGTCATTAAGAACAGGGTGCATTACTAAGAAATACTGCACACGGGAACGTTATGGCCGCAAAATAAGACGTGATGGACTGACGAAGGAGATTCGCCCAGTTGGAAGGGCCTTAACTGGTTTGCTGTGGGAGACCGAGTTGGCAGAATCTGACCGGGAAGTCAGACTCCTACAAGCCTTTCCGTGGGAGAGCATCCGGGAAGCCTGAGATCTTTGGAAATGCTGGCTTGGAAACCTAGCGCCCAAATATGCGTCCGTGCAGCTGTCGCATGGACTGCCCACATCCACTTCTTGGCTACAGAAGAAAGGCCGCTTGAATTGGCGAAGAACCGACGACAAGCAACCGGTGAATGTCGTAGGAAATTACTTTGGCACACGAAACTGTGGACGGTTGGGTTAATTGTTGAGTTCCGAAAGCTTAGGTTGGCAGGATGTGGTTATATGGCCGCACCTTATACGCACAACACTGTTGACCTACTTAATTAGTTTGAGTTGGTGTGATTACGTTGGCGTGCTATTGCTGTGCGTTCTGTCGGTGGCCTTGTTTCTTTGTTGCCGTGTCTACATTTTTGGCCCAATACCAATGGTTCTTCTTTGCCTTCGGCCTGTCGTCTCCTTCTAAGTTTCGCACTGGCTGCTTCAGGGTTAGGATTTAGTGCTGCGGATAGGGGGTTTGGGTTGGGGGTTCAAGCGCGCGTTCCCGATAGCTTTTATTTTGCATACAATTACTTGACCTCGTCGTCTGTGCGTTCCCCGACCCCACCTGTAAAAATCCTATATTACTACTGGTCCCTTATTACAAGTGACTGGGGCTTGTTTGCCCAAGGTGCGACTACATAACCACATATGACCCGGAAGTTTGGAAAAGGTTGGTATATTAGCCGGAAGATAGCCTATATCAGGCATGATTCGGCATGCCATCATCTTGACGGAGACGAATCACGGTCGGGACGCTGAAAATAACGAGACGTTAAGCTGAACGTACTCCATAAATAATATTGCTAGTCAGGACAGAACCTTTTTAATTTCCACCGCACTCACGGAAAGTGAATTTTCCCCCAGTAAACTTGCGGACTCCTTGGGGTTCAAACCAACAAGACCCGAATGGAATTAAACTCACATCTCATGGTTGGGGATTGTGAATATTCATTACATATAATTGTACCAACGCACTTTCACACCTCTTTACTTGGAATTCTTTGACTTTTTAGGTAAAAGGGACTCAGCCGATCGAGGTATGTGCGATAGTTTCAGTTCGGTTACTTTCTGCTTGCGTTATAACCCAGCAGTAAGAGGGAAGTGTACTTAACAACATGCAAAAGGACCTTATTAGTCCTAAGCTTCGGTTCATACTTAACGTCCCTGCTTACGAATGAGGTAAATGGGCAAAAAATGCCTAGACAGTGGCGTTGAAAGTGGAGTACTGACAGTATGTTTTTTTCATGATCGCAAGCCTCTTGGATTTTAAGCTATGCACAACTCATCAACTGGAAAGCATCTACCACGGCTGTCCATTGGTTGGTGCATCCCCAGCCATTAGCTACCATGTGCCGCCAATCTATGTTAGCGAGTTAGCGCACCGTTTTCGTGTCCCGAAGAAGTGTCAAACTGTGCGCAATCCCTCGGTTCATGCTGAATCGTAGCGCTGCGTGGCTTGTGAGATTTGGATGGACGTTGAAAAGCCCCGACCAAGACAGCCAGAAGCTCACGCCGTCGTCAACCATTTCGATGACATCAGTCTGCCTGGATTTGGTAGTATAAATCGGCCGTGTCTGGGGAGCTGCTTACGAAGTGGATGATTTGTTCTACATCCAGAGCACTAGTAGATGGTCCGCTAGAAGTAAAAAGACCAGATGTATGAATCAGTTTGAGAAAAGGTCTGCGATGTTTGGTCCGCAAACCGAAAAGCTGCCA
>CACRXP010000152.1:656996-683670 GCA_902702965.1 Spirometra erinaceieuropaei
GAAAATTAATTGTTATGTAGTCCGTAAATTATATAGTCCGTAAATTTTAAAGTATACAGTAACTCTTAAACGCGCTTGAAGCAGTTATAATCGTTCCCGAGTTGAATACACATGTAGTGATTGCATAGGTAGCGCGAAGTAACCTGTCTAACAGCACAGGTACTAGGTAGAAGCCCAGACAAGTGTTTCACCGATATTATGTCGCTGCATGACACAGCTGTAAGTCACTGAGTCTCCCAGTGTCCGCTGCGCGCTTTTCTGGTATATATTTCAGTTTTGATATTGCAGCTTTTTAATCTACCCAGAAGTCAATCACTAGCCTGGAGTAGATCAGTCTATGTGAAACTTATAGGACCAGACAAAAATCTGATATGAGCATTTGTGGTGAAGTTCATCAGCCACAGCCGAAAAGCCGTGTAGTCTTCATGAACTGCCAACAGGCAGCCGGTAGTATATGCAGAGATAGGATGACATCTCGTCCAAACACGTGGCGAGCTGATATACCGCCGCTGTATGACACAGGTGTGAGGGGTTCGGCTCATCAGTGTGTCTCCAGCGGCATTCATCTGACGCTACCTTCTCCCTGATGCAAAATACCGCCATTGCTACTGCTGACGCGGTACTGCTGCTTAATCACGCAAATATTCCTATTGACTTTCATCCCCAAGAAGGTAGAACCTTTTGCGTCTCGCAACAGCACGTTTGGATGCGTACGTCCACCCGTTTGCCCTGCGGAGACAGGCTTCTGGCACCTCCTCAAGGGCAGGAACCTCACCATATTTACCAATTACAAAGCACACACCATTTTAGAGGGGCGCCACTGATCGCGCTACGGAACCTTCTCTTGAACCTCGCCAGCGGCCGCACATAGGCGCGTAGTATAGGCAGAATAACAACAACTGGGGCTTGATCCTGCGGTCTGTGGGTTAGAAGTCGAAAACCCTAACCGATCACAGCCGAATGGACAGCGAGCCCGTGGCTCAGTGGTTAGGAGCGTTGGAATTCTAACCATTGGGTTGCGGGATCGAATCCCAGGTGTTCCATACCTTGGGGTTGGGTATGGCTGGCTAACGGCAGCCAATAAGCCAAAAATGTCCATTCCGGTCTTCCCTGTCTGCGTAGGCTCTAGTTAGGACCTCATTTGCACGAACATAGCAGAACTCCTGCCTATACCATATAACGGCTTCTTCCTACTTACCTTCTTAGCAAGTGGCCGAACGCAGAGGGAGGGACTGTGGTGAGGTCTTTTCTCGTCTCTCCTAACTGTTCTTCATGTGTCCGCACACAGTGGGTGATATTTGCACTTGTTTTCTAGCTTATTTTGACTCGCAGAATGTGCTTCCGGGTATGCGCTTGTCTAGCACCGCATCGATCGGCGCAGAATCATATATGACTGAAACAACACTTTTATATCGACCTTACGGTGAAGAAGATGGAGATTACTTGGAGTATGACCGAGGCTTAAGCGTCATAGTTCCCGAATGGTTCAGCTATCATGGCCGTGTCTTACACTTCCAGGAGGCACAACTCCTTCGACGCGTCGTCGGCGGGAGCAAGCAATTCACATCAGGCTGGTCACAGACACGTAAGTTATCGAAGGTCAAGTACTATCCTTGGGCACTAGCGTTCAGATGCTCAGCATTTTGCGTATACATTTAAATATCTGTGTCTGAAATGCCTCCAAAGGTGGTACAAATTTGGCGACACAAAATGCCCACTCCCAGGTCCGAATACATAAAATCCTCCACAATAATCGCATAATGGCTAAATGAACCAGCGAAGCTCATAACGTATTTGCTGAATAGCTCGTTGTATAAAGTGCCTTTGCATACCTTCACGTCTGCCTCTAACTTCGTACTCGATCGTCTGAACTAGAGCAACTGTGGCTTAATTGGGTGGGCCATGCTTACTCAAGCTGGTCTGAAAATGAACAACCTACTGGTGTAATTATTATCCGAAACTGAACTATTACTCATTTCTAGAAACATTGAAGAGAAATGCCAGGGCTAACAAATTATTCGTTTATGGTTTTCAATTTCAATGCTGGACTCACCTGAATGAACTAAACGCCCTGCCCAATATTATTCCATTTTCCAAGGGAAAGACTGCGCTTGCATACAATGATGATCTGCGACTCGTTACATTGTAAACGAATCCTGTTTGGTTTTTCTACTGAAACATCTAGAGAGCGCAAACCCAAAAACCATCCCTTCTCCCGTTTAGGCAAAAATTTGCGGGAAACCCAGAAAGTTGACCTGCAGATTTACAATATATTCCTCAAAACCACTACAGGAAACCAATATGTCTAAGATCGTGGGAGTCAACAGAAGTCAGTAGTCCTACGAAAAGCGAAGTCCGAGACGAGGGTCTAACATGTTTGGGCCAGATGCAAAAAGTGATAGACCACTAAGCTAGATCTGCAAAAAAACCTTATTCCAGTAAAAAATATCTGAAACTACGTTGGTGCGTCGAAAGTGTCTTGGTCGGTTTACATAGGTGATACCTGAGTGATTTTTTAGTTGAGGTTCCGACAAGAAAAACGCAGAGAGTTGATCGGAGCTTATGTCTCATACAGTGCGTGACTGATCTCATGAAATGTTTAATGAAATTATGGAATGCGTTTTCGATTAGGAAGAATCACTTAAATGGGGTTGTAATACTGATTATCATGCGAAATAACCTCATAGTATTTCAGATTCATCAGGGTGTCGGCTCTTGATTACACTTCTTTTTGGCCTCTTGCAGAAACCACACTTGGTAAAAAATTAATTAAGTAGCAGGCATTATTCCTATTGATTTTCGATGTATTTTTAAATCCAAATGTATTTTATAGAAAACACGCACAAAATATGCTTCCGTTTACTCATGCGGTAGAAAATCTCATTGTCGTTATATTTAATACCCGAAGAAAGTGTACATTTAGGTTTTAAAAAGGCTTCTAATTCCCGAATAATTTTGAGCCCTATCTGCCATTGCATTAGCGTTTAACGATTTAAGTCCACAAGGTGCATGCTTTCCGCGTAAGGAAGATCATATATTCCTCTATGTTGTGGCGGTCAAGGATGTGAGATCAACTTAAACCACGCGCAATAAGTTCGTTTCTTCTAATGACAGAAGTCAGGGAGCTGTGAGGACTAGTTTATTCTGTACACAGGGCAGGTTGCCGTAAGTTGGCTGTTTGCTTGCAACAGAGATAAGCGTCCGTTCACGGAGAGCGTCAGTCACGGTGTGTAGTTTACGCGGGAATTAAAGTCTGTGTCAGTAGGTGGGGGTGACTGGTTGGATGCTGATCATATGATTGGACGGATTAGGGGAGGATTAGGGGAAGCATAATTACAGGGGCTTACGGGTATCAAGCCAGGTCGTCCGACGCGCATGAGGTGATAATTGTTTGTGGGGGCAGCCGGGGGTCACTGCAGCTGGACAGGAGGGGGGGCCCAGTTATAATCGGCGGGGGTAGTTGTGTGTCAGCGGCCTGGCAACGATTGTCGCGGCCATCGACCGACAAAACGGAGCCGGAGAAAAGGAGAACTGGAGCGGCTGCTACAATGTCTTTAAGAAGATATCATATGGAGTTAATGAAATTCTGTGATGGATTTTGACTATGTTGCACATCTCATGAGGAGCTTTGTAAACGAACATGCGCGACGCTGTATATATGGACACCACACAGTCTTAAAGATCTCATAATTAAAAACTTTTTTAAAACCCAAATATGCACTTTCTTCGGGTATAAAATATGACGAAAATGTGATTTTCTACTAAATGAGTAAAATAAAGCATACTTTTGTGCATGTTTTCTATAAAATGCATTTGAATTTATAAGGCCATTGAAAATAAGTGTGAAAAATGCATGCTACATAAGTAATCATTTTTTACCGAGTGCCATCCCTTCAGAATGTCAAGAAGGAGTACATTCAAGAGCCGACATCCTGTTGAGTCCGATATACTATAGTATTATGTTGCAAAATAATCAGTATTACAACCTCACCTAAGTAATCCTTCCTACTCCAAAACACATTTCAGAATTTCCGCCAACATTTCATGAGATCGATCACGCACTGTACATCTTCTTGTGAAAATTAAGCAAGTTTACCTTCTAACGATGCAATATCCTTCTCACAGCAGGGCGCTAGAAACGCAGCAGTCAGTTAGCTCTTCTATTAGCAAAGTATCGAATTCAGATGATTTCGTGTCAGTACCAAGCCATACATGAGCCTCCTCCATTTGCGGACCTTTTGAGTGTTCACTTAGGCCGGCGGCACCGGTCGTCGTAGGAGGGGGTGGGGGGGGGGCAGAAGCAGGAGGAGTAGCAAAAGAGGTATAAGCGAGAGTGATGAGAGAATTACAAACCAGTCCTACCAGCTGACACATAAGGGGCTCTCTGTAGAAACCTACAAAAACCCGAAATGCAATCGTATTTTTCAAATTACCCTTTTTGCAACTAATTGTCCAGACGCAATTAAAGGCCATATGCTGAGACGGGATGGATGTAAACGCGAAAGAAAACTCCTGGATACACCGTTAGACGTCCCACTTAACCACACATAGTTAGACTGCGTTTCCTCAAGTGAAGTAGCAAATGCGAAAGTGTAGCAAAAGATGTGGACACGGAACTTCGTATCTGAAACTGACAATTCTCGTGTTTTCTCTGTTTCAGCCTGTGGCAAAAATGAAAACTTTAGAGTAAGCCCTAATTCTAAGCTCATCTTCGCTGTTGGAGACTACCTATTCTGCGAACCAACAACTGACTGTGTGCCACTCAATCTCAAATTGTGGATATCTGAACCGCGAACAGAGAAGCCCATTAGTGAAAAATTCACCGTTGCCGCAACCACGCCGTCACTCCTCCTCCGTCAGGAGATGGCAGGTTTTTTCAAGGCAGCCTGCACCTACTCCGTGGCTACGACGGTAGCTGACGCTGAAACAAAGACTATTTTTCTAGTAACGCCACCCTACGATCTGCAAGTGCAGGGCGTCGCTGAAGTGATACAGGCGCCGAGCGCACTGGTCTGTTCCGCCAAAGGATATCCCGTCCCGATGACCCAGTGGATCCAGCTAGAAGGACCCTCAAATCTCCACGTGGACGGTTACGGCCGTCTAATCATCCGATCCTGGGATATGGCGGGCAGTTACAGTTACTTGTGCAGGGTATCCAACTCGGAGGGCCAATTGCAGACCAGAATATCCTTCAACTTGCAGAACGCATTTTGGTTTCGAATGGCCAATACTAACCAATTCACTTGGGCTATTCAAGTGGGATTGCTGACGTTTATTCTGTCTACTGCGCTCGCTTTACCCTTCCTCCGGCTGGGAAATATAAGGTGGTATTAGAGTTTAGCAAAAGTGTGACTGGTGGGGCATTTCCTGGAAGTTTCTTTGGCCAGTGTACTAATTCATCCGTTTGTTTTTAATATATTTTACTGAGCAAAACAATAAATATTCCGAATCCGACACTTGAGTAAACGGTCTTAGTGCTTTTTCGCACCGGTCGTTGATAACTGTGAAAGTCAAAGCGGTGCACGCGTCCTATACCACTTCCACCGGCGTTACGAGTAGGCGAATGCATGCATGCGAGGTGGGTCGCTGGAAGAAGAAACGATTTATTCTGCACGAAGGCAGGAATTACCGTCGTAGGTAGCAGCGCAAATTCAGCAGGTTGACAGTTGCGGCCTGTGCTGAAAAGACATGCCCAAGACCTCCTGGCCCTGTAGAAATGGGGCCAGACGTCCTGTGGACATGCCGTGGGATGTCTGAGACGGGAATGCTTGCCACTCACTGGGCAGACATACAGCCGTCCTGCGACCGCCACAGTCCAGGGGGTCAATCGACATGACTGCAGTGAGGATTCATCCAGGACTCAGCCTGTATGGCAGATCCCTATGTTGTGAAAGGGCTTTGAATGCTGTGGGCCTGAAAAACAACGGAGAATGGACCTAACGAGACGCTGGAGTTCATGCGCCGACGCCTGTATATCTAAAACAAGACGCAAACGGCAACACATTCGAACAGTTTCGAGGCACTAGACCAAAACTGACCAGGTACACAGCATGGCTGAACAGAATAAGTGTCAGAGGATTGTTTGAGTGCGATACTGCATGTCTACTCAGCGCAGGGGTGGCGTCTTATTTACTAGCGGTCAGTTTGCTTTGATAACACCAGTTTCATTTGTTCTCGGGTCGCGAGATAACCAAGATCGAGACCGCAGCCGAAGAAATAAAGCTTAACTGCGGACACCTTGGTTAATGCCGGAATCAAAAATCGCATTATTGAACCTGCTGATGGCGATTCCAATCTTGGTTTTTACAACAGTTCGCTTTCTTCATCAGGAAAAAAGACTTTCGGCTTCATAAGCACAGCTGCGTACATCAGAGGAAGCGTGCAGAACTAAGAAAGTTAACGAGGCAAGGAGTGTGTCAAATCGATAAATTGTAATCGGTGACGAGAGAGGCATCCTGGGTCTGACATCAGAGCGGGAGTTCTTTTTCAAACTGGCAATCGTATCATCTGAGCCTAGTCTTTGCCGGCATTTCAAGAAGAGTACCCCAGTTTCTGCTCCCGTGTCGCCTTGCCATCTAAAGGTGCCCTCTGTACAGCGGTGAATGTATCACTTTTCGCATCCGATAAACACCAAAGCTGCGGAGGTTGGACTGTTAATCAAGATGTTCAGTTACAGAACGTAGTTTCGAGGGGAGGTCGGCTGCTAGTTGACCAACAGAGTCAATTAAACAGCTCTATGAATATATGAAAACGGTGTGTGAGAGTAAGTGGCCTCGCAAAAATGATAGGTAAACAGAAAACACCGTTGAAAAAATATTTTCTACCAAGCTTATGTTCAAAAATGGCCTTACCTGGGGAGTCTGTGGATGATGGACTAATTTCTTTAATTTTTCTCGAATAAGTTCAGGAGTCATTGGTTGAGGTTCTCTGCAAATAGTCAGGACAGCTATATAGCAATGCGTTTTTAGAGACAGACAAATAAACTTGTCGTTCTGCTTGCTTATGCACGGTTTTATATGTATAATGACCAAGTCCGATTGTAGTAATCCGACACACAGTGACTTTATTAAAACAGTCGCTTTTTAACGGCTCGGGTGGCAGCCCTTATACAGCAAACCTCCTGACTGAATTAGCCCGATTAATTAAAGTTACAACATCTTTGGTTGTCCTTACTGTCCGCTCGACTTGGGCTTGTCACCTAGTCGAAGCATTTAGATTCGAATGGCTTCCACCGATGTCGCTGCAAGGTATTGTAAGGCTAGTTGTGCTCGATCGTAGGTAGGGTTTAAAGAAACGGAAAATACTCTCAAATGTTCAGCAGCGCTTTTGACTCTACGGAATTGTTAGTTGGGCACACGAATCGTTCCCACGCGAACTAGGAAAGTGCTAATGTGAACTCCGCTGACTTTCCTGAGCCTCACGAGGCTACTTCAATGTGTTCGCTGGCAACGGTATAGAGAAGGACCCACTGACAGTTAAGTGGGGTCCTTCTCTATACGGTTACCGTGCTCGCTAAGTTAGATGCTCAAACATAAACGCTACTAACATTGTGGTAGAGGGGCGTTCACCGATGGTCCTTAGGGGCCTCACTCGGCCGGTTGTGCCTTGGGTCTCTTTCGCTCTCAATCCCCGCCAGCAGCCACACAGTGGCGCATGACATAGGCAGAGTAATGTTTTCCTCGAATAAATTTGAATAAGGCAAAGGCGACAAAGCATGCAGAATTTACTGACGGCATAAATTTCGAGGCCTCTCATCCCAGACAAGGAATTCCTGAAGAAATATCAGTACCAAAAAAGTCAGTGACCATCTACCTCCCCTCCAAGGGTGATAAAGTGTCAAACGTCATCAAGAGACGACTTCGGAGCACAAATGTAAGGACGTATGTCGCCTCTGATTCGTTGTTCATAAGCACCACAGCGGCCATTCCAGTTAGACCAGCTAAAGACATTTTGCCTATGCACGCCACATCAAACTGTATTTATGAGTTAACATGTAGTAGCTGATGTAAGTACACTGGGCGTACTCAAAGGCAGTTGGCAGCTCAGTCAGGTGAACACAGGCCGAAATGACTGCTTAAGGCGGAAAATAAGGTACCCAGGAGTTCAATCACAAAGCACCTAGTGGACACGGGCCATACGGTGGACCCAATGGTTGCATTCACGGTTGTGTTTCTGGCGACGACAGGGCGTCTCTTGCTCTTTGCAGAGACCGCTGCAATACGGAGGAGGAAACCAGAACTCTGTAAGCATTTGGGCCACGTGCTAAACCTGGCACTACCATGGTAAGGATCGATTATGGACGAAACCCTGTCCCCATATACGCCCTCTCATTTCACCCCAATCCCCCCTTTCCCCGGCATGACTGAATGCTGCCCGCGCGTTGTACTTTAAACCACGCCGGATAAGTTCTCCCTGTAATCCTTACTCGCACACTTGGATGACTTCTCTCCCCCTCCCCCCCTCGCCATATGCACCCGAATACTAGACCCATGTTTCATGTTACCTATCACGTTTTATCTCTTTAGGCCGATCGCTGATTGAACGGTTTGTCTTGCCATGCAACTATGCAATGACCGTGTGCAGCTGAATGAGAAGTCTCGAAATTTATGACTTCAGTAAATTCTGCATGCTTTGTCGCCTTTGCCTAATTCAAATAGGAAGAATAATATTACCAACAAAGACAAATGAAACTGCAGTGATCATTTATGACTTATTAGCCGAAATCTCGGCATAATTAACACTACCACAGTCAAAATGTTCGATCCACGCATTCACAGAGGTTTTTATCTCAGAAAAACATGACTGTCCTTCGAATTTAGGCGGTGATTAACGGATACTATTCTGTTTGTCATTTGTGTTAAAATTTCAGTGTTCTGGGCTTTCACAAGTCTTGCAGTATTGCAGACTCATTGGGAATGGGTGTTTTAAGTGTGGGGATATAAGTAGTACGGAAAGCAAAATCTAAGGGACATGCGAAAATGTAATTCCTTCTTTTTGGCGTTTATTCGCTTGAGCGATAAATGCCTGACGGATCTGTGTATGTCGTTGGGAAATGTACCAATGGACGCACCTACACACCGGTTTAGCAGCTGCCTAGTGTTGAAGACACTAGGCCTGTAAAATTATTACGGTGACTTCACTACTTATTTTAAGTCTTTCTGACGAAGGACAGATACAAACTTTTCTTATATGACGTTTATGGCAGCCTATTATGAGATACTGGAAAGGCACAATTTGTTGAGTCCGGTCGCTTCAGACACAAGGGCGAAAGTTTATATTTACTGCTAACGGTAGGCTCACATCACCGAGACCGCAACCCTACCCTTAACATCAGCTTGCTTGCTTGCAAACGCATTAATGTAAGTCCTCACTAATAGGCTACTTTTTAAATTTAGTAGGCAAGACGAATATGACTGAATTTATCCCGGCTGATGGTAAGCCTTTACAACCACTGCATGACCTCGAGCAGTCGTTAAGTGCGATCTTGACGGAGATTAGGAAGAAGAACGTGCTTACCGTAGGTCGGTCTTGCCACCAGAGTAGCTGCACTCGGCGACCTCAAAGGCCTGCTGTCTCTAGCGCGTTCGCTGCGACGTGATCGATTCGCCACAGATGGCACTCTCGTTTTATGAGCTGGTTCACGCCAAAAATTACATTTCGTATGACTAGGTGTAGAAACAGTAACATCAGAGAAAAACTTGTCTATTAAGACAGTAAACCTGTCCTGAAGAAGAAGAAGAAGAAGAAAGAGAAGAAGAAGAAGGATGAGGAGAAGAAGAAGAAGACGAAGAAGGAAAAGGGGAAATAAAGAAGCATCAAAAACAGACTGAGAAAGAGAAGGTGGTCAGCTATTGAGAAGTAGACGACTCTCCTGCACTCATGTCGAAATAATGCTAGACAGGTTGCTTTATCTGGAGGATCGTACAATTTCTAAAATTCGAGATTGATAAGCAGCGCCCGCGATCAGCGGGACAAGAACCTGGTCAGTCTAGAATTCTGGTTCAACTATCGAACTTGCCGTCAGCGGCAGACGTGGACGTGGAGGGTTAGCAGAATTTATAGGATGTAAATGACACGCAGTCATGACCCTATTTATACTAATAAAGGACGCTCCCATCGTGCGCCGTCGTACTTGGAACTGTAGTAGCTTGGTTGCCTCAGAAAGAATTTTATTCGAGCGAAACTAAGCTTTCAAGTTCACATCAAAAACTGTAATACGAGGTTGAGAAGTAAAAAACTGTGCAATGATTTACCGTACTAACAACACAGGCATTAGCTAAAAGCCCAGACACGCATGCTTTGCCGATCTTATGCCGCTGCCTGACGCAGCTGCGAGGGGTTCGGCTCGTCAATGGGTCCCCCAGCTTTCCCCGTGTGTTTTCTGGTATATGAACTCCAGTGTCAACTTGCCTTGTTTAAGTTCCGAGAAAATTAGTGCGCGAACTTGGAGTAACTCTTTCAAAACAGACCTTTTAAACAAGGCAAGTTGAAACTGGAGTTCATATACCAGAAAACACACGGGCAAAGCTGGGGGACCCATTGACGAGCCGAACCCCTCGCAGCTGCGACAGGCGGCGGCATAAGATCGGCGAAACACGCGTGTCTGGGCTTTTAGCTAATACCTGTGCTGTTAGGACGGTAAATCATTGCACAATTCTATACTACTGGCTGCCTGTTGGCGGTTTGTGAATATAAAGCGGTTATTCCGCAGCAGCTGATTGATTTCAGCTTAAATATTCATATCAGATTTTGGACAGTGCCTAAAAAGTTCTGTTTCAAAAAAGTTACTTCAAGTTCGCGCATTAATTTCCTCGGAGATTAAAGAAGGCAAATAGGAAACTGCAGTTTCAACGCTCTGTCGCCAGTGCGAAAATTGTTCGGCTTCCTCGTATCTCTGTTTCCTATCGTTACGACTTCATCAGCATTGCTAGTGGCTGATAGAGATGAGGGGGACTGATATTGTCGCACTTGGTAATGGACTCAACCAGCTGGCGACTAATGCCTCATCAAACTCGTAGGTGTGGGCGATCCTGACAAAGTGATTTTGACTCGAAGTTCGTGCCATTCCTCCTAGCTATTGCAGCCTGTTCACTCATCTGCGTTTGGAGAAATATTTCAGATTCTCTGATTCAATGAATCTAGAAGACCAGAAGAATCAAATTTGCGCTCGAGCGGTTGACTCAGTCACTCACTCACTTACTCACTTTCTCACTCACTCACTCACTCACCCACCAACACCACCACCACCTAATTTCCAAATTCAACACTGTTCTGCAACTTAGTTAGAAATGAAAATGGACTCACAATTCGACCCGGAGAGCCAGAAGCAGTTATTTAGCCAGTGCCGTTTACGAAGTAGGGAAGTGGTTGCCCAGACCGATCTACAAAAGAAATACTCAGGAAGAGAAGCAATAACAATCGAGGCTATCTGAAAAGCGAGACATTTTTTCAACCTGTTTTTCCCAGATATCGTACTGACAACGAGGCAACGACAAATGCCCAAATTCTGTCCTCTACAAGCTGCGAGCTAACTCGACATCAATGCGTGCTTACTACATTACCCGCTACACTGAAGTCGGCTACACTGGTTAAAGTTGTGCTGGCAGGGTTTTGGAAGGAATGGGAGTCCACCACTGTTCACCTTTCGAACGTCGGTCACCCAGCAGTAGTCTACCTAATAACACCGAATTGCGAGAAGTTGCTTGTCCATGCCTACTGATCCGGTAGAGGCGATTCACTGATGCAGGCTGTATGTGTGTGCACCACATGAAAACCCTCATGCCCTAGGTTTAAGTTAGCCTAATTCCGTTGGTAATTTTGGGTCGTGGCCAGTTGACCCTTATCTTATTGCCCCAACCCCATCTCAAAACGTTCGCAAATGCTTATGTTTCAGGATCTGCTCACGCCTACCTTTTTGAGCCTTTCGCCTAGATACCCAGTTGGGGTGAAATTACACAGGCCCGAAGAAGACCTACCGAAAGCAAGTGCGGTGAAATTTGGGTATGCAAGTCCGTGTTTTTATTATTACAGCGTGCCTACTGATTTGACCTTAACAGGCATGTTGAATTGGGGTTACTTCTTAGGTTAAGCCTAGGGAAACTGGTAAATTTGGGCTAAAGTTGGACTTGAGTCAAAAATTTGAGTTGGCGTTTGGGGAGCAGGGCAAGCTCCCTGCTCCACACCGTTTTAACTTGTCCGCCTTCACTAAATAATAACCTTGAATTTTACGTGTTCAGACCGTGTATGGTCTCTTAATCCACATCTTTCAGATTGCGTAGTTTGTTCGGACAGCCCGACGAATTAATAAAACAAACAGGGCAGAAACGCTAGATTTTTCGATTTTTTTATTTGCCACATGCCCATACCCTACTGACAAAACTAATGTTAACGTCATTTCTATGCTACAGGAGACCTCAGGCTCTATTTTATCAGTGGACTTACATATCCAATCCTTGCCGCTAATGTTTACTCGGCCGCGTTTTACATTTTATTAGACTCTGTGTATCGGGCCTAGAGTGCTGTTTCCTTCCGACTACTGCAGTGAGTCTGAATATGTTTAGAGAGCATTCTTATACAGGTTCGTCTGTAAAAAATGAGTAGCTGCGTGGTGTTTGCTGCCTTTCTACAGACCGTTATCTCCGGTTCGCCTTCGAGACTTCGCCTGACGGGGACATAAACGGAGTTGCTGCTCCGTCCTCCCTCCCTCGTGAATTGTGTGTCAAAGAAGGTGGCATTGAACAGGTCGTGGACATGCTGCTGAATGTTATTTCCGACAACATCAAACGTTTTGTCACAGTAACGGCTTCAAAAAACAGCCCTTGTTGACTGAAGGCAGTCTTTTCTAGCTTCTGCAGGGCCAGTTATGCCACTGAACCGAAGACCTGGGAGCCCGTTTCTCCCGCTGAGGTTAAGTACGATTTTTGGCAAAATTGAAACGGCCTCAAGAGGAGCTTAATTTCAAACGGAGTCTGTGGCTGTTTGTATGCCTCTTCAAGTCTCTTGTTGAAGACTTTGTGCCTTGAATTCGGAACGATGAATGTGACTGATGATGTCACATCCAAAGAGACCATTAAAATACGAAAAAACCCAAGTCGAGGGACTTTTTGCTTGTCTCCCTTCAAGAGAGAAGTGGAGGGTAGTCTTTTTACATAGTAACAGTTTTCTAATGTGCAGTGTAAATCTCTCTGCTGCGACATTTGGCTCAGAAGGTCAATTGCAGTCCTGTGAGGGAATCAGCAGGTGTTGGAAATCCGCTTGTTTGCCGTCATTCCAGAAAAGGCGACCACTCGCACATCCTAAGATGGCTGCCTGTGATCGTTTTTGTGCGCCCGTATAGTCACGTGAGGTTTTCCGGGGTAAACACTGGCGTGCCAAAGATAAGGTCTATCATAAACAAGACTAACTGGATGTTTCACACTTTTCGAACGAAAGCAAACTCTTCTCTGTTCTGCCAGTTTTCTGGTTGCACTTCTCCATTTACACCACTGAAAATTGTTTTATTAGAGCGTCTACTCTTAGCTGCCTGCATCCTGATTAATTCCTTCTCAAACCTTTAATTCCTAGAGCACTTAAAAGGCCTAAATTGGTAATTAGCTTTTAGTATGGATAGAGTAGTAGAACTGGAAGCTTAGGTATCGGTCACTACCAAGTTATTTTCGAGTAAAATATTATCAGTTCTGTGTGCCAGACAGCCGGAGAACATAAAATCGCTCTCCGATGCGTGGGGTTGTCGAGGTAAGCGCAGTCTGGAAACCGTCGTTCCATTTACTCTTCGGTATGACAGTCATGTCACAGAGTTGTGTAATTATTTATCATACTGTCAACACTGGTATTAACTAAAAGTCCAGACGCACGTGTTTCGTCGATCTTGTTCTGATGCCTGACGCAGATGCAAGAGGTTCGACTCATCAGTGAGCCCTCCACCCGTCCCTGTGTGTTTTCTGGCACATGAACTCTAGTTTTACCTTGTCTCGTTCAAGTTCCGAAAAAACTTATGCATGAACTTTGATTTTGATGGCCATTTCTGGCCAAGACGGTTGTGGTATTTTATGTCCACCTACTTGAAACCCCGCGCTGGTATGATTTTGGCTGTTTTTTAGGGGATATCTGTGAGGTGATTAACGTGGCATGACGCTACAATGATTTACAGTTGTACGAACACTTTATATTTGCTGTGCTCTCTATCTCTCTCAGATAGGTCTGAAGTGAAGTGAGTGACCGATCTCTTAAGATGTTGACTGAAATTCTGAAATGCGTTTTCGATTAGGCAGGATTTCTTAGGCGTGGTTGTAACAATGATTATCTTGCGGCAAGCTCCTATTATATTTCGGACTCGGCAGGATGTTGTCTTTTGAATGCACTGCTTTTCAGTCTTCCGTACTAACCGTACTCGGCAAAAATGTCTACTTAATAGGCATTCATTTTTCACATTGAATTTCGATGGTCTTGTAAATTTAAATATATTTTATAGAAACTTCGAACAAAAATACACTTTCTTTCAGTCGTTTGATAGAGAATTACGCCTTCTTTATATTTCATACTCAAGGATGGACTATAATTAGGTTTTAAAACAGTTTTCAGCCTGCCGAATAATTCGGAGCCTGATCAGTCGTTGCATTAGCGCTAAGTGATTTCAGTCTATAAGGTGCATGCGTTCCGCGTAAAGAAAATCACACATTTTCTCATGCCTTTAAGAAGATATCATACAGAGTCTATAAAATACTGTAATGGATGCGGATGGGGAGCAGTAGAAAACGCACAGGATATTGCGCGGTCTTAAAAAAATATCATAATTAGAAACGTTTTTAAAACCTAATTATAATCCATCTTTTAGTATGAAATATAAAGAAGACGTAATTATTTATCAAATGACCGAAAGAAAGCATATTTTTGTTCATAGATTTTTATAAAAATGTTTGAATTTGCAAGGTCATCGTAATTCAATGTGAAAAATGAATGCCTATTAAGTAGACATTTTTGCCGAGTACGGTTAGTACGGAAGACTGAAAAGCAGTGCATTCAAAAGACAACATCCTGCCGAGTCCGAAATATTATAGGAGCTTGCCGCAAGATAATCATTGTTACAACCACGCCTAAGAAATCCTGCCTAATCGAAAACGCATTTTAGAATTTCAGCCAACATTTTATCAGATAGGTAACGCACTGTAGGTTACCTTCTGAGGGCATACAGGCAAAACCAACAAAGCCGTGTCGGTGAGTCCACGCTAGTTTCCGTTGGAGGCTGTTGGAGGGTCAGATGCTAATCGATCGATCAGAGAGTGCAGTGAGCAGAGGGTGTGCATTTATGCAGCGCATTTTGTTGCGCTGGCGACATTGCTGATCAGAGGAGCTTCTGGCTGCATTCTATTCGCATAACTTACGGCACATACAGTGCGTGACCTATCTCATGAAATGTTGGTTGAAATTCTGAAATGCGTTTTCGATTAGGAAGGATTACTTGGTCGCGGTTGTGATACTGATTATCTTAAGACATACTCTTATAACATTTCGGACTCGACAGGATGTCGGCTTTTAAATGCACTTCTTTTGAATCTCCTGTGAAAGGCATACTTCTTAAAAAATGACTACTTAAGTAGCATGCATTTTTCCCATTGATTTTCGATGGTCTTGCAAATTCAAAGATATTTTATAGAAACCATAAATAAAAATATGCTTTCTTTTAGTCAATCAATAGAGAATCACGTCTTCTTTATATTTTATACTTAAGAAAGGAGCATAATTAGGTTTCAAAAATGTTTTCCAATTGCCGAATAATTTGGAGGCTGATCATTCGTTGCATTAGCGCTTAGTAATTTCAGTCTGCAAGGTGCATATGTTCCGCGTAAAGAAAATCACATATTTTTCTATGTCATTAAAGAGATATCATACAGAGTCCATAAAATTTCGCAATGGATGCGGACCATGTTGTACATTTCATGAGGAGCAGTGGTTAACGGACAGGTAAGATGCTATGTGAATGGGCATTTCGCGGTCTTAAAAAGTCTCATAATAGGAAACTTTTTTAAAACCTAATAATACTCCTTCCTTAAGTATAAAATATAAAGAAGACGTGATTCTCTATTGATTGACTAAAAGAAAGCATATTTTTGTTTGTGGTTTCTATAAAATATATTTAAATTTGCAAGACCATCGAAAATCAATGGGAAAAATGCATGTCACTTAAGTAGTCATTTTTTTTACCGAGCACGCTTTCTACAGGAGATAGAAAAGAAGTGCATTTAAAAGCGGACATCCTGCAGATTCCAAAATGTTATAAGAGTATGTCTTAAGATAATCAGTATCACAACCGCGACCAAGTAATCCTTCCTAATCGAAAACACATTTCAGAATTTCAGCCAACATTTCATGAGATTGGTCACGCACTGTAACCGTCCCGCTGTGCTTTCTGGCTCGACCTAGATCTTCATAGGCAGGAGCAAAGCGCATGGCATTATAGAGAGAAGAAGATTACCGACACAGACAAGGAAGAATTTGATGGCCATTTCTGGCTTAGACGGTTGTATTATTGTATGCCCACCTACTTGAACCACCGCGCTGATTTTAAAGGGATGTCTGTGAGGGGATCAACGTGTCATGATGTTACAACGATTTACTGTTGTACGAACACCTTCCATTTGCTGTGCTCTCTCTGAGCGGAGTCCTGGTCAAGTGTTTGTAGTGGACCAGGGTCGGATGAGGTGGTACGCCTAGGCGTGGGTTTTCGCCGCGCCAACCACCTACGCCCTTTCTCACCACAGGTTTTCTTGGCTCTCCAAAAGAGGAAGATGCGACCACTGGAACAAGAAATTTATTTGCCTGACGTTTCGGATTCTCACTCGAATTCATCATCAGAGACATTCACAGATGAAGGTGATGGTGGCGCCAGGAGAGCAGTATTTATAGCACGTGGCTGCCGTGGGACCGTATGCGCATTGCATAAGAAAAGGACGCCAGAGACCAAATCCAACCGAACCCAAGTTTTGGCGGGCTCTTCCGTACGTGAAGAACTTCTCTGAAGCCGTCAGTCGTCTTCTCACTCCACTTGGAGTTGGGGTTGCACACAGGCCGGAAGCAACCATAAGGCGCCATGTCATGAGGCCAAAAGGCCCTGCTGCCACAGCAGGAAACGTCTGGAGTCGTTTACCGGATCTGGTGTAGATGTGGACAAAGCAGTTATGTCGGAGAAACTGGGAGATTACTCCGTACGCGAATTGCCGAGCACGCAGCAGCAGTGAGGCGGGGAGACGCTAACTCTCAGATGGCGGCACACTCGACGGGACCCGGCCATATTTTCAAATTTCAAGAGGCCGAAATCCTCGCAAGGGATGACAACCGCGTGAGCCGCGAGCTGCTCGAGTCATGGTTCTCAGGCCCGCAATCCATCAACAAACACAATGACCTCCCGGTGGCTTATTCCGTATTGCGATTTTCCCTGGTCAGGAGAATCAGTCACGTGGGGAGGGCGCGGGCGAGCAATCATCACGGTGACAGTGAGCCAGTTTGCCGAACAATCGTCACACCAGCATCCAGCACGGATGACGATATCGCGGCAATTAACGACTCGGACTCGGACCGCCAAGCCACCACCGCATCAATTACGACCCCAGCGGTGATTGCGAGGACTGTTAATTGCAGTGCGCATACGGTCCCACGGCAGCCAATTGCTATAAATACTGCACTCCTAGTGCCACCACCACTTTTATCTGCGAATGTCTCTGATGATGGATTCGAGTGAGAATCCGAAACGTCAGGCAAATAAAATTCTTGTTCCAGTGGTCGCATCTTCATCTTCTGAACTGCTGCCTAGAACTCGCCTGTTCGCTTCTATCAGCAATGTTCTTGGCTCTGTCATGACACTAGGCCTAGGAACGGGAGTGAAGGGAGAGCGCGGTAGATGCTGCGCAAGTCTACTGCCAATTTGAACGAAATTCTGCGCAAGTCACCGCCCCTGCTCCCAACCTACCTTGGAGCACGATGTGGACAAACTGTCGCTAAACGCTTGTTAGTGTCCGACATGAATTCAGCGTCGCCCGACCAAGGAATGCTACAAACGTGGCACGTTTGGCGGGGATTCAGAGAGCGGTCGTAGCATACAAGCCATTCTTAACCTGGTTTGTACACTATTGGAACGTCCATCTTCTAACACCATGAGAGGCAGCCTAAGGAAACTATCGTAAGTGTTCAAGTAAACAATCTAATTTACGAGCTAACCTGAAGGCACGCGTAGATAACCGCACGTGATTAGAACTGAATTCTCCAGAATCGTAGCACACACGTATACCTCCTAAGATAGTTTGAACTTAAAACAGTAACAGATGTAATCAGTGACTACTCTCATAAAATACTAACCGACATTCTTAAGCGCGTTTAGGATTAGGAAGATTTGCTCCAGTTGGCGTCTAACATTGATTATCGTGAGGCATAAGTTTGTGGCGGTCAAGGATGTGAGATAAACTTAAATCGTACACAATAAGTTCGTTTCGTCTACTGTCAGAATTCAGGGAGCTGTGAGGAGTAATTAATTCCGTACACAGGGCAGATTGCCGAAAGTTGGCTGTTTGCTTGCGACAGAGATAAACGTCCGTTCACGGAATGTGTCAGTCGCGGAATGGGTGTTGTTTACGCGGGAGTGGGTGCCTGGGTCAGCAGGAGGGGTGACTGGCTGAGTGTTGGTCGTGTGATTGGACAAATTAGGGGAGGAATGGAGGGCGCATACTCACAATGCCTCACGGTTATCAGGTCAGGGTGTTAGACGTGCGTGAGGTGATGAAAGTTTGTGAAGTCAGCCGACAGTCACTGAAGTTGGACCGGAGGTGTCTGAGTGTTAGCCGGCGGGGGTGGCTGTGTGTCAGCAGCTGTCGCGGTCATTGTTCGACAAAACGGAGCCGGAGAAAAGGGGGACTGGAGCGGCTGCTACAAGTTCAAGATGATTCAGTCAGACCAGGATGTCAGCCTTCTAATGTAATTCTTGTTGATGTCTGCAAAGCCGTACTCGGTAAAAAATGACAACGCGAGTAGTATGGATGATTTTTTGTGACTTTGTAAATTCAAGTATATTTTGCTGAACATGTGTTTTGAAATATCCTTTCCTATCCTGACAAATCAAATCTTCTCTGAATTCTATATTCGAAGGAAGGGTATATTTATGTTGTAAGAAGTTTTTTTCCGAATAATTTTCAGCTCGACCTGCCATTGCATATGCGTTTAGGTTTTACAGTTAACAGCTTGTATGCCTTCCATGTACGGGAAATCCTGCATTCCTCAATGTCTTCAGGAAGTTACTATGTTGGGCTCATAAATTTTTGCAGTAGACTTGATTTAAATTGCAACTCCGAAAGTAGAACTACAGTGCGTGACCGATCTCATGAAATGTTGGCCAAAATTCTGGAATGCGTTTCCGATTAGGAAGGATTACTTAAGTGGGGTTGCTATACTGATTATCATGCAGCATAATCCTATAGCATTTTGGACTCGAAAGGATGTCAGCCTCACGAAAGTGGTCCCTTTATTCGAGAGCGCTAGTGGAATTTCGGTTAGCGTTTTGTGAGATTGGCCTGTCATTTTTTAGGGGCAAACGGGATCTCCTAGTGTGAAGGGTCGCAAGGTAAGTCTGCGTTATTAGGCAAGGCAGCCCCTAAGAGGTACAAAAAGGTATTTAACCTTCGGTTTGAGCTACGTTCCAACCGTTTTTTTTATTGAAAAGTCAAATTGGCGAACACGTGTTTTCAGTAACTCTTCATCAGGCCAAAACGGTTACAATGAAGGTTAAGTTATGCGAATTACATGACTTATAAATGATTCGGGGACAATTAACATCGATCGTTCCCACGCCACTCGCATGACGAGGCGTGCTATGGCGTGGTCGGCGTGTCGTGGTCATTGGGTTCAGGGGGCGAGGAAGAAAGGGGGCATACGCTGTGAGTACGTCGGGTACCTTGTGCACACACCCTGGCATCAGGAGGTTGGGGAGACGTTGGTGTCGGCGTCGGCCACGGAAGACAGAGCGCCTGTGTCAGAGTCTTCTGACAGCATAGCACTGGATTTTCGTCATTAATCTCCTTTCTCATTTCCTTTTCGACGGCAGAAGCGGAAGTGTATGTATTTTAACCCAGACTAAGCTACACTGGTTATTTACTTCAGACAGGTCAGCCTGGACTAATTCGCAATTACCTATCTGACTGCCTTCAGGCCATATTAAATGAAAACGCTCGTGCTGCAAATGGGGGCTAATAAATGTCATCAACACGGATGACAGTTTGTGGTACATGGATAGCAGAAACAATGGCGCGCTTTGAAAAACGCCCGAAAAGGCTTACCGTAAACTGTATGTGGCCTGATCGTAAAGCTTGTTGGGCGCGAAGAAGGGTACCCGGCTGGGTGGCAGTATGTTTACACCCTCAATGGTGTAAATACGGCCTAATCCACTCTCTGCCGGCTATTAGTTTAAAGTACTCGCTCAGCGCGAGTGCTATCGAGCACCGCATTCTGACTGCAAAAACGGGTACGTCGAATTACCCGAGTAAGTAGAGCGCTTACAGGCCTGCGAAGGCATTCCTGATGTTGTTGATCCGATAACAATTAGCGATTGTTTTGTTTCCCGTTCCAAAGCAACCGGCATCACCCCGGAAGGATTAAAATGCATGCGCTGATGAAAACTGTGGGTATCGGCAGACTGAGTGGTGGAAGAGAAGAATAAAACTTAAAAAAAAACTTATGGGGGGATGGTGGCCAAACACAAGGTACTCCTACAAATGGACATATTATTAGACAAACAGCTGTTTAGGCGACCTCTGGCGACGACAATAAACTCATCTCAGAAGAATAAGAAAATGCGATCCCTGGAACAAGATGTTTATTGGCCTGACGTTTCGGATTCTCGCTCGAACCCATCATTAGAGACGGTCGAGGATATGGGTAGTGGCGGCACAAACGACTGCAGCATTTATAGTACGAAGCTGCCGTGGGGTCACATTGTACTACAATTAACAGCTCTAGTGATAACCGCTGGGGGTCGTAATTAAGGCGATCATGGCTGGTCAGTAAGCGTCAGAGTCGATAATTGCCGCAACTTCATCATCCGTGTTGAATGTTGATGTGATGATTACTCGGCAATTTGGCCCTCTGTCACCAGGATAGTTGAGCGCCCGCGCCTTTCCGACGTGACTGATTCCTCTGCTCAGAGAATGTCTCAGCACTGAATATCATCGAGGAGGGACGACAGAGAATGCAGGTGGATTGATACAGTACTGTTTCGGGCTTATTGTGCCTTCATTCAGCCAATCATAACCCTGACCACCAGCAGCTGGGACCAGAAACACAAACATGCGCACAGACGCACCTGGCGCAATTGGTCCACCACTGGGGTCTATCAGATGGGTTATAAACACTTCATCGAACTGAAGTCCACAAGTGCCTCACCACCTGTCATTCTCGGTTGATGCAGATCGGGTATTTATTCAATGAGGAATGGGCACACACCGATCTATTGGCTTCACGAAGCAAACAAGCTCCGTATGGGTGGCAAAGGTCACCAACAGGCAACCAATTATCAGGCCGAAATCGGCCAAGCCATAATAGCTTACGGAGCTTGTTTGCTTCGTGAAGCCAATAGATAGGTGTGCGCCCATTCCTGAGTGACTGAATATTATGTTTAAACAAATCGGCAGAAATACCGAAGAAGGAAAGTTCTGTATCACCTAAGTACGCCGACCTCCGCAATCATTGGCCGAAAATCCGAGTTGTGGCAAAAGATAAAAGTCACAAGAATGTCGTCTCGGACGAGGTCAATGTGTATAGCGGTCTGTTTTGCACTGGCCGAAGATAGTCAGCTTTTCCACCTGCGGTACAACTGCCAGGAGGGTGTGCAGGTCTTCTTAAAACTTGGTCTTCGCCTCGTCGGAGCTGGTCATTGGGGGGAGGGAACAAAGGTACTGATGGTGGTGGCGGCAAATATTGCTCCCGAATAGGCAGGTGCAGGCTCATGAGGCGGTCCTTGACGCCCAACGGCAGAGAGGGCAGCCGTCCCACGATGTCGTTCCGGACGGCATAGGCAACGCCCGCGTCTCATCGCTCTGCCATGGGGCGGCCGCTCCAGGTGTAGCGTGCATCTACCTCCACCAGTTGGCCTTGTTCGGAGAAGCGAGTCTCCTTGGGAGCGGCGATGTCCACCGTGTAGCGCGCCAGTTCCCGGGGCATTAGCGCTGTCCTCCGTTCCGGTTGGTTGCTCCCTGGATTGTTTAAGAGGGAACGAATATTCCAGACTGCCAGAGTGAGCGGACTCACCCCAGCAGAGAGGGATGAGGGTGGTTGTTGCTCATTGCAGATTTTCGACTGGGAGACTTGCATCTACAAGCCACGGTATACTAACAGACACTCCAGACGGTTACCACACTCCAATATGGACCACAGTTTTGTTTGGTTGAGGAAGATCCAAGTTAGCCTGGGCCGCCGACGGGATTGCGTGTTGCCTTATCCGGAGGACTTTTGACGAGGAAGTGGAACGGAGGACTGGAAAATGGAGGGGAGGGGATGAAGGGGGAGGATAGGATGATCACAGAATTACCGACTGTGTAATCAAACAGCACCTAACACCCTCATCTGGTTTAGCTCACCAGTTACCGGGGTATGGCTACTTGGCAGAGCTTCGGGAAGCCACAAATGAGAGTTGGCAGTGAGGGCAGTCACCATTTGTATTGCGCAATCTACCGCTCATGCACGGGAGCCCCTGACCAGACACCCCTACGTCCTTGATGACCCATTGCCCGAGTCGGGACAGACTACGCTGCATGGAGGGGAATACTGGGTCGTCACGTGATCGGAGAGTGAAATGACAAGGGCCTCTTCCTCCTGCGGACCCGCGAAACACCAACACCCTCTTCCGCCCCCCCCCCCCCGATGCGGAAGAAGACGATCTGAATGCATTCTCGATCACTGTGTGGACAGGACATGCTGGTACCAAGGTTATCTTTGACGCCAATGGGTGGACGGGTCGCCGCCTCGTCATATCAAAGATGACGCTTCGACTGAAATCTCACAGGAAACCGCAAGGCAAGTGACCACTAGGTAAGCTTAAGTCTACTCTCTTGGATTTGTCTGCTCACAGCTTGGATTTTGGCAATCGGTTAGCTCGGCAGCCGGGAGAACAATCAGCTCTGGGTGACAACGCCACCGTGGAGACTTGGAGGTGTCCACCGCCTAGGACGTCGCTGGACGCGGAGATTGTCAATATTAGGACGTGTCCAACGACAACTACGCAGACATTAGCAATCTGCTAACCAAAAAGCACAAGCTGAACAAAGCCTACTTGGACCATCAGACCGACGCGAAGAAGGCGGGCTCCTTTCGATATCGCTGCCCCGTGGAGCAACGACTGCGGAGGATGCAGGACACGTGGATGAATCGCGAGGTTAAAGAAATCTAGGATGTGATGACCGCAATAAAACGAGGGAATTCTTTGCATCAACTAAAGTGGCCTACGGCCGCACGATCAAAGAAACAGCTCCACGTTTCACATCTGATGGAACAATACTCCTGAAGGGAAAATTCCTGATTCTAAAGGGCTGGGCTTAACACTTCAGAAGTGTCCTCAACCGCCCATCTACAGTCTCCAACGCTGTCATCGACCGAATTCCTCAAGTGGAGACGAAAGACGACCTAGACCTTCTACCCTTTCTCCCAGAACCGATCAGGGCGGCGCACAAACTCTCCGGGGAAGGACCGGAATTAGACTTTATCTCAGTCGAAGTCTACAAGCTCGCAGGTCATGCATCGATGGCTTAATTCACAACGCTATTCCAGTTGGTGTGGCGTCGACGGTAAGTTACTCAGGACTTTATGGATGCGGCAATCTTCCATCTCTATAGACAGAAAGGGAACCGACAACTCTGTGATAACAACAGAGACATCTGCTTGCTAGGAAGTCGCTGGGAGGGTCCTCTCTCGCATCCTTCGCAACCGTATCGACGACTATCTCGAAGAGGTACTTCTGTCGGAAGGTCAGTGCAGATTCGACGCCGTCGTGAAATCACTGAGATTATCTTCGCCGCCCTCCAGCTGCGGACTCACCTTTGTGGACTCGACGAAAACCTCTGACACGATGAATCACAGTGGAATGTTGAAAATCAAGCAGAATTTTGTCTGTCCTGAACGATTCACGCACGTGGGGTGTCAGCTCCGTGAGGGAAGGATAGCACGCGTGCCGGGGACCGTCTGTGAAGCATTTGCAATAAACTACGGAGTGATGCAGGGCTGTGTCCCCACCCCAAACCTCTTCAACCTCATATTTTATTTTGTCCTGATAGACGCCTACCACAGTGAACGCTCCCACAGGGCCAACGGCCATCTTAACAGCCGGCGCATGTAGGCCTCAGCGCGTCTCCTTACGGCAAGCGTCCACGATCTGCTCTTCGCGGATGACTGCACGTTCAACACCGCGATAGAAGAAAACCTGCAACGGAGCACAGACCTCTCCGTCTCCGGCTGCGTCAACTTCGGACTGACCATACGGAAGTCATGCATCAACTGTCAGCCAACGCTGAACGTCAACGGTACCCAAACGAAAACCGCATGCAACGTCGCCCAAATTAGACAGGGCAATCTCAGGCTGCATCAAGATCGACGATGAAGTGACTAACTGAATCTCCACAGGATGTTATTACCGACAAATACAAGGGAGACTGGAATGGCCATTTCTGGCTTATTAGCCGTCGTCAGCCAGTCATACCTAACCCCGAAGTGTGAAACACCCGAGGCTCGAACTCGCGACCTGTTACTTATAGGTCCACGCCTCCAACCACTGGGCCACGAGCCCGTTACCCTGTCAGTTTCGATCGGGGGTATACAATGGTGGGGGACATTCACCGATCGTTCTTACGGAACTCACTCGTTCCGTTGTGCCCTACGGACTCTCTCTCGAGCCCAACCGCAGACACAGTCGGTTCGTAGCCCAGTGTTTAGAGGCATGGACTTCTAAGTAACAGGTCGCGAGTTTGAGCCTCGGGTGTTGCACACTTCGTGGTTGGGTATGGCTGGCTGACGACGGCTAATAAGCCAGAAATGGCCATTCCAGTCTCCCTTGTCTTTGTCGGTAATATCATTCTGCCTATATATCATGCGCCGCTGTGCGGCTGCTGGTTGGGATCGAGAGAGAGAGAGCTGGTAAGATACAACGGAACGATCAGTTGGGCGCCTCCTACCATTGAATCTCTACAACCAGTCAAGCGTTCGGCCAGCTTCAAGACTTCGTAGGAAGTCGCTGCGCTCGCCACCTGAACACAACACTGAAGATGTACAAAGCTGTCATCTTGACGATTCTGCTACCAACATTGAATTCCACTCATTTAGCCTCAGTCTTCTTTTAGTGAAACTGAGGCGGATGTAGAGGATCTGAAACGGATTTGAATCTTTAGAATTCATGCCGTGCAACTGTTACTACGATGGAGTGTAAACCTGGTGATTATAGATGATAAGCGCCTAATTTGGCTTCTCTACTGCACGTGAGATCGGGGCGGTCTACCCCCTGCTGTGTGGAATGCCATGTCGTGTGTGAGACGCACAGACGCGCAGCTGTCAGTCGCCTCCCCAATCCTAGCATCAGGCGACTGACCGGCCAGGAAAGCCGACTGGTGCGTGGCATGGGACAGAGTGAATGAGGTCGGCTCGCAGTGTGTAATTTTCCACTATAAACAGCCTGACGTGCTCGAAACTATCACGGTGCGCTAAAAGTCCTGGCTTGTTAGGTTGCCAGCTGACGGGATAGCTCGGCCCTCGAAGTCAGCCCAGTGTGTGTGTTCGTATGGAGTGTCGGGCTAGTGAACTGAGAGTCAGGCTGCCATGGCTCCTAATGTGGCCCCACCTATTTTACTCCTGTCCAGTGGGATCCGTGCCGCTCTCCTTTTATTATTGTGATCAGTGTACGTTGTGGACCAGGTGGTGTGGTGGCACGCCAAGGTGCGGATCCGTCCGCGCCAACCACCAGCGCCCTCCGTCTTCTAAGCTCCGTCTAACACCAGGGAGAAGGAGAGAGTGCGGTAGATTTTGCAAGTCTACCCTCACTGTAAAACTTTTTACGCGCAGGTCACCGTTCCCACCCTCACCCTGCTGTGGAGCTGTCGGCTGTGATGGTCGAACTTTCGTTGCACTGACTGAGGCGTGAAGCCTCCAAATGTAGCCGTGACGGCTGTTAACGTGTGCATGCGCTCGCGTGTGCGCGTATTGCAGCCGGCCAGACGGTGCTGAGGTCGGCACGTCCGGAATCGCTCGCGGAGAGGGTGAATGACCTTGGCGCAGCGGGGCGTCTAACAAAGGGCCTGGTCTGATCCACACGCCCCAAACATCCCTCGAGACGTTATGCTTTCGCATAACCTAACTGTCGGTCGTAAACGAGTGGGAATACTTGCGCTCCTCTCCTCCCAATTTTCTTTCGATGCACTAATTTGTTGGTTGAATGACACTCCCTCTGTCGAATGTGAGAATAATAATGATGATAATAACTACAACTACAACAACAACAACAACAACTACTACTACTACTACTACTACTACTTCTACTACTACTACTACTACTACTACTACTACTACTACTACTACTACTACTACTACTACTACTACTACTACTACTACTACTACTACTACTACTACTACTACTACTACTACTACTACTACTACTGCTACTACT
>CACRXP010000152.1:691362-738715 GCA_902702965.1 Spirometra erinaceieuropaei
CGGCTCCCTGTGTTGGAGGGGAGAGAGAATGATAGATTGTCAGAACTGCGGGCGCCTGGATTAGTGGCGCTGATGCGGCGTGGGGCTCGGCTTAGTGAGGCGTGATCTTAGGCCCTCATAATGGGCGTCACGGTCAACATGGCGGTTTATGCTGTCCGCGTTAGAGTGCCATGCCTCTAGGAATTCTCTCGCCCATTTTGTGTTGGCCGTGGCGATGACCTCAGTGTTATCCCAATTAAAACGGTGGTCGCACTGGAGTGCGTGTGCAAAGACGAGGGACAGTGGATCACGGCGACGGATGGTTAGTTTGTGTTCATTAATTCGAGTTCCTAGGCGTCGTCCTGTGTGACCAACATATACGCAGGGACAATTGGAACACAGGATGTGATAGATGATGTTAGTCTGCTCCCCTTTGGGGAGAGAATCCTTTACTCGAGTTAAGACTGAGCGCAGCGAGGATGCAGGCTTGTGGGAAACGCAAATACTGAACTGATTTAGCTGAAGGGCGATCATTTCTGAGGTCCCCTGCATATAGGGCAGGGAGATGAAGTTCAGGGTCACGGTTTCTCCATCTGAGGAGGGGCCTCGAGGTTGTGCCTGATGCCTTAGACAGTTCATCACAAAACTGATCGGCTATCCGCTAGATCGGAATAACCGATATAGATAACCTAGTTCTTTCTTCAGCAGACCGTCATTGCTGCAATACCGGTAGGCCCAGTGGAAGAGAGTTCTGACGCAGCTTCTTTTGTGAGCCGCAGGGTGAGTGCTTCCATAATTGAGGACGATCTCAGAATCAGACCCTTTTCTACAGACGCTGGTTGCGAGATTACTGTCGTCCAGCCTTTATATTTTTACTTTCAAAAACGACAGACTGTCTCCTACTGCCTCTTCGCGGGTAAATTGTATGGCCGGAAAGACATCATTCAGCCTCTGATGTAGCCGTTCGACTTCAGGCCTAAGGCGAATTTGTTGAAATCGGACGTATTCTCGCCAGATTGTCTTTTGGAAGCTTTCGCAACTATAGAACGCCAATAATTTAGAATCAGAACATTATTGTCAGCGGACATAGATGAAGCTACCTGCCAAACCGTGGGAATATTAGGATTTCCAATAATTATGGTTTTCTGGCAGTGTGTCAATGAACTGTAAGTCTTCAGTAGTTTGCGAATACAGACCGCTTTAAGCAAGTACGAGATTGCACCACTGGTGTTGCGAAAATTGAAGCTCGTGATATCTATGAGTTAGACGGTCGTTTGGAATGTTCGGGGGTAATCCGGGACTCGACGCAACTTGCATGTCACCCGGTTTCTGCCGTCGACAGGGACCAGTCTGACCACGCAACAGTCTCGCCTATGAAGTCCGCACGTGAGTCAACCATTGGCAAGACGCTGACAGTCTGCGAGACTCACGCCCACACTGGCATTCAGGGCTCAGCCAATGGGAACACGCAAATCAGACAACACCATGGCCCATAAACACCCCAGGCCCTATCTCCAAACTCTAACCCCTAACCCTGACTCCCAATCCTAACCATAACTCCTAAGCCTAACCCCGAACCCCAACAGTATTGTGCCCATCAGGTAGAGCTACATAACCATATTTTACCATCGAATCTATTGTTTGGAGCCAGTGCATGTGCAGGCTGGAGAGTGTGCATAGATTGTAAGAGTAGGTGCTCGAAGCGACGGCAAGGCTATTACCGGAGATGCAGCTGGGGAAAGAACCCGTAGGTGTGCTCGCTAACACGATCCGATCAGCGCATGTCGGTAACTTGACATGTTTGCGCGGCAGCAAGTGTGTATCCGACGAAGTAAGTGGGTCGGACAGTGAACAAGTTCACTGTCGTTCGGACATGAAGGTCGGGATTGCATGAGGGCAGGGAAGGTTAAAAACGCGAAATCGCATGGATTTGGACATGAGAGTATGACGAAGGCCTAAACGTAGACCACCAGTAGTCGTTCCCCTGGTACTGGATAAGGAGAAATCTAACCAAACGAGGACACTTTGGGTGTCAGCTCAGCACATGCAGGTCTGAGTCCTGAGCTGAACCTGGTGGTCCAGGGACTCACTGGTTGAGAAGTTATGGCGGTTAACACGGTAGTAAGTTGATAGTGTGGCGGCCCGCTCCTTCTTGCCCTCTGCCGCTTTGTCTAGCTGCCCTTCTGTCCGCCTCACGCTCCCTGTCAACTCGCTTTTGGGACCACGCGAGGCTTGACACTAACTAATCAACGTTGTCCCTTCTCTGATTGGCTGGCAGGCGCTAATTGGGACAGAGCGAAAGGTGCACACACGCGCTGGGATCTGATCGCTTCAACAGCGGACACAGATACAATGCGCCCGGAGAGACCGCCCGCGGTGACTGCATGCGGAGCCTTGTGTACGCATTTCCTCAGCAGTAGTGCTGTCCAACCCGATCCATCTTCCCTGGCCTCTGATTTGGGAACCTTTGTATTGTCGACCATAAAATCCCGACACGGGGTCGCAAAAGTCGAAGACGGACACCTCTTTCAGGTCAGCAGTCTGGTTGTACTTCGATAAGTTATCGCGTGTATTCCGTAGCTTTTGAGACAATTCTGTCTTGAAATCTGCAGGGGCCACAGATGCCGTTTTGAGAATTCAGAAGCATGCATGGAAGCGCCCATATTTATTGAGGGCAAATACGTTTCCCTCTGCAGTAGTGAGCTCGGGCAATCGATTCTACTTCTTCCGAGTCCATAATTCCTTTTGCCACACCCAGCGGTGCATTGCTAAAGAGGTTCTTGGGGTCCTGGCTCTGAAACAATACCCTGCCTGCAGACAGCGCTCTACCAATGGACACTCAAAACTTTGCTACCTCATACCCAACCCAACTGGGGCTCTATCCCGCGACCCGCTGGTCAGAAGCATTACGCCCCTAACCACTGAGCCACGGACTCATTGTCCTGCCGGTTGCGGTCGGGAATGCACAAAGGTAGGTGGGCGCTCACCGATCGCGGTACGGAACTTACACATCCCGTTGTGCCTTGGCGCTCTCTCTCTTGACCCCCGTCAGCAGACACACAGTTGTGCGTAATGTAGACAAAGTTACATTTCCGACGAAGACAAGGGAGACGAGAATGGCCACTTCTGGCTTATTAGCCGTCGTCAGCCAGTTATACCCAACCTCAAGGTGTGCAAAACCCGAGGCCCGATTCCGTGACCTATGGAACACCTGGGGCGTTGGGTTTCTAACCAACAGGTCGCGGAATCGAGCCACACCTGGTGTTCCGCACATCGGGGTTAGGCATGACTGGCTGAAGAGGACCACTAAGCTAGAAATGGTCGTTCTAGTCCCCCTTGTCTTTGTTGGTAATGCTATTCTGTCTAAATCATACGTCGCTGTGCGGCTACTGGGTGAACTCCAGAGAGGGCCCCAAGACACAACAAAAAGAGTGAGTTCCATGACACGATCGGTGAGCATCCTTCTACCATTATAGATATGTATATATACATGTATATATATAAATGCTTCTTAAATGACAGAAAGTGGTGGTGTATATTATTCCCGAGGACAGTACTGAGCACCAACGTTCTCGAACCCATCAGAATTCTCAATGTATAAACGCTGCATGGCTGAGATTTGACCGCGTCCAATGGTCTGACCAGTTAGCCAGAAACACAACAAATAAGTCAGGGATTCTGGTTTCCAATTGTCGGCCTCGCGCACGGCCTGATGATGGCGTTCAAGGAATTCTCCGATGAATACTTATGCGGGCAACCGTGAGACGTCTGCTCAAACTGACGAACACCAAACAGAAAAATCTAACCAAACCATGTCTCACCGATAGGCGTAAAGCACCAAGAGCGGATCACTTGCACTGAGCCAATATCGCGTTCCCTTTATTCCTTCTACACCTCTGCCCAAAGAAAGACATCAGCGGTTAGTATGGACAAACCAGTCGATAAATGTCCTTTGAATTCTAACCAAAACAGGCAAATTCGTGCTTAAAAGCAAAAGCTTGTCATAAGCGGAGGGAAAGAGAGAGAGAGAAAAATGACGGCTTAGCTTTAAAACCTGCCGACAGATTACATCTCGCTTGTCATGAGTGTAAGTATAAACATTATTGACTCAGTCGTGTGTTACTCGGTAGAACGGCGATCTTATCTTTACAGCCAGGCACTCACAACCTGTTCCAACATACACGAACCACATTTCTGATAGTTTAATACAAACTAGCTAAACCCACCTCGTAATTTCTGGATGTATTAAACTTGTCCATGCACTATGAGCACTACCAACACTAGAACAGTGGTCTGAACTTTTAGGCATGATCTTTCCTAAGAAAAGGCCATCAAGACTAAGGTGAGATGACGACTAGCGTTAAGGATTACACACCAACATGTTGACGCTTAATTAGAGGACTCTACAGCCAAGTGCCTAAACTCCAGTCTGATTAATACAACTATGCACTTGGGGCGTACTTTCACTCCAAATATTTCTGCTCGCATAACTGTTCTCGCATCTTGAAGAAGAAGACACGATCGCCGGGACAAGAGCTTTATTAGCCTGACGTTTCGGATTCCTGCTCGAATCCATCATCAGAGACATAAGCAGATAAGGGTGGCTCATGCACATGTGGCTGCAGTATTTATAGGATGCCGTAGCCATGCCACCGCATACCTATGAATGTTCACGGCTCCCTCCCCTTCATCAGGGATCGTTGCACGTGGCGTGATGGTCGATATTCGCGTCGTTAATTACTGCAATTTCATCACGTGCGTTGGATGTTGGTGTGATGATTGCTCGACCATCTGACGCGCTGACCCGGGTGTTGGGAAGAGTGTTCATCAGGGCGCTCCCCGCGTGGCCAATTTCTCCGCCTAGACGAAGTCTCAGCACGCTGTATTGAATGGGAAGATCATTGCACTTGTTAATAGACTGGGGGCCAGTGAACCATGACTCAAGCAGCTCCCGGCTCACGCGGTTGTCACCTCTTGCGATCGTGTCTTCTTCTTCAAGACTGCTTCCTGAGACTCGTCTTTTCGCTTCTATTGTTCTCGCATCGTCTTGCACTTCGTTTCTCATACTTATTCGTTACAAAACTGCATTTTCTTTGGAATGGGAACTGTTGTTAGGGTGCGGCTGAATCTGCATTTACGCGACTTGTTGGAGTTTTTTTGGCAGTTAAGACGAGCAAACCAGTCGGCAGAAAGTCTTTAAAGTTTTAAGCAAAACAGGTTTATGCTTGAAAGCAAATGCTTGTCAAAGGCGGAAGGGGAGAGGAAGTCGACGACTAAAATACAAAAGCTGTCGGCAGAACTTGGGTCTGTTGAAGGGCCGGGTTGTGAAATTTACATAACTATGAACCCGTCTATTCGAGCACTCACCACGTTTGAGGAATTGAATTTTGGAAAACCTTACGCAAAACTGGCCAAACCCACCTTGTACTTTTGTATTAGAGTGGAAACTTGTCTTGTATGATATGGCCTGAATCTCGTGAAATGTGGTCTCCAAAATGTCCAAATATGCCTCCATTGAGAAAAGAGCATTTAAGCTGAAGGATAGCAATTAGTCGGATATTTACTCATTGGAATTTTCAACCAAGTGCCTAAATCCTGCTCGGAATACTTTTTCGCCGAGTATTTACGCACGCATGAATTCAATCGCATCGCGTCGAAACTCGCTGGCCCGTTGACAAAGGAAATAGGGAAGTCCAAAGTGCATTGTGGAAGACGAATACGCGATCGGTGGAAGAAAAAGGGTATTTACTTGACGCTTCAGATTTTCCCTCGAACCCACTATCAGGGACAGTCACAGATAAGGGTGATTGAGGCATAAATTATTCAGTATTTGTAGGACGCAGTTGCCACATGACGACAGCTCGACCGTCGATTTCGACGATGTCCACCGTGTACTTCGCAGCAAGGTGATAGCAGGGACGGTGACATGCGCGTGAGTTAGTTTATAGCGAAAATGGATTTGCACAGCATCTATCGCCCTCCCTCCTCCTCCTCCTCCTCCTCATCTCTGCCCGGTGTCAGGACCAAGTCAAGAAAATGGGGGACATGTGAGCGCACCGGTGACTGGCACCGCGAAAAGCCACACCAAGGCGTACCGCCACACCCACTGGTCCACAACAAACACTCGCCAAGGATTTCAGACAGCAGAATGGAGTGACGGCACGGTTCCCGGTTGTCGTTACGTCAGTTCGCCGCCACACCCCATTTGCCTGCCGGACTCCCATCTGTTTGGACTCCACACAGCCATCTGGGTACTTCGATAAGTAGTGCTCGTATTCGTCTGTATCGCAGATTCTCTGCGACTTCGTAATGCAACTACGAGAGGTTTGGCTTATTTGTACAGTGAGTGACCGATCTCATGAAATTTTGGCTGAAATTCAGAACTAATTTTTTCGACTAGTACGGATTGCTTGGGCACAGTTGTAATACTGATTATTTTGCGGCATAATTCTATAACATTTCAGACCCGACAGGATGTCAGCTTTGAAATATGCTGTTTTTCAATCTCCCGTAGGAACCGTAATCGGTACAAAATGACTACTTTTGCAGCATGCATTTTTCATATTGATTTTCGATGGCCTTGCAAATTCAAACTTAATTTATAGAAACCGCTAACGACAGTATGCGTTCTTTCAGTCGTTTGATAGAGAATCACGTCATCTTTATATTGTATACTTGAAGAAGCAGTATAATTAGGCTTTAAAAAGTTCTATTATTCCCGAATACTTTGGAGACTGACTGTTGTCGCATTAGCGCTTAGTGATTTCAGTATACAAGGTGTATGCGTTCCGCGTAAAGAAAATCACATATTCTTCTATGTCTTTAACGAGATATCACATAGAGTTAATAAAATTTAGCAATAAATGCGGACTATGTTGTACATTTCATGAGCAGCTGTGGTAACTGGACAGGTACTATGCTATATGAATGGGCATTTCACGGTCTTAAGAAATCTCATAATTGGAAACTTTGGTAAAACTTAATTATACTCTTTCCTTGAGTACAAAATCTAAATAAGGTGTGATTCTCTATCAATTGACTGAAAGAAAGCATATTTTTGTTCACGTTTTTTTAAAAATATATTTGAATTTGCATTTAGAATTTTTTATAAGATGTATTCGTCGTCATTCCCATATTTTAAGAAATTAATTGACTTTTGCCGATTTAGGAGGCTCAATCACGGTTTTGTGTTTCAGTTAAGCTAAACGATCTGTTTATGCACTAGATGTCCGGCTTGTGGGATTTTGTTTACCCTGAAAATTGGCATGTTGGTGGGCACAGTTCAGAGATGGGTGGAGTGACGCAAAGTTGTTTATCGGATCTTTTTTTCCTTAGCAGATGAAGGTTGGATAAAGACTGACCCATTTGCACAAGTAGTGAAATTTTGGCAATCCTCGTCCCCATATTCCACACTCGACTGAAGGAACAAAATGTGCACATTTTGATTGACTTCGACCGTTACTCTTCCCATGGCAGCATTGTAACATCGATTTCAGCCCAAATACTGTTAGAGCGAGTTGCGAAATTTGCGCCTTATTTAGTGCTTACTCGACCGATCGTACTAAACTGACCTTTGAGTTCTCGCGTACTCATTCAAGGAATGAGTTCATGCAGAAACGTGATCAAACACTCTTGCTTGGACATGGTTATTCTCCATGGACCTTCGCGCGAGCAGTACCACGCATATTAATGATTTTCTATACGCTGGGTGCATTCAAACTGGCACACGCTTTGGCGATGCTGAGGACTCAATAGCTAACACACCACACCCGACGCATGTACTTACAGTCAGACAGGCAGGCTTGGTTCACTAATCAAAGGCCATTTACGACTACCCTGTTATGTAATGCGCCACTTTAATTTCCAGATAACTTTTATTCCAAGCACAGCTGTTTAATCGGTTTTGCTCTGTAAAGCTGGGATAAACTGCTAGCTCCGTCCAAACTACAGAAAAAGAGAAGTTTTCTTTAAAAAGCTGACCTCCTTCATTTTGATTGTGGACACTCGGAATTATCGTTTCAGTATTGGCCAAACGGACTAACAGATCGATATAGGCGGAATGATATTACGGACAAAGACAAGGGAGACTGGAATGACCATTTCTAGCTTATTGGCCGTTGTCAGCCAGTCATACCCAACCCCGAAGTGTGCAACACCCGAGGCTCGAACTCGCGACCTGCTTGTTAGAAGTCCACGCATCTAACCACTGAGCCACGAACCCGTTGCCCTATCGGTTTTCGATCGGGAATAAACAATGATAGGGGGCGCTCACCGATCTTTCTTACGAAGCTCACTCGTTCCGTTGTACCTTAAGGGCTCTCTCTTGAGCCCAACCAGCAGCCTCACGGCGGCGCATGATATATAGGCAGAATGGCATTACCGACAAAGACAAGGGAGACTGGAATGGCCATTTCTAGCTTATTGGCCGTTGTCAGCCAGTCATACCCAACCCCGAAGTGTGCAACACCCGAGGCTCGAACTCGCGACCTGCTAGTTAGAAGTCCACGCCTCTAACCACTGGGCCACGAGCCCGTTGCCCTGTCGGTTTTCGATCGCGAATGAACAATGGTAGGGGACGTTCACCGATCGTTCTTACGAAACTCACTCATTCCGTTGTGCCGTATGGACTCTCTCTCTCTCTAGAGCCCAGCATTAACAGATCGTGTTATAAATCACGACTTTTAACGCACCCTGATAGTTTAAATGCGCTCCAGTTTATTCATGACGATCAGTATGCGCTGAGAGGGTAGATCCCACTCTCTGTCCTCTTTCCTAGGCGAATATTCCCTCTCCGAGCCGGTCAGTCACCTGATTCGGGGATTGGGCGAAACTGGTTGATAGAGCTGAGCAGCCCGTATAGGCTTACCCCGCACGACCTGCCTCCCATCGAAAGCGCGAAGGGGCTCGGCTGCTTGAATTACACATGTGAGAGAGCGTCTTACCAAGAGACGAAGAGGCGTTCACCAGGAGAGGTTTGGTGGATGTCGGACGTTTCAAGTAGTTATTTCGCCTACCAATCCTCTGAGATTAGAATGTCATGCGCATTGTGTTTGATCAATGGTCCACCAAAGCCGCCTGTGTGGTTGCATCCAATCCGCATTTCGCCGTAACCTGAGTCACCCCCGCCCGCGGAGATAATGGACGGCCCAGACTGTGTTGCTCTGTGACTGCCCCCCGTCAAAAGGGTTCCTAAAATCTGATAGGGGGAGCAAATTAACGTGGCGGTTGACAGAACAGTCGAAGGACATCCAGGCTTCTCGAACGTGCTTTGCTGTATGAGCATCGCCTCAGCCCACGATCTCAGCGGCGTCAAAGTTAAAGGTGTGACCCACTTGCGCGACATGGGCGGCTACCTCCTACTTTAGGGCTAAAATTCGCACGGCCAACTAATGCTCGTGCATTCGCGTTTGCAGCCGTCGGTCGATTTCCCCCAACGTAGTTGTCCATCCAGTAGCTGCACTGAAGTCGGTAGAAAACGGCCTCTTGTCAGCATTACAGGCCGGTGAATTGTTGAGTCAGGCCTGTGAGGAACTCCCATTCCGAGTGGCGCGAGGAATTTAGCCACGGCTTCGGACACTCCCTTCATGTACGGTATGCACCACCACGATTTTCGCTGAATATGCGCTTTATTCCGCCTCCTGCTTTACCTTCGGCCCAGTACAACGAATGCTTCCGGATAGAAGTCGGCTCAGAATAGTTCTTGGAGGAGCTTCATCTCGTCAACATTGGCGGCTGGCGTGCTGCAATTAGTTTCCACGCACCTGTATAGCATGCGTACCCAGCTTAATTTTAGCATTGTGATGATGACTTTGAGTCACCCAGTTACTTCAGGCACACTGATTGACTGCGATTTCCAAGTTGTGCAGAGAGTTGGCAGGCTACCATGCTACGGTTTTCAGCGTGCCGTGATTGATTCAGCGCCGCTTAAATGAAGTCCTGAGAGTCGACCTCACTCTCTTTTCTCTCCCCGGTGATCCTGTCGATGGGCCGAGACAGTAGTCAGTGAAATTGTCTGCAATGGCTTTCAGAAGTGCAGGAGCCAGTCTACGGAAAACCCAGTTTGACACCGGGTTGTGTCAAACTGCACGCTCGCCACTTGCGTGCGAACGATCAGCGCTTCACCTGAACATGCCAACCCTCTTCCACTGGACACTCCGGCTGGCTGTTATCACAACATGACGGTTCGGACGTCAAAATGTACGAGGTCAGCCGTGCCTCCCACGGACAAAGGAGGATCAACTGCAATTTTAAACAAAGCAGACTACAACGAAAAGATGTTGTCATTATTGAGGGATAGATCAACCTACAAACCTCTTGCCACGGACCCTACTAAAAAGCAGAGTACCTGTTGGTTTAGAAGTCAACGCCTCTACACACCGGCTCGTGTCAGGGTTATGATTGGCTGAATGGAGGCAAAATAAGCCCGAAACAGCACTCTATAAATGAAATCGCATTTTCTGTCCTCCTTCCTCGCCGCCATATAGGTTTACATATAAAATATCTAAGCAGCTCACTAAGAGTACAACAGGCCAGACAAGGGCAGCGGTTTCGTGGTCGTTACCGATCGTCAGTATGCCATAGGCCTTATGAAGTGAGGTAAATAAACGTGTCAAGTAGACTTGTCACACGCTTAGACTACCACGTTGGATCAGTTGTCGGGACAGGATAGACTGACCACTAGTCGATGTGAGAGAGGTGATCATAGAGCTTTAGTTGGTTTCTGACAGAGGGGGGAGAGAGGGGAGCGGTAACGGTGGATCAGTTGGGCTTCGGACGGCTAGACTAGCGGTCGTTGGTGTGGCATTAGGGGAGGGTTCAGTAAGTTGTGAACGTAGGCCCTCGTAATGTACATCCAAGTCAACATGGCGACTGATACTACCCACGCGGAAGTAACAAGCTCCAAGAAATTAACTTACTCTTTTTGCGACGACTTCAGTGCTATCCCAATTGAATTGATGGTCCTACTCGACAGCGTGCGCAGACTAAAAGGACCCCCTATGGGGTCACCCATTTCCGGCTTCCTAGCCGAGGTCGCGATGCAAAAAGTAGAGGCTACGGCCTTACCCTTATTTAAGCCCCGATTTTGGGTACGCTATGTTGGTGACATGCCCGTTGTATTTAAAAGGAATTAACTCTAAACACCTAACAGCGTTATTAACACAACGCTACTAGAAACCCCCTTTGTGCTTGAAAAAGAAGTTTACAGCAAGCTGCCGTTCTGTTGACTTTCTCATATAGGAGAAGACTGATGGAATACTTCACTTATCGGTTTACGGCAAAAAGCTTATGCAGAAGTTATTCTGCATTACCAGTGCAACCACCCTGTCATCCACAGATGACACCCAACTCAATCGAGCAACAACTCACTGTCTCACAACACATTTTACCAAGCTAAATTTAATTATCTGTTCCTGTTTGCTAGAAATCGTTAACCCGGAGATTTTTTGCCTCGATGCAGGCCATGAATGAAGTTATGAGAAAAACACAAGCAGCTTGATTGTTCCGACCAGGCGCCAAAACTAAAAAACTGGCAAACACTTCCGTAAATTAAGAACATGTTTAAACTCGTTGAAAGACACCTGAAGAAGCACGAAATCTAAGTGGCACACAAACCGATGGCTACACTACGAAGCCAAATCGTACACTCTAGGGATAGGGTTGGCTATCTGGATAAAAAATGAGCCGTCTTCAAAATTCCAAAAGACCACCAAGTCTCCCGATGCTGACGGCGGAAAAGAGGGAGCTTTTCATCAGGGTCTCGTTTCAAGGGAACGCGCAGAGTGAACTTGTAAGAAGGCGCATAACTCAAGCTGTATCAGTCACTTTTTCAGTATCTGACGCCCATGTACTCCTCCTCACTAGTCCCATCCTACACGGAGAGGGTAAGGACAAATTGCCAGCAAAGACCACTTCTATGTGTATTTACTCCTTCACCTTCTTCTGTGGAGCAGAATAGATTGGTCGCACGAGCCGGCGTTTGTCAAAAAAATAGGAGAGCACCTTCCAGCATGGTTAGGAAAGGGCCAAATAAAGAACGTCAACAGCTCTATCCTCTCCCACATAGTGCACACAGATCACTATGTAGATGTCGGACAGGTACCCGAGTGATATACAGGGTCCCGTCAAGCTACCCAAAATCATTTGGACAGCGTCTGTTGGAAAAGGCCGAAGCGGCTGCAAGCAGGCTATACAAACCACTCCTATGCGCACAAAAGAAAATTGTACAGGCGTCACAGTTACCGCGGGCCAAAGCCACCATGCCAGTCACCCGCGTATAATTACCCGTCCCAGAGTCCGTCATCACCTTCTCCCCCCTGACAATGACGGTATGTTTGATTTCACCGCACCCACCCATACCCTTCCCGCAAAACCCCAGCTACATAATTACGTCTGTTTGCCCGCATTTACTTTTTAATCAGTTCAATAGCAATATAAATGTATAGGCATGTTGAAGACTTATCGAAAGCTTACGTATACTCGCCGAGCTGTCTTTTGAATACTGATTATCGCGCGGCATAATCGCAAGATAATTCATTCACGCTCGCCAAATTGTCTTTTGAATTCTTCAATGGGAATAATTAAAATTAAAAAGCAAGGCAGTCTCTTCTAACGGAAAACGCATTTCACCCTTTGGGTCACCTGTGGCCGTTTAGCAACTACAGTAGGTGGGCTAACTCATGAAATGCCAACCGAAATTCGAAATGAGCTTTCGTTTCGAAAAGACTAACTCAGTAGGGCTGTAAAAGTTATCATCGTGCAACGTAATTCTATAATAATTCAGTTACCTCAGGATGCCGGCTTTCGAACGAACTTCGTTTCGGCAGCAGGCAAAAAACTACACTCTGTTAAAAATGACTACTTACGTAGAATGCATTTTTCTCATTGATTTTCGCTGCCCTCAAAAATTCAATTATGTTTCATAGAAAACATGCAAAAAGTATTCAGTTTTTTGCTTATTGGGTAGGAAATTACGCCTTCATCCAAATCTTTACTCGAAGGAATGGTACAATTCGGTTTTAAAAAAACTTTTCCAACTCCCGAATAATTTTGAACCCGTTCTGTCGTCACACTTAGATTCAGGGTTTCCATAATACAAACCGTACATTTCCCGCGTATGGAAAAGCACAGGTTTCTCAACGGTATTATGAGGAGACCATATAGGGTTCATGAAATTTAGCAGTGAATTTGGTCCATATTGTTAACTTTACAAGCCAAATTGGTGAATGCAGAGACATAAGGTTTTGTGAACGGGCATTTCACGGCATCAAAAAGTCTCACAATTAGAAACTTTTTTTTAAACCGAATTATGCCCTTTCTTCGAGTATGAAAGTGGAAGAAGACGTAATTTTCTACCAAATGAGCAAAAGAATGAGTATTTTTATGCATGTTTTCGATAAAATATGATTGGACATATAGGGGCATCGACAATTAATGAGAAAAATTCATACTATATAAGTAGTCACTTGTTACAGAGTGTAGTTTTTGCATGCAGCCGTAAAGAAGTTCGTTCGCAAGCCGGCATCTTAAGGTAACTGAATTATTATTGAATTATGCTGCAGGCTGATTAGTTTTACAGCACTTCTTAATTAATCATTTCGAAACGAAAATGCATTTCGGAATTTCGGTTGGCATTTCATGAGTTAGCCCGCCCCCTCTACAGTCTACAGCTGATGCTACGCTAGAGTGAGAATGCGAAACTCCATGCCAACTACTGTACCGTTACCGCCTCGCCTTTTAATCACACGTACGAAATGTTTGCTAATTTTCTGGTCTCAATCGTCATTCATAATGCACTAAACGATCATGGCCACCGTGTTTGCGTGTCCTGTTAATTGACGAGCTTTTTCAAAATCGAAGATAGCAGAAACATCGCCAGGGAACCGTGAGTTCACGCAACCCTAACCATCCGCGCGAGCACGAGTTGACAGTCGAGTAATCTCGAAAAGTGGTGGGTTTGGCTGGGACAAGGTGAAGGACGGGGGGACGGGTGGAGTTGCCATTCTGCTAAGCTACTTAATCCGGATGAGGAGGGATATTAGCAACTGACGTCACGATTTAACCATGAAACCTGGCTGTCGCATAAATTTTCTTCTCTGCAAGCGCGTATGAGTTTGAAAGTCGTGCCAAACCAGCCGTAACCCGTAAGATGACGGTTTTCTTCTAATTGTTTTCCCTCTTGTGTCTTTCCCACGGCTTATAAGGAAAGAAAAACAGAAGTCGGAGAAAACACCGTAGCAATGGTTGTTTTTATACTGGTCGAAGACTGAAAAAATTCCGAGATGTTCGTAAAGCCTGTAACGTTTATATGAAGATCATGTGAGTGCTTATGATCCTGGCTCGAATCAATTTAGGGTCTGAGAGATAACGTTAGATAGATGATTGCAGGTTTTTAGAAAAAAACACTTATTCTTGAAAGATTTTAAACCACACACATTGAAATTAGTCAAAGTACAATCCCTGAACATTTGTGCGTCTCTACCATTGACGGACAAAATTATGTATGCACCATCAACAAAAATCCACTGAATTTGATGCTAAGAAATCCTTAAATCCAGCACCCTTCACAGTTTTTTTTCGTGGAGATGTTGCTGCTCAAGAGGTGTCTAGATGCTTAAGAAGTGGCAGTCAGTGAGAGGAAGATCAAGAAAATATGGAGTGTGTGGAACGGCCGCCTATCCCAAATCACTGGATTTCTACAGTGTCGTCCTGACAAAATGCGACCGTGCGTTGTCTTGGGGCGGAATTGGGCCACGTGGATTAATTAGTGCAGATCTCATTTTCCCCACGTGAACATGCATTTCTTTCCGTTTCCTGTAGTAAACCTCTACTGTGATGCTCTTTATTGGCCTCGAGCAAGCTGCAATGGACAACGCCAATAACAGACCATCTTCTGCTGATGCGACTTTGGTTTCGGGAAAGGTTTGAGTGCTTTGTCACGATCACATCATCGCTTACGTTGAATTATGGTGAATTCAATTTTCTTCACGCATAACTACTCAGTCAAGAAGTGGGTTATTAGGGTTTCGTTAAAATACTAATATCAAGTACCTCAGACATTTTTCTGATGCTTTGACGTGAGAGTTCTTCAGCGACTGCTTTCAAAAGTTCATTACCAAGTCTGTATGGCCGTCCTCTGCCTCCATTATCCTCAAGACTTTCTTTGCCACTAGTGAGTTTCTGAATCTACCTTCAAACTGTCCGATCTTGAAGAAGGAGACACGATCGCTTGGACAAGAGCTTTATTAGCCTGACGTTTCGGATTCCTGCTCGAACCCATCATCAGAGAAGAAAGCAGATAAGGGTGGTTCATGCATATGAGGCTGCAGTATTTATAGAATGCAGCAGCCACGCTACCGCATACCTATGAATATTCACGCCCCCCTCTCTTCATCAGGGATCGTTGCACGTGGTGTGATGGCCGACATTCACGTCGTTAATTGCTGCAATTTCATCACGTGCGTTGGATGCTGGTGTGATGATTGCTCGACCATCTGACGCGTTGACCCTGGTGTTGGGAAGAGTGTTAACCTGTGCGCTCCCTGCGTGACTAATTACTCTGCCTAAGCGCAGTCTCAGCACCAAGTATGGAATGGGAAGATCACTGCACTTGTTAATTGACTGGGGGCCATTAAACTATGACTCAAGCAGCTCCCGGCTCATGCGGTTGTTACCACTTGTGAGAATTTCGGCATCGTTAAATTTGAATATGTGGCTGGATCTCATCGAATGAGCCGCAACTTGAGAGCTGACGTGATTTCTCCCCACCCCTATAGCTTCTCCGGCGTAGCTGCTTTGGCCGCGACTGCATTAGATCCGATAAACGATTGTTTCAATCAGGAATCTGAAACGTCAGGCTACTAAACCTCTTGTCCCAGCGATCGTGTCTCCTTCTTCAAGACTGCTTCCTGGGACTCGTCTCTTCCCTTCTATTGGCTGCTTGCTTTGTTACACTGACGGTCTGTCGTTCAGGTTTCATTTGTTGGAGCAGCTCAGGAAACGCACTCTTTGTCTTCACTAGTGGTCGCTGAGGTTTCATAATGTTGTCGTTTTATGCATCCGAAATGAATCCAGATTTTCGGCTACGCGGTATCACCCCTAATACCGCCGATATTGCGGGAACAAGAAGTCACGAGAGCTGACTTTTGTTCACCTGATGAGTTCGAGTGTGAGTTGAAGTCGTCGGGCAGATGCAATATTTGCCACAACACAGGAAACATTTTTGGGTAAAACGAAAACAAGATGAGACTAAATATAACGCTTGTTGACGAAAAACCGAATCATCTTTGGTGAGAGATAAATTGTTTCCCTACTGATGCTTTTTCGTGTGCTTATACACCCAAATTCGTGCGCTGATCTATCTGCAAAGTGGCAGCAACCTAAGTAGCCAAATATAATGAAGGCACTTGCGTTGAAACCGTCAACAAAAGCCGCAGAGTAGGCGTAGTAAAATTCCGCCTGCTAGTCCTTCAGCTTTTTCGCAGACAGGTCGATAAAATGCAAATAGAAGGCAGGGGAAATATTCCAAATGACAGACGTCTACTGCCGTTTTGGGTGAAACATTTATAGAAAGCGAGTTTATGTCCAAAGTGATTATGAATTTGGTGGAAGTATTTACGTCTTAAATTCTTCGGTAGAATGTGGTTTCTATTACGTACTTTATAGACCGATAACTATGAGAGGCCTGCCGGAGACAGGCTCCAGACGTTTCTTGCCGTGGTAGTGAGTCTTTTGGTTTCACTAACTGACGCCAGACGCCTCTGCTTCTATTGGCACTGTCCGATCACTTGTTGGCCAGTCGGTTGACATTTACGGTTGTTTTGATAGCATTATAGTAGAGTTTGAAGCCAACCGGGAAAGACCTCGCTCCCACAACCAACCCAGTCATCCAGGCACAACTTTCGGGTGTTAGGGATATACACCAGTTGCTGTCATTGGGTTTAGCTTATGGATGGAGGTGCTTACTGTTTCCGTGGCGCCTGACTAGAGCATGATGTTTTGGAGTCACAAATGAGGTCTGAGTACGAGGTGCGGTCAACGCTGAACAACCAAATTATGCATTTGGACATTTTGATACACTGGAATTTATCACATTGGTGATCATTTGCTGAGGGCCTCACACACTCCCAAACTACCAGAACGGTAAGTTGTACTATACAAGTGGAACTGCAAAACTGTTTGATTCTTCTGGGAATTTTAAGCCCACTTGGCAGCGCCACTAAGGTGCCTTATTCCAAAATGCCGCGATCATCTAAAAGGGAATACTTATTGGCTAAGCCTTGCTAAATTTTATAAAGTACTCTGTGTAGTACGGGCAGGCAGACGTTAGTGCGCAGCTTCATGCAGGACGGACTTGTAGTGACATTTGAGTCCGTTTAGTTTTAATCAGTTACAATACGCTTTGACACAACTTAGAATAAGACAAAGAACACGCACGTGCACTTTTACCTGCCGACGACTTTGTTCTTATTTACTAGTTTGTAACTGTTGGGATACTGCTATTTTCCTTTCCTGGATAGCCTACTCGCTGTGCTCTTACACTGGTGACCCTGTATCGTTCATAGCTCCTTCTGTTTAATCTCTGTGCATAACTATTTCCATTCGGATTAATCCTCACTCTACTTTTTATCGATAAGATTATTCATCTAGCCCTTATTTGCTATTCACACTGCCTCACCCTTTCATCCAATACGAGCGCTACCCTTCAATCGCACTGTCAACGCGCCAGTCCTCTACCCCAATTATCCGACCTCTGACCGACACCGGTTAATTATGTCCAACGATTCTACCAGCCAGCCGATGGCCGGCATTCACACCTTTGACCTGCCATCCGTGTGGCTCGGTGACATCGCGTTGTGGCTGCGCACTGCAGAGTCACGATTCGCCCTCCGTCAGATCACGCGAGAGGATACGAAATTTCACTATGTTGTGGCAGCACTCCCAATGGACATCGCCACCGACCTCCGCGACATCATAGATTGCCCGCCCACAGAAGCTCCTTATACTGCCCTAAAGGAGGCTCTCATTTCCCGCATTTCCCTCTCAACGCAAAAACGTCTCCAACGTTAAATTCCTGAGGAGGGCCTCGGTGACAGGGAGCCAACGCAGCTTCTTAGGCGTTTGGAGCAGTCGGCAGACGGACAAAAGCTGGGTGCCACCATGTTCAAGCAACTTTTCCTCCAACGGTTGCCTCCTTCTGTGCAAGCCATCCTTGCGCCTAACATTCCTTCATCGACTGTTCAGATGCTCGCGGAGACTGCTGACCGTATACTCGAGTACTACCGGCCTCCTGTTACAGTTAACGTCGCTAGTCGAAGCCCTCTGAACAGGACATGAAAGCAGAAACGTCCAGCCCAAGTAACGAATGTGGACCTGCACCTAACTCTGGAGAGGACAAAATATCCCCATCTCCTAACTCTAACAAGGACCCTAATATAAAACTAAACTGTCGCCCTAATCTCAACCCGAACCCTGCCCTAAACCTTAAGTCAACAGGTAACATTTAAACCTAAACTTGAGCCTGATTCGCATCAACGTTAACTTTAAATCTTGTCTTGAGCATATTCCATAACGTAACCCTAACCCTAGCCTTAAACCCGGCCCCAATTTCACTGGAAGTTGGCTCAAAACCACCTGTGCTACAGACGGCTCCCGTTTAGGAGGTCATACAAGACAGCCCTACCGATATTCGGACGAATTGTAGGAGATCAGAGAAGTCGCTGCCAGGAATTTCGTTGATTTTACTTAAGGGAGAGGGGGGGGATGATGTGGGCGGGGGGGGGGGGTGCTGTTTTTGTTTATTGCACATCCTCCTTTCTCACTTTTTCGTTGCTTCTGGTGCACAGATTTGCAAATTTAATGAACCGCAAACGACCTTCGGGCATCTAGACCACGACAGTAGAATGATCATTTTCGAAATTTGAAGGGTCCTGCGTTCTGATCGGGGTAAGAATCGGGAGATGGCACCCAAAAAATCCGCCTAACCAAAGCAGCCTGTCATACGGACAGGTGGTAATAGGGGTTTTATGGGTGATGGGTGGTGGGGATGTACGATACTAGCCGACAGAAAGCCTTATTTGAACAGGTAAACGATTGAAGTTGGCCCGCTCTCCGTTCCGGGATTACAAAATGGGTCGCCAAAGGCAGTATATTGATAACGGACGAGTAGAAGGCGTATAATCGTCTTCCCTCTGAAGGTTATCTACATTTCTCTGTTAACCACTCAAACAACCTCAAGGACCCTATCACCGGACGGCACACCAATGCCATTGAGGCATACTGGAGTAGACTGGAAAGGAAACTCCACGAGGGAGGCCCTGTATGCGGTTGAGCTGTGTGGGCTCACATAGACGAAGTACAGTATCGTCTTTGGTTTGGCCTCAATGTCATGTCTTTGACAGACGCCTGGGAATTGTTCCTGTCCCATATTGTGCAGACTTATTCTATTTAAAAGTGGTTTTGCTTTGTAATAAACTGCCATAGTGGGAATATGTGTCGTATATTCAGGTGTACGTGTGTAACGATGGGGAAGGTTGGGTAACAGCGACCATCGTCCATGTAACCTCCTGCGATGTTCGTTCGGCCAGCCCGTGTTAGGCCGTCGCGGAAAGTCCAAGTAGTGCGTGAAAGTAGGCCAGCAACCGCCGATATAGTCTGAAGGCGTTTGAGTCCACTGTTAAAAGGCATTATTTCTAGGTAACGGATTATTTTTGGCTGCCATCTCCCGAATGTTACCCTGATCGGTAAATCACGGGGAACCTGGGACGCCTGCTTCCTCGGCTTGGCACTCTGATGATCCAGCTGCATGCTGCATCCTGCCTCGACGCCGCCAGACTGTAAGAGAGCAGAATAATCGATTTTGAAAGCTGAGGGGTCCTGCGTTCTGATCGGTAAATCACGGGGAACCTGGGACGCCTGCTTCCTCGGCATGGCACTCTGATGATCCTGCAGCATGCTGCATCTTGCCTCGACGCCGCCAGACTGTAAGAGAGCAGAATAATCATTTTTGAAAGCTGAGGGGTCCTGCGTTCTGATCGGTAAATCACGGGGAACCTGGGACGCCTGCTTCCTCGGCTTGCCACTCTGATGATCCTGCAGCATGCCAAATCCTGCCTCAACGCCGCCAGCCTGTAAAGCCTTGCTCTACCCCACATGACCTTGACAAAATAGGCAATGACATCACCAACTGTCTGAGCACGGTTTACTATGTGCCTTCTTGTGCGTCTGAGGGTTGGCACAACCATCTTTCAAATAGCGTGCCAGCGCGATAAAAGTACGCGCCACGCCTGCGCCAGACCCCTGTTTGGCCTATCACAGCGTGCTGCTGACACCGTCAGGAGGTCTCAGGGTGGCACCGGAGTCGATTTTATGGCCTTCCGACTGCAGAAAAGAGGGGCTTGTGAAAAGTGCTGGCTGCAGCGGCTGGCAGAGGCTTCCTCTACTCGCCACCACATTTCCTACTTTGGTTGCGGTAAACTTCCAACTCAATCGACCCCCTTCAGAGTGGATGCCATTAACTGTTATTGTTGACTTTGCTTTCCCAGAAAGTACTCATTTTTACCGCAAGGGGAACCAGATAAATTGGCCAGTTGGTCAAATAACCGTTGCTATACGTTGGGGTTAAAGGTAAAACAGGCTGGACGGGATTCCAATAGGAGAAACGATATGCTTAAAAAGAAGAGGCACAGTTGGGGTTTTTCAGACCGACTAATATTGATAGAAGACGTAAGGGCTTCCCACACTGTCATAAGGGAAGGAAGACTAGATAAGACACTGAATATGATACTCTTGTAATTATCAGAGGCGTAAGGTGTTTATTTTCTGTGGTCGGGGGCCGACACTGTGATGCCCTCGTCCTTGACCAGCGCCCTGAAGCATCAAGGTCACGCATTCGACACGCGAGCGGTCTCATAGGCCCTGTGTAACGCCCAGCAAATGGGACTGGATTGTTTGAATGCGGTGAGCACTTTTAGCGTGGATCGGGGATAGCGATGGTGTAACCGCGTGTCGGTGAAGGTAGTCAGTGCCCAATCCCTACGTAACCGCCCATCGACTTCCCGCAGTCCTCGCCATTCACCGTACCGCCTACTCCTCTCCACGTCGGCACCCTTCATGGCATTCCTCTGCGGTTGCCCCGACCGGTTGTCTAGCAGGAATGTTGACGTCAACTCCCTATTGAGACGGATCATACCTTTGGTGTAAATCATCTCCCCTTGCGGCATTTATCATTTCCCTATATACCAACCTCCACTTAGCTTATAATTTGCCCTTGCTTATCTCTCCTTTCTCGTTGCTTGATGAGAATGATGTGCATCTAACTACCTTGTTTGGCTCGTTATAGGTCAGGAGTTACATTTAGAGCTTCACGTTGCCCATTATATGCTTCCATCTACAGGCGGACTTAAATTATGGTCGGCTGCAAAATGCGACATTTCGACCATCGCGTACGACGACGCCCACCGCATGCACTCCAGAGTGGGCAGAAAACCGATGACTCGCCTGTCGATGCCACCGGATATGGACTGGAGGCCTTGATGAGAGGTTGGTGGTTCAAACCCACCCGAGGGCGCCATTTTCGCAAGTTGTGCTACGATGCGAACCTGCTTATCGTTACCCTTCGAGAGTTAGGACCTCCTTCCACATTGCCTCTCCTTAAATCTACCATTCAACTTTATGCATGGTATAATCCATTTCGCTGCGGTCTCTTGACGTGGTATCATGAAAAGCAGGTGAAATGTATGCGTATCCGTAAATCCGAACTGTGGAATAAACGGAAGGCCGTTCAATCACCCGTGGAGATGTGGTGTTATATTCATTTTAAGCCGTTTACCGGTGTGGCGGTGCTAGCCCAGATGGTAGAGCGCTCGCTTAGCATGCGAGAGGTACTGGGATCGATTCGCAGGCACTCCAGGCCGACTTTTGTCACTTCAAGAGTTTCGGTGTGCTGTGCCAGGGTGCTATTTCCAACTGAACCGTCTCCCGTACAGCTAACAGATCGTGTCGGCCATCAGTCGACAGTTCTGGAGGTCTGGCGTCAAATGTCTAACGGAAGGAGCAGCCAGCGGAGCATGCAAAGTCTCTCCCTTTTTCATTGAAACATCTAATTACGAAAAAATCACCATTAGTCCAATAAAAACGCTGCCGAAACCAGCTCAACAATATGATGACAACAGTGCGGCCCACCTGCAGTTTACCAAATACTCCGTCCACATGTACTGTGTTTGGACTTGTAGCGGCCAGCCATCATGACCGGTCTGGCGTCATTGTTAAAGACCTCGCTGCCTCAAGGTCATCAACCCCTTTGCAGTGAGCTGTTCCAGACGCGCTGACCTGAAGTCACGCGACCGACAGCTTGGGCATACCTGCATCCTCACAGCCACAGCTGCCCATGAGGCCACTGGAACGCACCGCCTCCCTGCAACCACAACCTAAGCCAATGGTACACCACCCCTCGACAAATGCAACACACACTGATTGACCACCACTTGAGCTTAGCCCACGAGCCTACAAAAGCGGCTGCCACCACTATCTCAGGGACTCTCGGGCATGAATGGACACAGTCAACTCCAGCCTTGACTTCGCCAGTGGCCGCTGCCGCCTGAGAGGATAACTCTGGGTTCTGTATACATTAGACCCCTCATTCTGGTGCCATCGGTCTTCTCCTTCCAACCTAACATTTGACTTGATTCTCAATAGAAGCACGAGACGAGACCCAGGAAGCATTCTTGAAGAAGGAGGCACGATCGCTGGGACAAGAGCTATTTTTAGCTTGACGTTTCGGATTCCTGCTCGAGCCCATCATCAGAGACAAAAGAAGATAAGAGTGGTTCATGCACAAGAGGCTGCAGTATTTATAGGATGCTGTCGCCATGCTACCGCATATTCACGGATTCCCCCTTCGTTAGGGATCGTTGTACGCGGTGTGATGACAGTTTGGTGACCGACATTCGCGTCGTTAATTGCTGCAATTTCATCGAGCGCGTTGGATGCTGGTGTGGTGATTGCTCGGCCATCTGACGCACCGATCCTGGTGTTGGGGAAAGTGTTCACCTGTACGCCATCCGCGTGGCTAGTTACTCCGCCTAGGCGAAGTCTCGGCACCGAGTATGGTGTCGGAAGATCATTGCAATTGTTAATGGACTGGGGGCCAGTAAACCTTGATTCAAGCAGTTCCCGGCTCACGCGGTTGTCACCTCTAGCGAGAATTTCGGCCTCATCGCATTTATATGTGCGGCCGGATTTCGTCGATATGAGCCGCAACTTGAGAGCTGGCGTCATTTCACCGCACCGCTGCAGCGCGCTTGGTCATTCGCGTTCGCGGCTATCTTCCAGTTTCTCCTACGTAGTTGCTTTGTCCGCGACTGCACCAGGTCCGATAAACGACTTCAGACATTTCGAGGCGTGGCAGTGGGTCTTTCGGTTTCATTACCTGACGCCTGATGGTTGCCCCCGGTCTGTGTGCTGACCAAAAGACCGTGATGGCTGACTCAGCGGTCTCTTCGTTAGCACAATTCCTGGAGAAACTCAAATGGGTAGGCAGGAACGCCGTGACGGACGAGGCTTAATTGTTCGCCTAAGTTAACCACGCCACGAACTGGTCCCCCGGATGGTACATGCGTTGGAGTGTCATAAAGGTCTAATTGCCTCTCAGTCTTCACAGCAGGCCTGAGTTATCCCCTTAGTTGACAGTCTTACAAGCCATATGTGTCATATGTAGTATATAGGGATATAAATACGCTGCTGTGTCATAGGAATGGATTTCCCTCTCCTGGCCTTACTTCCTCTTCCCTCTCCTATGCATCCCAGTCGACTGTGCGAGTCTGTCAACCATTTGGTGCTGACGCTGATTGGCTGACGCCGCGTGAAGCCTTCGTCTTGGGCATGTCACGACGCGCGCCCTTGACAACTAACGAACTGCCACCAGTTTCCCCTTACCGTCAGAAGGCCCGCAATCATCTCCTTCCGTCTTGCAGGAGATCACTGCGTGAATAGAACCAAATAAAGGCATATTCTCCTACCTTCTGCACTCCTCATGTCTCAATTGAACATCTGTTTTTCGACAGATGAGGACGAGTACTTCCGTCTCGTTGTGAAGTCTTTTTCGGAAAATGAGGGAATCAGCTATGTCGGATCGATTCATTTCGATGATCAAAAGGGTGACGATGAAATACCAAGACCAAAACTCAGGTTCGCGTTTCTCTTCCGGATAGATACTATAATAGAAAATTCAGGTATTCGACGTAACGCGAGTGTAACTGCAGGACTAATCCTTGGTACGTGTCATTGTAAAAGTTTAGTTTGTTAGGAGAGTGGAATGACCAAGGGCTGCCATAAAGTGTAACACCACTTATTTACTTGTACCGACACCACAACGACTTTGGATAGCTCTTCAGAAAACTCACAAAATTCAATCTGTCATAAACAACACAACACAGTGTGGAGGCATTGTTTTTCCGGACAGGTAGAGGTGTCCAGAATTGAGGAGAGCTTCATACGATGCACCTCAGGGAACCGGTGATTGTGCAGTTGCCCATCATTGCGAAAAAGGAGCAATGAATAGAGCGGCGCTGGCGCAAGCCTTCGTGCCAATGACCGATTCCATCTTCTGGTATGCTGCAGGCGAAAAACGCCAATTAGTGGACAGAGGGGAACTTTGACGGCGCGAACAAAATCAACCCCCGATAAGAAAAGACATTTGAAGAGCGCTCGCTAAGTCAGCCTATGTCGGAATATTAGGGGCTAATACGGAAGAACTAGTAAATACCACTGGCAGCCGCCGTGGCTGTTTGGCTGGTTCCACTTGACCTGACACCCAATACTAGACTGACCTGATTGAGGTTAGTCTATCGCAGAAGCCTAAGCCGCGACCATACGGGCTACCACGGCCTCCAGGCCCGGTCCTGAATGGAATGATAAGGCGGACGCCAGTGGGGAGGACAATATATCCTGTACGGAATAACCGGAGAAGGAGTTGGAGTGAGGTGGTAGCCGGGTGAGCGGCGTCCGAAGGAGTGCGTCACAGTGTCTTAAGCCGGGACACGTCTGACCCGGCCTTGAATCTGATTGGCTGTTTGGAGAGTCGAGTGGGGGAATGCTGGACGGCCCCTGTGAGCATGTACAGTTACTCGAGAGTGGGCCAGACGCTCGGAGTAGAACCACTACATGCCTGCCTCCGTTACTATGAGGCACACAATTTGTTGGCCAAGTCTGCTTTCACATCAGTCAGGCGAAGGTGAACCGCTTCTTCCGCCTGAAGAAAGCTCACGGATGCAGGCTATCTCATTGGTAGAGGGACACCTTCCCACTACCGATTAGAGAGGACGGGATTCTGTGCATGTGAGATACCTTGGGCAGCGTTATATGCAGAAGTAAGGCCAGCCAATCCGTTGAACAGACTTGCTGTCAGGGAAGTAACTACCAATACTGCGAGTTGTGGGCAATCATTGCGATATTTTGTGAGGGTCTGCTCCTAGGTCACATTTAAAATGGCATTCTACACTGACGAGAGATCATGGGCGCAGTCACAAGTCGAGGCCTTCTCGTTTCTCCGCTATTTCCGAAAAATGTCCTTTAGAAGTTAAAACTATAAGGGCGGGCGGGTACGACTGAGTCGAACGGGAATAGTAAGATGGTCTGGGATGCTCCACTAGCATCAATATTTGGAGGCCTCAGTTCTGGAGAGAACACTGGGTGTTGCCGAAAGGCTTCGTACCAAGCACTTAAAAAGTTGGCTTGGAAGAAACGCCGGAAGTTTCTTTTCTTCGGTGGTGTATTGTGCAAGTTAGTGCTCGGACAGGGAGAATTGGTAAGTCCATCTTATCGCATTACACATGCAGCCGACTTCACCAACCGGAAGGTACGATCCGACGCTACAGATGTTGGCTTTACGCCATTGCGATCCCCACACACACAGTTTTTGCATTCACGTTTGTGTGCGTAACAAGTGTATGGCGGCCAGCAGGTTGGAGAATGGAAGCGATCTTTCATTGGATTGTTCGCCGGTTGACGTACACCTCGTCGGAGGTCTTTCCACTGGCTGTGGGGATATTCGATTTAATTGCGACCCCGATGGCCTGCCAACCAGCCTTGTGCACTTTTTTGCATACTGACCCCGTGTAGATGCCTCTTGACACCGTCTGAATAGCCCAGACTTCGCGTACTGACCGGTGAGGCTTTTTATAGGATAATGATCTTGTTGGGCCTTGGACTGTTTATACCAGCTACCACCATGACATCCGTGGTCACGTGGTCAGACGGCGATACCGAAAGATAATGACAAGTCGGAGAGATTGAGCGATTAAAATTCATAAAATTCTAGTCCACCGTTACTTGATTATCATCAATTACTTCCGAAAAACACGGAAGCAGCTAGTATGGACTCTTAGCATAGCAATTTATCATGACCTACAGCAGATGTGATAACCCATGAAATGTTGACCAAAATTCTAAAATACATTTTCTATTCAAAAAGAGGTTAGATCGCAGTTGGTAGCCAGGAATGGGGAGGCGGACAGCCAGGTCCCTGACGTACGGTAAGGGTGGGAAAAGGGGTTATATGGGTGGGGTAAATGGAAGTGGTGGAAGAGGAATGCTGGAGTTTGAGGGTAAAAGTAAAGTCGCCAGGGAAAGTGCTGAGAAGTTTTAAGTAGGTGGAATAATGGCAGAAATTTAAACCCTCCGATCAACCCTAAAATTCAGCACTGATGGCAACCGGAAAGCCTAACCCTCGGGCTCAAAACCGAAACTTAAACAAAATCCTAAAACCCAACGCTAATCCAAAACCTAGTCATAACCCTAACCCAAATCTTGACCCTAACCCTAATCCTATGCCCAACCCTAACCTTAACCCTAACCCTAACCGTAACCCTAACGGGAACCCAAACCCTAACACTTAAACCTGACCCTAAAACGCAAACCCTTATCATCAAACCTAATCCTAGGCCTAACCATAACCCTCACTAAGTCCCAATAACCTGACCGAAACGGGCGCCCTGTCTTACTCAGTATGAGTACACCTACTGATAACAGGTTACCTAGACAAGGTAAGCACACCTACTGATAACAAGTACGTACGTCGACAGTATCAACGTATACTGTCTGGCTACCAACTGCGATCTTGCCCAAAAAGATTACTTAAGTAGGTTTGTAATATCAACCACCGTGCACCGTAATCTCATGATAATTCGATTACCTCAGGGTGGCGGCTTCTAGATGAATTACCTGCGGCTACCTGTAAAGACTACACTCCGTGAAAATGACTACGTAAGTACTATGAGTTTCTCTCATTGATTTTCGACATCCTTATAAATTCAAATATATTTTGCCAAAAACATGCATAAAAATATTCATTTTTTACTCATTCGGTAGAAGATAATGACTTCTTAAAAATTTACACTTGGGGAAAGGGAATTATTTAGTTCTAAAAAAGTTTATAATTATGAGATTTTTAAGACGTGAAATGCCCGTTCATAAAACATCCTGTTTCCGCATTTACTGATGCTGTTTGTAAAGTTTAAAATGGGACTCAAATCTACTGTCAAATTTTATGAATCCTATATAGTGACCTCTTAATTCCGTAGAGAAATCGGTGGCTTTCCGTACACGTAAAATATATAGCTTGAAGTTTGGGAACCCTGATTGCAAGTGTAACGACGGGTCGGGATCAAAATTATTGGAGAATCAGAAAGCTTCTTGAGACCGAATAATACTCCTAAATAAAAGATTTGAAGACACCATCCTCCACCGAATGAGCGAAAGAATGAATATTTTTAAGCATATTTTCCAAGAAATATATTTGAATATATAAAGGCATCGAAATTCAATGAGAGAAACTCATAGCACTTACGCATTCATATTTACGGAGTGTGGTTTTTACAGGTAGCCGCTGTTAGTTCATCTAGAAGCCGGTATCCTGAGGTAATCGAATTATCATGAGATTATGCTGCCCTACTTAAGCCGTCTTTTTGAATCGGGAATGTATTTTAGAATTTCGGTTAACACTGCATGGGTTAGTACCTCCAATTTAAGCACATCTGTTTTTACCTGGCACGGTCTTAACGAAAAGCAACTCCACACCGGAGCCTAGATTAAGCTAACCACCTCAATGCTTACAGGGCCGACGCCTTAAGCTACTGAAGCGGACAGTTCGCAGGCCAGCAAGCGTATCGGGGAAAGTAGTCGGGGAGAGAGAGAAAGATGTCTGTCGTAGGCAGTCACGCGAGACAGGATTTTCTCTATTTTCGAGGTCGGCACTGAAGGGTATGTGTTAGGATTAGGTGTCCAGATGCATTATGGTTTATGGTGGTGCAGCCCTTGCGGACAGGCGACATTATTATCTCACTTCTAACTTTGGCTTTATAAAATTGCATTTCCTTTACCTCCATCTTACGCGTTATAACCATCGAGTGATATCTAACTAACTGTCTTCGCGGTCGCAGCCTGGGTGCACTGACGGTTTTTCTCTTATTACCTAAGAATCACACTTTTACTTTTACTTTGCTTTTACATTTCGAATATATATATGCATACAAACTGTCGTATTGAAGACTACAGAACACCTTGGTATGAGCGATCTGTACTTTCATGTCATGCCAAACCGGAGAGTATGCATTCACGTTAACTGAACTGTCTGAAACCGGATCGAGAACTCATAGTTGAACTCTGGCCATAAGGTAAACTCAGGAGCGAAGGAGTCAGCCTGGGTCTTCCTGTCTACCTTTCCTCTTCGACCTTAGTAAATACTTGCCTTTTTAATAAATTCCAGGAGAGTGGCTGTAGGTCCCTGTGAAACCCCTTGAGAGGATTCTAGTCTGGAAGTCAAATATAACGCAGTCAGCTCATATGAATGGACGTCGCCGATGCGTACGTCTAACTAATCCAAATAGAAGCCCACAAAGAACGATATCGTAGCACGATGGTAGAACGGTTAGCTCATCGTCTTACACGAGCCAACGTCAGCGAACCTAGGGTCTGCTCATCAGTGTCATATCTTCTATCTGGGTGTGATCGATTGGGGAATGACAACTTACCTGTGGACAACGATTCCGGCCTCACTCGAGTTAGTTTAGTTCCAAAAATACTGCCAGGAAGCAGTACTGACAAAGACCAAGGTGAATAGAGTGTTCGTTTCTGATCGTAATCTAACTGTCTCATCAGAGAGTCGCAAGCCGAATCAGGACATTCCCACTCGCGCAGCATCTAGCAGCCGTCGTTTGGAATGCTGAGGTTCATGCAAAAGTGGCATTTGCTGGTCTGCAGTAAGCGGTAGGTAGAGATTTTTGACTGCCACAGAACCAAGAACGTAAGACACGTCCAGATCCACCACAAACTAATGACAGCAGATTCTATCGCTGGCGATGGTGTCTGTGAGCATTTATCAAGCGCAGATGAGCTGTTTCGTCAAACTCAAATAAGACCAACTCCACAAATTAAGTAAACGTTGGCAGATTGAACGAAGGATACAGGCAAGTTAAAACCTTCTCGGCGCAAAGAATTAGATGCAGTGCCACCCAGATCAGGTGCGAAACTGTTTCCACTCAACCATAAACACAGTGACCGGACATTTTGCGGCAGGACCGGCTGGCACAAGGCCGTCAAATTCAACAATTTTTCGTCTGTGGCTGTTCGAGTTTACACGTCCGTTGCCTTTGAGAGTTTTTTCGATTATATTTTTTTAAAAAACGAAACGTCTGCTGATGGACACAGATGAGAGCGCTGTGCGCTGTTGCGTTCAGATTGCAGATGATGTCTTTCGTCCAAAAACCATCGCATCAGCTGAGTCAACACGAAAACCACGCTGTTGAAACACCTTGATGAAACTCGTGTAGACGCTTGTAGGGAGCCTCTACTGAAAATTCTCTGCTTTGATATTTTGTGCTCTGGATTATCGTGGTCGACGTGATTTCAGCTCGTAGCGCAGTAGTGGGAGCCTCGCCCGATGACCAGTCGACATGGGTTCGAACTCGGGATGTGTCAGTACCCGCGTTTGAAGTGGCGATTGGCTACTGGTGGCTGATAAGCCAGAAACCATCCTTCCGGCGTGCTTTCAGTTCGTCGGTTGCACTTCTTGATTGCAGACTCAAGAAGCAGGGTTGAATCATTCGCCTTCCTCACCACGAGCAAAAAAACACTGCACCAGAGGATTGTAATTCCTGTAGTCCGTAGTGCACTCTGATGTTTCGAGGACTATACAGGTCCAAAGGCGGGGTCCAGTCCCGTCACTAGAACCGCCACAATCGCGTTTAATGCCCATGCGATAATTCGTGTCGGAATAATTTATCTCGACAGGAGGCATCCTCAACTAAAACGGATGCGATGAGGCGCTACACTGTGAATTATTCGAGCTTCAGACTTGAAGGCCAGTCCCCTTGCAAGTCTGACTTCAAGTGGACCCCGAGATCCGCTGACAGCGTCCGAGGTATCCTTGATGCAGGAAGATGTTTCCAGAATCCAGTCACTTATCGTTGGATATTTTTTCTCGTTGTGTCCAGCCCTTACTGAATTACAGTTCGTTTAGCCGTTCACTTTAAATGCCCCTCAGAACTTTTGGGTTTAGAACAAGTGTCCCTCAGCTTACCGCAAATTTAGAAGGCCTTCTTCAGTCTGCTTTGTCCGTCTTATTCATCAGAACAATGTTTGCATTCATTTTCCTGTCTGTCATATCAGAAAAATTGCTGTATTACAAAGCCGAATAGCCAATTATTATGCCGTTACAACTTTCTTTTAGAATAAGGCAATCAATTTTATCGAGAAAAGGCCTCAACAACCAACGCAAAAGGAGAAAATATGGGAAATAACCAATTTGTTATTGTTATAACGCGTGGGAATATATTCGACGACTTGGTAGTCAGTGTCTTCTTAGCCCTCCAAATGCCATGGTCACCGCGCCAAACCATTTTAACGATAATTATCACAATCATCGTCTGGGGATGGAGTCGGCGTCTGTGATGTTTGAAGAAGAAGAAGAAGGACACATTAAAAGAACTGTTAAGAACCGTAGTGCAGACAATCAGAGCTAGCACTGGTAGAAAGTGGACACTCCGAAAATGACAAAGACAGTAGGGCGAACGAATGCGGACACCGGTTTGGGATGTTTGTTGAGAGGTGGATTGAGGAGACCTAGCTCCCCCATCTGGGATGCAATGTGCTTTCACAGTTCCAGCTCTGTAAAAATGGCCTTAATCTGCCCAGATTTTGCGACTCCATGACAGGCCACGCCCCTCCAGGCCCTCTTTGTGCCAAACGAACGATTGTATGCCAGCGAGTCGAAGCAGTGTTTTCGATGGTCACATGTCCCGTTTTGTTTCGGATCAGTTTACGACACCTGGAAACTTGTACCCACACAGAGTTTGATGGAAAATGTGAGTATAAAGTATCTATTGATGATGATTTTCGGGTGCGGTTAGAGACTAGGCGGTCACAGGCGAGTAGTGTTCGCCGAACCGGCTCTGACTGCGAGCAGCATAAGGGCGCTATGTCTTGTCCTGAAGGTCGAGCCCAGACCCCTCGCGATCCGCCACCGACTGAGGGGTAGTCAGTAGTTGAAAACTTCGCGAATAAAAGTCAGACAGGCGAGACTGAAAGAGTAGTGACGGATAATCCACCACAAGGTGTCCGTAATCCAGTTCGAACCGTCCACACAGTAAACAAACAGAGTGGAAGCTGGACTACCAGGTGGGAGCAAGGATCAGTATGATATAATTTATGACTGAATCTAGTTGTTTACGCATGTCGGGTTCAATTCTCTAAGAGTAGACTCCACAGTAGGAGAGCAACATCCTCTTCCTCTACCACATGCAAGCTTACCGACAGTCTACTATCAGACAACTAATCTCCCAAGGTTGCTCTTGAGTTTTCACACCTTGGCCACCGATTAGTATGCCCGCCAACTGTTAGGTGAAAAATGCATCAGACTTGTGCAAATGCGTAGTCCCAGTTCTTAACAGTTCGTAGTCGAATCATACCGCAGTGGTGTTTACGGACCTAATCCGACCGACAGGAAAAAATGTGATTCCCTGCCTTGGCCTTAAATCTCCAATCTATGTTTTACGTTAGCGAATGCATAGCGACTAACTATCGGCTTCTGACAAAGGTAGGGGAGAGAGTAGTGGTCATTTACGACTCATTTTCAATCAGCAGTCTACTTTCCAATCTGGGGCAGACTGAGATCTGAATCGAGATTAATTTGCTCGCAGAAGAAGACTTCCTGGCAGGCAGGATATCGGACAAAGTCGCTATACCAGAAGCTCAAGGCCATCACGCAGTCAGTACGGGTCGGCGAAGGTCACTTCAATGGCACTTGACCTATTCCAACCCGCAGCCGGACAGACGTGAGTTTATGTTCCGACTGGCAGAGCAGCTGGCCTAAAAAAAATAAACGCGAATTGGAATTTATGTATGGCGAGTCGATGTGGGTCAGATGTGATGTAGTCGCACCTGAAGTAAGCAAACTGCAGTTACTTGTATTACGGGACAGGTGGTAATAGGGTTTTTTACAAATGGGGCCAGGGAATGCACAGACGACGGGATCAAGTAGTTGTATGCAAAAGAAAAGCTATTGGGAATACACGGCTGCACTTTGAGCGGTTGAAAAATAGTTGCCCCTACCCCTAACCCTAACTTCCATCCCCTTACCCTTGCTCCAAAAGTAGCCCCTTAACCCAACCCCAGCCCTAAACGCTACCCCTAACTCAATCAGGTGCGGCTACATAATCACATCCTACCTAAAATAGAAACTGTCTGAAAAGTTGACTGCCATCAGGTAACATGGAGAGATCCATTTCAGGGTTATATTTTCATGATCATATATATATATATGTATAATGGAAGGGGGCACTCACCGATCGTTCTTACGGAACACAATTGTTCCGTTGTGCTTTGCGGTTCTTCTCTCTCGGGCCCAACCAGCAGCCGTACAGCGGCACATAACATAGGCAGTATGTTATTACCGACAAAGACAACATAGACTGAAATGGCCATTTCTGGCTGAGTAGCCGTCGTCAGCCAGTCATGCCCAACCCCGAAGTGTGGAACATCCGAGCCTCGAACTCGCGGCCTGTTAGTTAGAAGTCCATGACTCTAACCACCGGGCCACGAGTCCGGAATATACAATGGTAGGGGGCGCTCACCGATCGTTCTTAGGGAACTCACTCGTTCCGTTGTGCCTTACGGACTCTCTCTCGAGCCCAACCAGCAGCCGCACAGCGGCGCATGGTATAGGCAATTTGTTATTACCGACAAAGACAGGGAGTTAGAGGTGTGGACCTTTAACTAACAGGTTGCGGGTTCGTGCCCCGGGTGTTCCAAACTTAGGGCTTGGGTATGACTGGCCGCCGACGGCTAATAAGCCAGAAATGGCCACTCCTGTCTCCCTTTTCTTTTTCGGTAATAACATACTGCCTATCTGTCATCCATTCCAATAATAGTAAAATTCTGTAAGATTCCATTCTACCCCCTCACATCTTCCCTTTACACACTGATGACTTGACATCGCAAATGACTGTCTGTATGTTAAGTGTGCGGGCGATATGTTCGTTGGTCATCCGAATGCGTGTGTGCCATGCCAGTATCAGCAAACCATGGACCTCGCGGCGTGGTTTGCGCTGGCAGTTCCCTGACACCTGGCTGCCTGTCGGTAGATGCGCTTACGCTCCCGCGCCGGGTATACAGGTGATGGGCATGGCTGCCCAGTCATCATTCTCGTCCTTCTGACCCCTGTTGGGGTGTTATTATTGGTGTTAGTGAAAAAGCCTGATCAAATGTATATTGTGGACTAGGAGGTGCGAAGCGGAACGCCAAGGGGCGGGCTCGATCGTGCCACCCATCTGCGCACTCCCCCGTCTCCGGTCTTCTTGGCTTATCTTGACACGGAGTCCAGGTGGGGGGAGAGTGTTGTAGACGCTGTGAAAGCCTACATTCACGACAAACTGGTATGTATGCAAAACAGACGGTTAATTGGAAATAGGACGTGTACTGAGTACGAGAGTCAGCACAAGTGAGAAGACTTGTGGAAACGGCCGGGTATATGGCAAACGGGACCGTCATAGGCTGATGGATGGCCAATCAGCACGAAGAAGATGTGAAGAGGGGGTCGTGACCTTGATCGTTCGCTTGTCACGCGTTTGTGGCATGATGTCCTGACGGCCCGGGCAGAATACGCTGCATAAGCCACATCCCGTGCAAGCCACCGTCCCTGCTCTCACCTTGCAGTGTAGCATACGGAGGACATATTCGGCCCGAAGGCCTAACTGTCGATCATCATTACAAAAACCAGACACATCTCCAGTTTCTAAAGAAGAGTGTGAACCACCTCTCAGCATGGTAGAAGAAAAATGGTCTCTTAATGAACAAGCAGAAATCAGTTCCGAGTGTTTTTTTCGGCTGTGATTCTCTCCCAGATCTGAATCCGTGGTCATTCTTCCCAATGAGGTATCCTCTTTCTGGTAACTTATTGTTACCCTGACCTCAAATTGTTCATCGTCCCTTTGTATTGAAATCCTTTTCACTGAAATTCGTAATCTTTATTACATTAATCGTTTACTTTCTTGCCACACATCTCAACTCCCCAAATCTGGGGATTCATAAATGCCCTCGTTCTCCCTCTAATACTTTATTGTTCTCCTCCTATAGTTTTTGCTTTGGAAAACTATACCGCTTTTAAACGTTTCCTGCGAATGCTCCCATCTGCTGCTGCGTTTCTTACGTCGTTTTAGTTCGTATGGTAACATAACAACATTTCCCAACGTTAAAGCAATTCGCTGATCTAACCCTGGATGATATTGCTCATCCCTTTCACTCAGATTAGATTGCCGCGAAGTCCTTCCGCTCCATGCGCCGTGGCTTTCGACATATCTCTCTCTGTACATAGGCATATCAGCGTTCCGTATTGCCATTATAGCACGATATATTACGTTTTAAAGAGGCAGGACTGCAAAAGCTGAGGTTTGTACTGTTCCCGTTACCAATGCTCATGTTTTTATGCAAACCTTTAACGTAATTCGTTAATCTACCTTCTGCCCACTGTGAAAAGGACCCCTTTTTGCTGAAAATTCTGAGTGATTCTTCCAAAAAAAAGTGAATTCCTCTTTTTTTCTCTGTCACTACCAAGGGTCTGCAACTTCCTGCGGCCTTTACTGTTCTGTATCATTAGAAACGTAAAGATCAGGATAAGACGGTCACATCGAATTTAAGAAGACCTAACGGGCGCTGCGTGACGACGAACTCGCCCTAAGGGGAGGCGAAGGTTCAATCATTTCCAATCAGGGTGATGATTGGTAATGCCCGCTAAAGAACAGCCAAAGGCAGAGGCAGCGAAAAAAGAAAAGAATTGATCGGCTCAAGGTCAATGGGCTCCTTCATACATGTAGAATTTTGACCGATTTCGGCATGAACGCTCTGAAAATGGAGAGTCGACCAGGACTGCCAAAAAGTCAGCATTAAATTGAATCAGTTCCTCTGATCTCTTTCTCCTTCACAATCCAGAAAGGACTACCGGCATTTGTATTCCACACTTCTTGTTTTTCTTTGCTCTGCCTTTTTACTTTTGTGGAAAATGCTACTCATATGCTTGGTTGTGGCAAAAAAGTGCAGTATCCGCAGTCTGTTCAGGATATCAATTGAGTTATGCGTCACGCGAAAGCCCCTTGCGAACTTGTTGGCTAAATCATTTATGGACTTCTCCAAAATACCTGTTCTTTTCCGGTTTTACCGCTTTCAGACTGATCACACTTTTCAGCATTACCGTCAAGGTCTCCCCCCCCCACTGTTTGCTGTAGGTTAGTTTCTAGTGAAAAAGCGAACTACACCACTCCTCTCTCAGAACCGCCCTACCGGAAATGGCATCTAGCAGCCAGGGTTGTAGCCCCTGGTTGTCTGTATGCCGGTGTTTTGATTCTCGTCACCACAGCCGTGTGAATTTTGAGGTGTCGCCCCTTGACGCGTGCAGTATGGTTGTGGTTCGATTTTGGCAGCAGGTGCCTCATTTGACCTTGACTGCGCGCGCGCGCGTCATCATACGCTTCTGTCTTCATGCTCTTGATAGCTTGACCTCTCTGCGGCATGCCAGTACCAGTCAGGGCGACTGGTTTCGTGGTAGGGGCCGGTTTCCTGCTCAGGCATGCCTTTGGCACGTCCGCACGCGCCGACAATCTCATGCGTGCAGCTCCCGCTCTGATTGGTTGATCAGCCGTCTGATCTCATCCTGCTTCGACGTAGTCGTCCTGTAACGCCCCTGGACTTGGACAGAGTTGTTTGAATGAGGTGACACTTTTTGCGCGAGGACCTAGGGTGGAGATGGCGTAGTCGCGTGTCGGTGAAAATAACCGGTGTCCCTCCCTCTCTCTTCTGCCGATCCCTTTCCCCCTCGTCGTACCGTAACGCAACGTATCGTCCGAACCGCTCGCCTCCTCGCAACATCGGCACTCCCTCGACCCTTCACTGCAGTAGCCCCCAGCGCTGCGCTCCCCACCGGTTTACTAGCTGGCATGTTGGCATTGTCTCTCCACCCAGACAGGTCATTCTACCGATGTAACCGTCCTACTTGTACTATTAACGATTATTATACATCCCCCGTGCAACCTCGTATTATTACACTTTATCTCTTATTCGACATGCCTTCTTCTTCTGTGTATGGATGTTTATCAAGGAATGCTAACAGCTCCGTTCAGGTCTATCCCGGCCAAGAGTCCTTCTCGGCGTTCTCTTACTCCGGTGTGTGTTACCCTTGATGTCCTCGGCCGCTACAGTCCGCAGTCTACATTAACAGGAATCTTCTGGAAGAGAGTATCAAAAGGGCGGGGGGGGGGGCAGAATGACGGCGGATAATTCCTGGTGGCAAGGGAGGGCTGTGGGACCCCACGTGGCCGGCAACTCCAACATGTACACTAAAATTCCGTGTGAACGCAAACATTACTCATTATTCAGCGTTCCTATTAGTCGAAATTTCCTGGGCTTCCTGACTGAATGTAAACTTGCTAGCCGGCGCTTTCTGTCATTTTGAAAATTACTTTTCGTCTGCTTTTAAATTGTCGCGCACACTTTCTTTGCCCTATGACAGTAAACAAAAAGTCTTTCAACAAAAATGTATCTATTTCCTGTGTCTTCTTGAATTCCGCCTGCTCTTCGGTCATAGTGTTACCCCACCCGTAAAACTCCTCTACTAACATTCAACTTATGACACGCTCCACGGCGTAAGTTAGTTGGGGTCCTACATCCTACCGTTGCCATTCTGGCTTTTCAAGCGTCGTCAGTCAGTCATACCCGGGTTTGAATGAGCTGGGATTCGAACCCGGATACTTTGACCATTGCTGGTCGATGTGCGACTCCCGGTCGGATCTTATTTCGGTTAGATCGCAGTTGGTAGCCAGGAATGGGGAAGTGGACGGCGACTTTAACCCTAGTCCTTACATTAACCCTAACCCTAACATCAACCTTAAAGGTCAACCGTTGACCTTAACGGCAACCCTAATCCCAACCTTAATCGCAATCGTAAACGTAACCGTAGCCTTTAGAAATATCCGCAACTGAGAAACCTAATCTTAATACTGAAAACCTATTTGTGCGCCCAAATCCTAACCATAACCCGAAAACCTAAGTCTAAAGGCATAACCCTAACCTGAAAATTGGAAACCATTAACCGGTACCCTAATCTGAACCTCAAGCGTAAGAAAGAATCTAAATGGGTCAGATGTAATTATGGAGCCCCACAAAATAGTTCCAGTAAACAAACGACCCCGCCACCTGCAATACGGGGTGTGGCTACCAACTGCGATCTAGCCCTTATATTTCGTAGCCGCAACTGCAGTAGACAAGCCCTGGACGCCTGTCGTACGGGACCCGTGGTAATACGGGGTTTAACGCTAACCCCGAACCCTAACCCCTAAATCTGGCCTCTAACAGGTGCGACTACGAAATAACACCTTACCCGACCGCCTTTGATGGCTCTAGATTGATATTCAATGCGAAGCGGGATGCGAATGCCCAGTCGCCGGATCGTTGAAAGCAATTGATTACGACAGGAATTTTCTTTTTGCTGTTTGCTAGCCACTGTTGTAGGGCCTAAAACCTGCCCTGCTAGACGCAGTTCGGGTTCACATGCGCTTGGACATTCTTGCCCTCCCCCTTAATTTTTCTTTCTGCGCAGTACCTTTTCATGCATCTAAACAAGCATGCGACGCGAATGCGACCTCTTATTCTTCTTACGTCTTGTTAAAATACCGCTTTTATCGCCCAAAAAGTCCCATATTGCGCCACAGTTCTGGGCGGAGGGATGCATGTAGCTCTGACTGACCCACTTTCCACGGTGGACAGTTAAAAAGACAAATAGTTCGTTTTTCTGAACAGTCCAACAGTCCCAAAAATGGTCTTTTGGGAGACTACAGGTTATTATCAATTGTGCGCATTTGGGCGTCCACTAGAACTCTTAAATTAACAGCAAACGGTCCGGTTAAGAAAATGGGACCCACCTAAACTAGGACTCTACCGCCTCATTCAATGTCACATAGTGAGAGGAGTCTTAGAATTTACAAATGAGGAACTTGCTGCTGCATTTTAGAATATCGGCCCAAAGTTCATGACATCGGGCACGCACTGTGGGTCGTGCACTTTGCGTATTTTCGGCGGACTGCACAATCTGAAGTAATTTATTGTCTTCTTTAAGAGCTAGAATTCAGGAATCGTTTGCCACAGAATTAGTGGGGAAGATTTCAAAAAAGATCGTCTTGTCGACCATTAACAAGCTTTGGTGCTACAGATGTTACGCCTCCCTTATTATGAAAGCCCACCTAGAACGAAAAATTCTGCAAAGGCTGTCCTCCTTTTTGATCTGATCAGTCAAACCTTTTGTGCTCAAACATGGTATAGATGCTGCAGTGGAGACCGTCAACGTCTGTGTCTCATCCGAAAGGCGAGTTGCAGGAAGGAGAAGAAACTAAAGAAGAGGAAAGCGACTTGATGTTTGGACTAGGAACTCTGTCCGCCTTCCATCACAACTTTTTTTCTTCGCAATTCGCCATGCACTATGGCGTATTTGCCCGAGCCAGGGGACGGAGAGTAAGGTCATCCACAAGTGTCTGTTGTCAAAAAGATCCTGACCATATCGTGCGAGACGCGTCGAAGAAGCATCGCCCTATTTCGAAATCTGGTCTTCCATGCGTAAACAATGCTCAACGAAGCCGCTCAACAGAAAACCCACGCGCGTGAGTCATCGAAGCTCAACCTTGCTATGGCCTTCACGTCTACTCCATAGGAGATTCTACTGAAGAGCGGCAACCCGCACAGTGCTCAATTCAGCACACTGCGATGCATGCAGTGCAGAAAGCAATGGCGTTGATTCTATTATGAAACGGTGGTAGAGGCAAAAAACGTTGACCATCGCCTACTTATTGTATCTTTTTCTCTCGCTCCCGCAGTTCAGTGTGACTTACTTCCTTAAAGCCAACATACTTTAGATCTGCCGAATAACACTCATGATATCTTGCCCCGACTGACCCTTACTTTATGCCGGTCAGTGCTTCCATCGTGTTTTAATACCAAGTGCTATCAAAAGGGCTTTCGTAGACTTTGAGGTTAGAATTTCTCCATCCCCGTCCTTGAAGTTGTTGCATGATGTAGCGCGAGCCGCATCCCCTTGAGGCATTGTTGCACGGCACTCTATAGGAGGTAACCAATTGAGTGTGCGAGTTAAGAGGCCTCGGTGTGTGAATTACGTCAACTCCCACACAATTGTCTCACTGCGCTAAGGTATCAAATAAAGCTATGGGTATCCTAGGCGCGATTAGAAGATCCTTCCTCAATTTTAACGAAGGCATTTTCGGCCGAGTACTTGGAGCATTCGTTCGACCGATGTTGGAGTATTACGTTCAGGCATGCTGCCCCTAGACGAAAGGAGATTACACCCTACTAGATAACGTACTACGAAGAGCGACCAAGCTAGTTGGTGGATTAAGTAGCTCACCTTATGAGAGACGGGTGGAGAAGCTAAAAATATTTCCTCTCTCTTATAGACAGTAAAGAGAGGATATGATCATGGCCTTTAGGATCGTCCGAGGGCTAGAGTGGGCTTTCCAGTTTGACAATTCCTTCGAAATGGCGCGGACGACAAACCTTCGAGGACGCAAATACAAATTGAAGCTAAAACTTGAATTTCGGGCCAAGTTCTTCGCCCACCGGCTGGTTGAAGAATGGAACAAACTCCATTGTCTTAGCGGAAAACTCTGAGACCTTCAAAAGAAGACTAGATAAATTTATGCTTGATGGTCAAACATTTACACGATACCAATGACTGGCATAGCTGTTGTGTAAATATGCGCAAGTGTTTCTTCCGCCTATCTGTAAATAGGGTTTTCCAAGGCTCTGCCTCTATCCATCATATATACTGAATTATACTGAATAATAACATCCGTCACACGTGATGAAATTGCACCAATTAACGACGCGAATGTCTGCCATCAAACAGTCATCACACCAAGGATAACGATCCTTGATGAAGGGATGGGGGAGGGAGGGAGAGCCGTGAATATTCATGGATATGTGATAGCGTGTCGACTGCATCCCATAAATACTGCAGTTCCTTGTGCATGAACCACCCGTACCTGCTTTTGCCTCTGATGATGGGTTCGAGCGGAAATGTGGAACTTCAGGCGAATAAAGCTCTTGTCACAACGATCGTGTCTCCTTCTTCACGACTGATTCCTGAGACTCATGTCTTCGCTTCTATAGAAGGCAGATCGCTCTGAGAGGGATATAAATGGACTGAAATGAGTCAAGATAAACACCTTTGTGCTTGCTCCCCAGGTTTAAAATAATGCAAAAAATACCAGTTCACCATCGCCACAGTCTATTGGTTTAAGCTTGGACTGCCTCTATCCCTAACATATACATACTGAATTATACTGAATTGTGACAGTGAGGGGGAGGAGAGAGTGAGGTCAGTTCTGGGGACTCCGTGTCCACAACACTCAGCGCACCTCCACTCAGTCGGGACCCGAGCCGACCCTTTCTCGTGCGCGAAGTGGGCGTGTAGCGTGCGCAGACGTACCTTATAACCTTGTCAGCCATTGCGCCCAATCCCGCCTCCCCCCCCCCTCGGTCTTATTAATCCTGTCTTGTCACCGGGCTCACGTGGGTGAGGAAGTTGGGGCTGTCGTGGGTGCGGTGCAATTCCACTAGTACTATAAACTAATTCATGCATAAGTCACCATCCCTGCATCCATCCTGCCTCATAGAACACGGCAAACACCATCGAACTATTTTATGGTCACGGATCAGTAGTGGCTTTTATTTAAGTGAATAGCCAACATGACGGTTCAATCGTCGTTGCCGACAATGTCCACCGTGTGTTTCACAGCAAGGTGAGAGCAGAGACAGTGCCTTGCGTGTGAATGTACACTTGCGCAGCATCCACCACACTCTCTCCTCCTCCCCCACCTGGACCCTGTGTCAAGACGGAGTAAAGAAGACCGGAGACGGGGAAGGACGCGGGTGGATGGCACGGTCGAGCCCGCACCTTGGCACTCCACTCCACTTCCCTTGGTCCACACAACAAATGTCCAGGTTTTTGACCAACAACACCAATGAGGAGGGGGCGGCGGGGTTCCCAGTGTGCACGACATCTGCCGGCAACAGGCTCTGCCACCCGAAATGTAGGTATATGTTATGGTGTGCAGTCCGATAACGTCTGCTACAATCCGAAATGACTCCCTTGTTGCTCCACCGCATCTACCACGTTGCTTGTTTGGGCGGCGCAATAGACAACACAAGCACATAGCAACTGCGTACTTCAACACCTGGTCAGTCGAACAGCAGTTCATTCGGGAGCTGCCAACTGGCATAGGCATATGGCGACCTAGCAGCTGCATCCTATAAATACTACAACACCTGGACAATCTGCTACCCTTATTTGATGGATTCGAGCAGGAATCCGAAACGTCAGACTAATAAAGCTCTTGTTCCAGCGATCATGTCTCCTTCTTCGCGACTACTTCCTGGAACTCGTCTCTTCGCTTCTGTAGACATCACCATCCCTTCTCATCCCAAAAAGGGTAAAAAAATGAGACAACTCCGTTCCACAGGCGTCCCTGACCCACTGGTTTAAACTTGACGTGCGTTCGCGTGCTTGGGTCTCAGCTTGCTGAGGTGACTCGGTCGTATGACCGGTTGAAATGCACTCCAGTGGGCGTGGAACAACTCCCTTCCTCACATATGTCGATCGGCATCTACTCGGCATAAATGCGTCAGTTTTTCACAAAGTACATCTCTGCAGCAGACTATGAACAATAGGGAATTCACACCGCCATAAAACCGCATCAAAAGTCCATCTCCTTCCTCCAAATCTGAACTGGACTCTGTTGCGCGAATTACTTTATCCACTCTTCTTGGAAGCGAATTAGGGGAAATTAGTACACATGCATGCATAGGCTTATTACTGGTTGCTTGGTCCTTTTGATGTCCGACAGCTGGTCTTCCCTTCGTGGTACCAGCCACCGGTTAGGCTTTTTTGGATTCCCGTTCCCCCAGACAGGCGCATTACTTGACATAATCATTCCATCACTGAGAGTTCGAAAATGTGAGCGAAACAGATGCTGCACAAAACATTCAAGCAAATTATCCCAGAAATCTGGAGATTTGGGCTTTTCAGACTGGCATCTTGATAGGCCATTCACAGCCAGCATTTGCGAGGAGACGTTTAATTTGGTAGAGTAATCTGGACTGCGATATGCAAAAACATGATCGTAATCGTCTTGTATTGGTGACCACCGCCGAGGCGCGGGGTGGGGCTCATTATGCGCCATTCACGGTGAGGATGGTGATTCTTGGTGTGCATCAGACGCATGCGTTAGAAAACATTGTAGAAGCAAGGGTAGCGAAAAGTGTTTAATTCAAGCAAACCTTCATGGGCTTACCCCGCAAGATGTTTGTCTTTTATCAGATCAACTGCCTAATTTTGTTGTTCCTTATGACCTACATCACGCATGCGGCAAATTCACTTCATCGGTGCGTCTATCCGGCTCTCATTGTTCAGATGCAATAGCAGGATTGCCGGAGCGGGGATGCAGCAAACTCGGAAGGTCTATCGTACAACAGCGAAAAACTCGTGGGAAAGTGTAGTGAAACCCCAATCGCTCCCCATGCACCGGGTAAGGGAGTGCTATTGGTCCTTTAGGAGTCCAAACGGCCCACTTTTGAGCCACTCGAACATGTCGCTTGGCGCCGATACATAAAGGCCAATTTTGTTATTGCCAACAGCAGCATGAAGCAGTAGCGTCATAATCCGCCTACTGCAGGCGAGAATGCCGTAGCATCACTGTTTCTGTACAGTAAGGCGGCATGTAGGAGGATAAATGAGGCGCTGTGACAGTAACTATCCTTTGATACGAAAACCTGGCTAGTTGAAATGCTCCGAAAGGAAATTAAGCCATATTGTATTTACGCTTGAAGACTGAAATCACCGCTGCGAATTCATGCTAAAAAGCCTTTATGACTCGCCATTTTTGCCTTAGTCCACGAAAAACTACATAGCTGATCATCTCAGAATATTGAAAATTATGTGTGTATATCCTTCGGCTGCCGTTTTTCTATTAAACAACTTTCTATTGAATTAACACTTTCGATTTTAAACCCATACCTTTATTATTTTCTGGCTATTTTTCCGATCGATAATCACGCAAGGCACTTTTTCCATGGGTGGTTGCTACCTTTGTCAAAAGGTGTCCTGCTTCCTTGGTAGTTTTGTCCAATTGACCAGATCTTATCATCGTGAATGTTTACTACTCGGAGTTTGCACCTAATGTTGCATTTTGTTTGCTTTCTATTTCTCTGTTTACCTCATCTACCCCTGCACCTCCTCCTCCTCCTCCTCCTCCTCCTCCTCCTCCACCGGCAGCAGCAGTAGCAACAGCGGTTTTACTTTGCTCACGGCCAAGATTCCAAATTTGCCCCTGAAAGTCCGCATGAACCGTTAAATTACGGGTACTTGAGCTATGTAAATGCCAAGAGTTTAAACAAACAGCATGTGAAAGTCGATTTTTTTATTTTTTGCGCACGAATGCAGAGACGGCTAGCTGAAATAGCGTCAACGCCAGAAAATCAATGTAAATTCCCATTTCACTGTAGGACATAGGTTCCGCGCAGAATAATTGAATCGAAAATTTTCGAATAGCGTCTTCGTTCGGGAGAAATGTAATTAATGCAATCAGCGAATAACACTTAAACCATGAAGCAAGGCTGCACAAGACCAGTGTACCAAAGAAGGCTGAACGTCATCGCTACAGTCTACACTACCAAACATGAAGCTCATCAACGTTTTTAAAGTTTCGGACACGTCCACTGAAACAAGGCCAGACTTCAGTGCGCGGATCCCTAAAGTCGGCCAAAGCCAGCAGCTGGAACCGGAATACGACCGGCCTAAACACTCAATCCCTCACTGGCGACACAACTTAATCATAGTGTCCCGATCCAGTACGAAACCTTAGGGTCTCCGAAGTCCCTCTAAGGCAAAAACAAGCCTGCAATGCCGCCAACTTTTCTAGGACATCTGAACAGGCGCAGTTTTAGGTGAAACTGACACCGGAGTGTAATAACTCATGAAATGTTAACCGAAATTATGAAATGCTATTTCGACTCGAAAAGATTACTTAAGTAGGGTTATAGTACTAACTGCCATGCAGCATAATACCGAGATATTTCAGTTGTCTCGGGATGCCGGCTTTCGACGGACGTCTTTCCGGCCGCCTGCATAAACTACAATCTGTAAAATTGACTACCTAAGCACTAGGAATTTATCTCATTGATTTTCGACGCCCTCGTAGCTTCAAGCATATTTTATCAAAAAACAAAAAGTAGTTATTCTTCCACTCATTTGCGGAAAAATTACGTCTTCTTCAGATTTAAAACTTCAGAGTATAACTCACTGTTAGAAAACTTTTTTTAGTTTTTAATAATTTTGAACACGAACTGCCGTTACACTTGCATTCGGGGTTTCCAAACTACATGCTGTGAATATTCCGTATGCGAAAAATCATACGTTTCTAAACTTTATTAAGAGATGACCATATGGGGTTCATAAAATGTGGCAGTGGATTTGAGCCATATCGTAAAGTTTACAAGGGACATTATTTAATGCAGATACAAGATGTTTTATGAACAGGCATTTCACGGTCTTGAAAAATATCATAAATATAAGCTTTTTAAGCCGAGTTATACTCTTCCTCTAAGTATAAAAACGGAAGAAGACGTAGTTTTCTTCTAATAAATAATTGAATGACTGTACGTTTTTGATAAAATATATTGAAATTTATACGGGCATCGACAAATAGTGAGGAAAAGTCATAGTTTCCATGTAGTCATTTTTGTAATGTGTTGTTTTTGCAGGCGGTCGGAAAGAAGTCCGTTCAAAAATCGGAGCCGTAATATCTCGGCATTATGCTGCCCGGTAGTTCAGAATTTCGGCTAACATTTCATGAGTCAGCACATTTACTCTACTTTTGTCTTCACAAAGAACGGCAGATGCAACTCGATTATTTTCAATCTTCACTTTTTTGGCAAAAATTAGGCCATATCTAATATGATTGATTGGTGCGTTTGTGGTTGTAGACCTCCGTAAGATCTTGCACAGCTACTTTGTACTGCCTCGTTGACAGACCTCGTTTGCTTTGGCTGTGTTAAGGTTGAAATGGAATTACAGGACATCTGACACTCTGCATGAGCCCTAGGAAGTCTTGAGAACTCACGTGGATACCAGGCCCCAGATTCTCAACTTTTTGAACACGACTATTACCGTGCCCCAGCGGGTGCCTGTAAAACGAGCAGGAGGATTAAACCGATACTTCACACCTGAGCTTGAGAGTGCAGATTAAACTTTGAGGCGCTATAGACATCGGTTACATGTAAATCAGGAGGAACCGGCAAAGACAAGCGGAACCAGAATGGCCATTTCTGGCTTATTAGTCGTCATCAGTCAGTCATACCCATTCCCAAGTGTGGATCACTTGAGGTTCGAACCTGGAAACTTTAGTCATGGAATTTGACACTCTACCATTGAAACACGGGCCAGTTGTCCTGTCGGTTGTGATCGGGAATATCAATTATGACAGATGGGCGCTAACCGATCAGGTTACGGAACAGGTTCATTCTGCTGTGCCTTGGGACTCATACTGGAACCCTCGCAGGTAGATGTACAGCGATTTAAATCTACTACCAGATCACTCTCAGATGACTACCAGACTCACTTAATTTATATATGTTTTGGTGAATTGCTTAGGAAATCCTGCTTGGGCAGTCAACTTACTGTATCAGGTTTGGTGGATTCCAGACGTAGCAGTAGGTTGGGCGCGTAACTTGACTCACATATGATTAAGCTCGCGTCGTCCGGCGGGGCCTCGTAGCTCAGGTGGTTAGAGCGTTGGCCTTGCTAAGGCCTTCCCCTTAATTTCATGGGTTTGAGTCCCACCGAGGCGTCGAGTTTTTCACGGTTGGTTCAATATGAATTATTGAAAATCTGCCAAAACATCTACGAACATATTACTTTAGTCATTTTTACGGTCTAGTTATTGCAGGCGGCCAGAAGAAAGTTCGCCCAAAGGCCGACACCCTGACGTGACCGAAATATCATGGGCACAGTGCCGCAAGATATTTAATACTACGAGCCCACGTAAGTAATCTTTTGGAATCGAGAACACATTTCAGTACTCCGGTGGACGTTTCATGAGATAGCAAATCTGCTGCAGTTTAGTTTATGAATTAATACTTACTAACATAAAAAATTGTTAGATTTCGCCGAAAACTGGGAGTTCGGAAAAGGACTGACCACAGGAAAGGCTTGCCAGAAGGGGTGATTAAGGAGGCAAAAAATAGGAGAATAGTAAAAAAACAATGACAAATGCGAAAAATCAATACTTTGTTGACTGCCCATTTGCATTTAGAACAACAGTCTGTCAGATGTGGGGACAGCCCGGTTGCCTTTAGTGGTTTGTTCAATTATTTAGCGGAAAATATGCACCCTTTGAAACGGGCGACGCGGCAGATGGGTGCCAGATCGGGGGTCGGCAGGTGTTATTAGGAATGTGCAAACAGTACAAATGCCACCATTCGGAGTGCGGTGGCAAGTCCATTTGCCGACCCACGCCCCGACAAGTGGGATCCCTGCTGCCCACCATTTTCGTTGTGTTTTAAAATTCTGGTCGCGTGTTTGTTGTGGACCCGGGGGGTGCGGTGGTACGATTAGGTGCGAGTTTTTACCGTTCCAGCCACCTATGGCCTCTCCCGATCTTCTTGGCTCTGCCCTGACACCGGACCCACAGGGGGGGGGGTGAAGTAATTCACGCGCAAGTCACCTTCCCCGTTCTCACGCTGCTGTGGATCACACGGAGGGATTGCCGAGCAGAAA
>CACRXP010000152.1:749127-796373 GCA_902702965.1 Spirometra erinaceieuropaei
TAGAACGAAGATCTTACTGGTAATCAGAAACTGTCCGGATAAGCAGCCGGTGATAGGGCCGAGGAGAGGGGAAGAGGGGAAACACGACCACGCACGGCACAGCATGTGAAGCCGGCTGCGAACCGCACGCGGCGTGAAGTCAGCCAGCCAATCAGCATGTGTTGCATCATCGAGCAACCGCGTGCGCCCCAACCAATGGTCGACCGAACATCCGAACTTGTTCCACGAGTGGATCTTCGCGCAAGAAACGGCCAATTCACGACCACCATTCCCGAAAGTCCCACTTTCTAGAACCGCCGACGAATTTCACGGCGATTGACATCGAGTTACTCAGGTTGGCAGAATAAAGCGGCTGTTCTCGCAACTGCACGCTGGGACTTAACAGCGTTGGCGGTCAGTTGTGTCAAAAGCCTCGAATCGCAGCCCCCAATGTGGAATGACAGTAATGGAGGCTAGTGAATGATGTTCTTGCCGTTTGGTAGGTGGTGCTCGAGATAGTCGTTGGTTGGTGAGCACATACACATGAAACATTTTTTGCCAGCACATAAGCACGAAATTACTCGCTAGTAGGGTCGAGGGCAAATCTCAACCTTGAAATACGGCTCCGGAGTGTAATACGCCGCCTAGGATGACACAACGCAACCTGCAGTGACTGTCGTAGGCGAAGCTATATGTGTCTCACAACAGCATAAACAGTGGCAGATCTCAATAGAAGCGAAGAGACGAGTCCCAGGAAGCTGTCCTGAAGAAGGAGACACGATCGCTGGGACAAGAGTTTTATTAGCCTGACGTCACGGATTCCTGCATGAACCCATCATCAGAGGCAAACAGCAGATACGGATGGTTCAGGCACAAAGAACTGCAGTATTTATAGGATGCGGTCGTCAAGCTACCGCATACCTATGAATATTCACGGCTCCCCCCCCCCCCCCTTCATCGGGGACCGTTGCACGTGGTGTGATGACTGTTTGATAGTCGGTGCATCAGATGGTCGAGCAATCATCACACCAACATTCAACACAGATTGCAGCAATTAACGACGCAAATGTCGGCCATCACGCCACGTGCAACGATCCCTGATAAAGGGGGGAGGGAGCCGTGAATATTCATAGTCATGCGGTAGCATGGCTACTGCATGCTATAAATACTGCAGCCTCATATGCATGCACCACCCTTATCTGCTTATGTCTTTGATGATGGGTTCGAGCAGTAATCCGAAACGTCAGGTCAATAAAGCTCCTGTTCAGGCGATTGTGTCTTCTTTTTCTTCTTCTTCATAGAAGAGAATGTTGCTCTAAAAACCGCAAAAATTTGCGTTTGAAGCTCAGTACTTGCATCGTATTTGTCGCAAAAGCAACAATCAGTCACAAACGCAGTTGTGTAAGGACGCTCTATCGGCGTGTCAAAACGCACTGCAGTGAGTCGGAAGACAAGATTGCTGAACTACAATATCTCCGACAGGTCTTCAAAGCCAATGGCTACCCGCGCAACTTTGTCAACCAGTGCATACGCAAAATGGACGAAAGGCCTAACCGCACGGACACCAAAGTTTGGCGAGCGCTTCCATATGTCAAGAACGTTTCGGAAGCTGTTGGCCGCCTTCTCGCACCACTTGGTGTTGGAGTTGCACACAGGCCGGAGGCAACCATCAGGCGTCAGTTGATGAAACCAAAAGACCCACTTCCACGGCAAGAAACGTCTGGAGTCGTTTATCGGATCTGGTGCAGTTGCGGACAAAGCCACTACGTCGGAGAAACCGGAAGACAGCTCCGAACGAGAATGGTCGAACACGCGCCAGCGGTGCGCAGAAATGACGCCAGGTCTCAAGTTGCAGCTCATTCGACGGGTTCCGGCCACACATTCAAATTTGACGAGGCCGAAATTCTCGCAAGAGGTGACAATCGCGTGAGCCGGGAGCTGCTTCAGTCATGGTTTACTGGCCCCCAGTCTATTAACAAGTGCAATGATCTTCCCATTCAATGTACCATGCTAAGACTTCGTCTAGGCGGATTAATTGGCCACGTGGGGAGCGCACATGTGAACACTCTTCCCAACACCCGGGTCAGCGCGTCAAATGGTCGAGCAACCATCACACCAACATCCGACGCACGTGATCAGATTGCAGCAATTAACGACGCGAATGTCGGCCATCACGCCACGTGCAACGATCCCTGATGAAGGGGGGGGGGGAGCCGTGAATATTCATAGGCATGTGGTAGCGCATGGCTACTGCACCCTATAAATACTGCAGCCGCATATGCATGAACCACCCGTTTCTGTTTTTTTGTCTCTGATGATGGGTTCGAGCAGTAATCCGAAACGTCAGGCAATAAGGCTCTTGTCTCAGCGATCGTGTCTCCTTCTGCTTCAGTAACAGATCTGCCCAACGTCGATGGGGCGGCAAGTTTGGCAGGCGGTGCCGAGGGCACAGGGATGTGTCTTTACAGAACAGCACACTCTCAAAAGATGGAATGAATAAGAGCATATAGGTCAGGGTGTTTTATCTCCCCTACGGGAACTATACCTAGCACTAACGCTAATCATCACGGCTGAGGATGTTTGCCAGGAGAAAAGTTCACGGTTGGAGGGAGGCGTATGTTTGGCAGAGGTAGCCAGACTTCACAGGGTGGATGGACAGGGCGTGGAGGCCGTGAAGTAAAAGCTTAGGGTGGCCAACGCCTGTCTGGGGGGTCATTTCAGGGCATAGATGCTTTGGCGAGCAGGAATAGAGCAAGGGGACAGTTAAAGTGGAGAAGACAAATAACAACTCTCTATAGACTGCAATTTGGAAAGCTACATGGTAACAAAACGACACTGCGACAACACAAAAAACACCGGGTTAAACTACGCGGATGTACTCAATGGCAAATTCCTTTCAGCAAGGGCATATTAATTGTGTCTATCTGAATTAAGCTAACATGCCAATCCCAGCCACCCCTTTTGCGAATGGTTAGGTCAATAAGGCTGTCGTTGCCAACATCTACCACATGCAAACGCAGTCGGTCTACAGGAGGGGGGGGGTGGTGGACAAGAAGGAAGCTTAGCCGAGAAAGATGGGGAAATTGGAAAAGTAATTTCCGGCTTATCCGGCGTCATCGGTCACACCCTCGCCCCTAGGTTTCAACGCTGGTGCTTGGTCGTCGGAAAAACTTAGTCATATGCGAGTGGCATTTGTCGATTCCGCCTGAATGCCGTAATGAAAACATTTATGCGGAGGTAGTTAATTGAAAATAGCCGCAAATAGCACACACACACACACACACACAGCATATGACGCAGTGATTAGTTTGGCAATCTCAGCAGGCGTAGTAGTAGCAGTTAGCAGAACAAGCGTGCCGGAAAACTAACCTGTTTTATTTTACAAAGCAACTGGTGTTCCGCTAGGGTGACGGCACTCTCATCCTTTAGGCGGTCCGCTGGCAACGTCTCCTGCACCTTTCGGCTCACCTCCTCTAGTAGGCCCAGGTCCGCCGCCAACTTACGGATCTGGCTAACTTTAGGTGAGACAAAGCAGACAGTGTAGTCGTGGTTGGGGTCCGCGTAGACGCACACATTCTCCACGTAGAGCGACTGGACGATTGCCAGTTCCACCTTCACTAGGGAGACGTACTCGCCAGCCTGTAGTTTCACTAAGTCCTTCTTGCGATCGATGATGGAGAAGCTGCCGTCCTGATGAACCATACCGATATCGCCTGGTGACAAGAATAAGGGGGGGGGGGAGGGCGAGGGCACTAGTCAGTCTGAGACGAAGGTCAAACATGTTTGGAGCAGATGCAAAAAGTGATAGACCAGCAAGCTAGATCTGCAAAAAAACCCTATTCCAGTAAGACATATTGTGTTTCGGGTTTTAAATGGTCATAAAGGGTGGGCCATGAGCTTTAGCGTGACAAATCCGGCGCGCACAAACAAACGAACGGTGGCGTGTTGATCCCCCTAGAATTTCTCCAACAATCTTCGGCAAAATATGGTCACATTCAAGGACGACAATATCTCCTGAGGTCCATCAAGTGATCTTCCATAAATGGTTGGATAAGGCCCAGTACTGGGAGGGCCTCTGATCGAAGACTACGTTGGTGCTTTGAAAGTGTCTTGATCGGTCTACATAGTTGATGCCTGAGTGATTTTCTAGTTGAGGGTTCAACAAGAAAAACGCAGAGAACTGGTCGGAACTTATGCGTGACCGACCTAATGAAATGTTGGCTGAAATTCTGGAATGCGTTTTCGATTAGGATTACTTAGGTGGGGTTGTAAGACTGATTAACACGCAGCATAATCCTATGGCGTTTCCGACTCAACAGGATGTCGGCCTTTGGATGAACTCCTTTCTGACCTTCTGCAGAGACCGCGATCTGCAAAAAATGACTACTTAAGTAGCATGTAATTTTCGTATTGGTTTTCGATGGTCTTTCAAATTCAAATATATTTAATGAAAACCGTGCACAAAATATGCCTTCTTTTACTCGTTCGGTAGAAAACCACACTGTCTTCATATTTTATGCCTGAAGAAACTGTATACCTAGGTTTTAAAAAACTTTGCCAACTTTCGAATAATTTTGAGCCAGATCTGTCATTGTACTAGCGTTAAGCGACTTTAGTTTGCAAGGTGCATGCTTTCCGCATAAGGAAAATCCTATATTCCTCTACCACAGAGCTCATGAAATTTCGCAATGGATCCGGACTGCGTTATACATTTCATGAAAAGCCTTGGTAAACGGACATGTATGATGTTGTATACATGGGCATCGCACAGTCTTAAAAATCTCACAATTAGAAACCTTTTTAAAACCTAAATATAAACTTTCTGCGGGCATAAAATATGAAGTCAGTGTGATTTTCTACCGAACGAGTAGAAGAAGGCATATTCTTGTGCACGTTTTCTATAAAATTATTTTTGAATGCATAAGACCATCGAGAATCAATATGAAAAATGCATGCCACTTAAGTAGTCACTTTTTGCAGAGACCGGTCTCGGCGGACGGCCACGGGTTTTTTTTGGAGATTAATCCTAGCCCCCCCCCCCACTCCAAGCGATGACTTTGAATCCGATGGTGTGATTGGTTTGAATAGGGTTTAAACTGGAAAGTTAAACAGACCGATCTTATGAAGTGCTGGCCAAAATTCTGAAAAGTATTTCCGTTCAGGACTGGTTACTAAGGTGGTTTTGTAATATGAATTAGCATGCAGCATAATCCTATAGCATTTCGGACTCACCACGATGTCGACTTTTGGATGTACTCCTTTTTGACCTGCAGAAACCGCGCTCTGTAAAAAATGACTACGTATATAACATGCATTTTTCGCATTGCTTTTCGACGGTTTTATAAATTTAATTCAAAAATGAGCCTCCTTGTCTCCCTTGTCACTGTGCCTCCTTTTACTCGTTCGGTAGAAAATCCCTTTGGCTTCATATTGTATACACGACGAAAGTGTATATTTAGGTATTAAGAAAGTTATCCAATTTCCGAATAATTTTGAGTCAGATCTGCAATTGCATTAGCGTTTAGCGATTTCAGTTTACAAGGCGCAGGTTTTCCGCATAAGGAAAATCCCATTGTCTCTCATGCCTTTAAGAAGACACTAAATAGAGTTCAGAAAAGTTTGCGATGGATCCGGGCCGTGTTGTACATTTCATGAGAAGCATTGGTAAACGGATATGTGCGATGCTGTATATATGGTCGTCGCACGCCCTTAAAAAGCTCATAATTAGAAAATGTTTTAAAACCTAAACATACACTTTCGTCGGGTATAAAATATGGTGACAGTGTGATTTTCTACCGAAGGATTAAAAGAAGGCACATTTTTGTGCACGTTTTCTATAAAATACATTTGAATTTGAAAGACCTTTGAAAAACGATGCGAAGAGTGCATGCTACTTAAGTAGTCATTTTCTGCAGATGCCGGTCTCTGCAGGAGGTCAAAAAGAAGTGCATCCAAAAGCGGACACCGTGGTTAGTCCGAAATGCTTCAGGGTTATGCTGCGTGCTAATCAATATAACAAGCCCACCTCAGTAATCCTTCCTAATCGAAAACACCTTTCAGAATTTCGGCCTGAGATCGGTCGCGCACTGTACAGTTGCCGCACGAGATGAACATATGGCAAGATATGTTTTGCATGGTCCAGTTTCTGCTAATAATTTAGAAGCGAACCGGCAGAACACTAACAGACTGAGCGATATCTCAGTATTCATATGTCCACTGCGTAATGGCATTGCGACGGCTAGAAGCAAGGAAAGATTGCGAAAATGGCTCCAATATAGGGAGAAAAATGAGTTTTGTCATTTGAAGCAGAAAAACTAACAGTACTTTTCCCTAGACAAGTGAAAAAGCCAGCCAAACGTTTCAATTATTTCTTAGAATCCATAGTGGGAAAAGGTGAAGTACGTGGACAATCGTCAGGCAAATACCATACTAGGGCATCTTTAAGAAGGCAATGTATCCAAGGTCTTTCACTTCAGTCTGACCAGTGTAGGTACAAAAAGTATTTGGGCACGGGATACGTCTGACTGCTCCCTAGGATTTAATTTTAGGTGTGCATGTTGGTTTTGAGCCAATGGGCAATTCCAACATGTAATCCCACAAGAACGGCCTCGATCGCCTCTGAAAGGTCTGCTCTGTATGGAAGAGTACGCCACATCATCCGCGATGTTTCCGTTGGGGTCCTCCGGGGGCGGACACCTAGCCATCCACTTACGGATGCTTTTAAATAGCCATTTCAGACTAATTAGTCACACAGGTATCGGGCCTCGCGTGTTTCTTCTTCTTCTTCCGTGTTACCCCAGTGAGCCTAAACACATCCACGGAAATGCAGGGAACAGAAGGGTACGTCAACATTCTCGATGATTCTCTTGGCGAGGACCTTGGGAACTCGGCTCTGGTACATCACAGACAAGCCAAAAGGAGAGCAAACATGGAACAGAAAGAAGGCCATAATCAACAGAAATGGAAAGCTCGAACTTGGTCCACAACCTCTCACCTAAGCAACTAGCAGAGCGGCAACTACGAGTTCATTGAATAAATTACTTAGAGAACTCCAGCGCAAACATGTGATCACGGAGAATGAATGGCGCCAAAAGAAGTCAACAGACACTGTTCTGGTCTGATTTTGTGGCCTGCCAAAGATCCACAAACTAAACGTTTCACTGCGGCCAATCGCTGCCCTTAAAGGCAGCCTCACCTATAATTTGGCAAAATGGATGTGCCCAAAACTAAAGACTCTCTGAGACAATATGGCTCTCTCAGAAGGACTAGCCTGCCAATTACTTGTAGACCTCTGAGGTCGGAGGATTTAATCGAACGACATCATAGCCCCCTTCGACGGGACGAAAGTGGAGAGGCATATGATGAAACTCAGAGCATTTCAGGAGGCCGTTCGAAGTGTCCTAGGAAACTTACCTCACCTTTGCGGCAGAAACCTATTAGCAGGTCGAGGGAACTCCAATAGGCTCTTCGGTCTTCAGTTTAGTGGGAGAACTGGCTCTACAAGAACCAGAAGAGACTGCCCTTATTCAGCAGGAGCTGATCTTTTACGTCGTTAAGGTGACGACACGTTTAGTAACTGAAAAAGACGACGGCGGCGAGATGTGCAGAATTAAACGACGAGACTAAATTTCGTGGTCTTTTATTCAACTGCATACGGTCATTTGGTAGTGATAAGAAAAGATAAACGGTTGAGAAAGAGGTCACGAAGTTTCATGACGTCAGCAAACTGCATGTTTCGTCGCCTTCGCTTTGTTCAAATTTATTCCGGGAAAACAGTTCTTCAATTTACTTTTGATATCGTCAGGAAGAACATGCTAGAGAATTTTCATAATCTACTCAGTGCAATCTCCGTTAACACAGAGTTCACGAGGGAGAAGGAGAAGCAGCAACAACTGCCCCTCATTAAGGTGCTCGTCAGGCGAAGTCCCAACGGCGAACTAGAAACGACCGTTTACAGGAACGGAACACCACACCCTTTCTCAGTTTCCACAGCAACCATCCGGTGGCCCACAGACGATGTTGCGTGAGAACACTGTCCAAGCAGATCCAGACACAGCAGTAACACGGAAGAAGAAGAAGCACTCGAGGCCTGATACCTGTGTTACTAATTTGTCGTTCTCGTCTTTGTCGGTAATGTCATTCTGCCTATATCACGTGCCGCTGTGCGGCTGCTGGTTGGGCCCGAGACAGAGAGCTCATAAGGCACAACAGAACGAGTGAGTTCCGTTAAAACGATCGGTGTGCGCCCCCTAACATTGGAATGGTTGTTCTAAAGCCGACTAGGTGCTCGCCCCGGAGGACCCCGATGGAAACGCCGCAGATGATGTGACATACCCTTCCATACGCAACAAAAGGCGACCGAGGTCGTTCTTGTGGGATTACGTGTTGGGATTGGGCACTGGCTCAAAACTACCGTGCGCACCTAGATCATTAAAGACTGACTAAATCCGAGGGAGCAGTCGGGCGTAGTGTATCGTATCCCGTGCCCAAACACTTTTTTGTATTTACACGGGTCAGACTGAACGCAAACTCGGATCACGCATACATGACCGTGCGCAGGCCCTGCGACGGGGTCATGAATTATCACAAGTGGCTGTCCACATTTTCGAAAGGCGTGGCGAGGTTAACATCGCAGCCGCAGTAGAAACAATACAAGCCGAGAATTGATTGAAACCAGGGCCTTAGAGGAGTAATTAGTCAATCGATGTGTCGATCTGGGGCCAGCATACAGGGCCTTGCGCTGCCACATTCACGTCTGCACCGCCGATTTTTGGCTGGTAAACACCCACTATAATTGTCACCTGGTCTGTTGCTGATTTTTCTTTGACAATGGACTCCTGCACGAGCGTGAAAGCTCAGACAAACAAAGCTCAGGTGATCCACCTGTCCTGTTCTTTTATACTCATGCCGACACTTTGAATGCGAACATCCGTCTCCATTCGTGAAAATACGTAAAATGTAGTTTGGTAGCCGCAAGTACAGGTACGTCGTAGGTCGAGTTTTATGAATTTGGACACGCTAAATGGCAATTTCTTTCTCTGACATCAGTTTTTTAAACCCTCAAGTGTTATATATTTTTGGATGTTTACGCAGTCCATTAGGGGCACCCCCTAGTTAGCACGAAAACCTAAAAGGTGTCATTAAAATCCACAAAGTAAGCTACGAGATGTTAACTTTGTGATGGAGTAGTGTCAATGACGGGCAGCCGGTAGGTCATGACGACAGCTACTCGTGTCCCTCTACCTTCATTTACGATCATTTATTGCCTATTAGTTTTACGCTCTTCTGACCGTGTTTGATTTCGTGGACGGACTATCCGGTGTAGTGCCAGCGAGAGACCACATTCATGTGTTAAACCACACCACCCCTTGGGCTAATCGAGCCCCTATGCACTAATTCGCGCAAGAGCCAGCTCTCATCCTGCTGTGGAGTACACACACGATGGACACCATTGAAACCGACGGTCGGTGGAAAATTACGTCTTCCTCCAATTTTATACTCCAAGAAAGGGTATAATTCGCTTTTCAAAAAGTTTATGTCCATGGGATTTTTTAATACCATGAAATGGCCATTCACAAACGCGTGTCTCTGCATTTACCAGTGGGGGTTGTAAAGTTAACAATATGGCGCAAATCGACTGCTAAATTTTATGAAACCTATATGTTCCCCCCTTTATTACCGTAGAGAAATGTATGGTTTTCCGTACGCAGAAAATATACGGCTTGTAGTTTGGAAACCCTGAATGCAAGCGTAACGGTAGAGCGGGTTCAAAATTATTCGGAAATCGAAAAGTTTTTGAAAACCGAATGATACCCACCTTCGAGTATAGGATTGGAAGAAGACGTAATTTTCTACCGAATGAGCAAAAGAATCAATATGCTTATGCATGTAATTGAATTTTTAAGGGTATCGAAAATCAAGACAAAAGTTCAGGCTTCTTACGTAATTATTTTCCACGGAGTGTGGTTTTGCACGCGGCAGGAAAGAAGTTCGTCCGAAAGCCGGCATCTCGAGGCAACTGAATTGATATCGAATTATGCGGCACGATGATGACCTTTACAACCCTACTTATTTGGTCTTTTCGAAACGAAAACGCATTTCGGGATTTCTGTTGACATTTCATGAGCTAGCACACCTACCTGTACAACCGGCGATGGTGTACTTGTTTTTGCCATGGATTTCTAAACATCTTATCGAAGCCTTCTGTCCTGCCATTTGTCTCAGCTTGCATTTCTACGTACTGGCAAAAATTACTTCCTACCTGTGACAACTGACTAGTTCAAGAGGGAAAGCAACAAGAATTCAGTAAAATCCGAGTATGCATTTCGTGTTGATACCTGTGCAGAACCACCGGGTGCCATCGGGTTCGGTTATGAAGGCCTCGGCTGTGGCCGCGGGATTCTTGTAGTAGCCGCGGGTGACGGGACTGCCGGAGATGAGGATTTCACCACGAGGAGAGGGTTTGTCGTAGGGCGAGTAGCCGCCCTCCGCCCATTCGCGAAGTTTAATCTGCACGCTGGGTGTCGGCGCGCCCACATGGTGCCCACGCAAATCACCAGACTCCATCAGACAGGCAGCAGCACAGGTTTCCGTGAGACCGTAACTGGATTTTTTTTAAAAAAAAACAGACTGTCAGTCGCTCTGATTGCTAGCTTTTGATCATTTGGGCAGGGAGTGATAGGTAAACTGGGTCTGCCCCAAAATTGGCATACATTGACAGCTGGGGAAACAAGAGTACTGTTTGATGGCTTCGCCAAACAAGAAGTCAGCATCCCCCCCCCCTACACTCCCCAGTCTTCTTGTAGATGGCCCGCTATTTCATCCACCTCATTTTCTCCGCGTTGTTGGCAGGCCGTCAACAAGAAAAGACAACCCCACGTATGCAACACGCGCGGACCATGCTATGAATCCGCGGTAGGTTTTTCCAACTTCGCTACGGAATTCATACGAGGAAAAAGATCCAAGTGGGTGAGGATGACTACTAGCAAGCGATTCCTGGGCTAGATCGTAGTTGGTAACCAGGAATAGGGAAGCGGACGGCGACCTTAGCCCTAATCCTAACCTTAACCTTAAACGGTAACCGTTAACCCCAACGGCAACCTTAACTCTAACTCTAACCGAAATCTTAAACGTAACCGTAGCTCTTAGACATAGACACCTAACCGTAACACTGAAACCTAGTCGTAAAATCAAACCCTAACCGTAACCCGAAAATCAAAGTCTAAAGGGCATAACCCTAGCCCGAAAATCGGACACCATTAACCGGTACCCTAATCCTAACATCAAACGTAAAACGGAAGCCAAATGGGTCAATTGTGATAATGTAGCCCCACAAAAAGCCCCCGGTAAACAAACCCCCAGGCTACCAAATGCGATCTAGCCCGATCCTGCTGCACGGATAAAACAACTAGGCCACTATTTGCTGCTGGTCTGAAACGGCCGGGCACCCTGGAAAACGTACCAACTTCAGCTGACAGTTCACATTTCTAGGGCAAAATCCAACAGCTAACTCGGGAGGGCCTGACACGAAGGCGACGGTGTTGAATTTGCGCCCGGACACCGATTTACTGATCTCGACTATGCCCATGATACTGCCTTACTTGTTTCAAGTTTTGGTGATCTGCAGTCTATGGTTTCACGGTTGAACGAAATCGCTGAATCGATCGGTTTATCCATAAACGCTGGGAAGACTAAAGTGTTTTCAAGCTGCATCCCCGACCAGAAGGCACCCCTTGGGATTGATGGCTGTCAACTTGAAGATGTAGCCAGATGTAGATGCTGCCGAATGGCCAGAGTAAGAATGACATTGTCTCCCGAACTGGTGCTACCCGACGGGTTTTCTCAAGCCTCAGAAAATGCCTATGGGTCCGACGCGACCTCTCCACTGCCACTAAGATTCGCGGGTACCATCCGGTCAGTCCTTCTCTACGGTTGTGAATGCTGGGCTGTGCGCGTGGAGGACAAGCGAAAACTGGAGGAATTCGACCACCACTGCTTGAGGACCATCCTTCGAATGAAGTTCGCCGACTTCGTCTCAAATAAGACAGTCTGCGCTCGTTGCGACAACATCGCAAGGATAACCCCGGCCATACGAGAAGGGCGACTGAGATGATTTGGGCGTTTTCTTCGTCGTCCACCTCAGGAGCTCAGTGATACTGCCCTCGATCCGGCACCGTTACCCCATTGGAGGCGTCGAAGAGGGGGTCAACTCGAAACCTGGTTCGACACAGTTCGTCAAGACATGCAGATGGATCTTGGACCTTCGGTATTCGGTCTCCGTCGTTGGTGAAGAAAAGGGGGTTGAACTGTCCAGATCTGCTGCCGCGGGTCGTCACGCATGGAGAGGTACAGCTCGGGACATCGTCGAGGCCGGCTAGATCAGGCATGATCGCAGCCATACCAAGTACATGTACTAACCGGGGAGACCTACAGCAAACAGGCGTTTGATTCAGGTGGTTTGGACATAACGCACTCACTTCGACGAGCCGTCAGGGAGTTCGCCCTCGACATCCTCCCTTCAAATCCCAATCTGACTTACAGCCTTCGCAATGATAGGCAACTGTAGAAATGGGACAGATTAGATTAAGTGGAAATTGCAGAGGATGCTACGCCTGATGGTTCTCAGTGCTGGGAAATGCTTGTCGAGAACCTAGTCGGTCATTGCCCTGGGTAGTTGGATCGCAGACAGGAATCCTGTCCTCTGTGTTGGACAACCCGTAACCTGTGAGATGATACAGGTGGAACGGATTTCGACTCGCAAACAAAGCAGACCGTTCGAAAAACAGAGTTGACAATTGCTAGGCTACCAGATTTTAACTACTCCCTTGGGCTGGGGTTTGGCGTGCTAAAACGGACGCGGGCGGGGACAGACATGCAAAGACACGCAAGAGAGTAGACAGTAAAGACAAATACTGGAGAGGGGAGGGAATGCAGACAGACTAACCCTTGCATGAGGGGTGCAAAGCAGACATTGGTAAAGAGGTGGGACTCCTCGGAGAGCGGTGCACCGCCACTGACCATGACACGAACTCGCCCGCCCATGAGACCGCGCACCTTGCGGAAGATCAGCATGTCAACAATATAGCTGGGGAAGCCGGTGGCGAGACGTCTCCACTTGTAATTGTAGGCAAAACGGAAAATCTGAAATTTGGAGTAAAAAAAGACGCCCACTGTGATGGTAGAGAGAAACACAGGTAATCCACAGAGAGAGAGAGAGAGGGCACCATGTGAGCCCAGAAAGCCACACAAACCCCAAATCAGTGAAATAATGGCTCTGTCACCCACGTATTACCGCTACTAACGAGTCCGCTTAGACAGGTGCGACCCAGGTTTGTTTGATTTTGGCTCTAGTTGCATGTATGGAGGAGGCGGAAACAACACAAGGAACTGTCCCGACATAGAAATATTAAGAATGCAATGCAGTGCAGCCTACCGCTTCCATCAGAGGTCCTCCCTCCTTCACCTTCTCCCACACAGCCTTTGCGATACGATCAAGGACGGTAGGAACACTTGCGAAAAGAGTGGGACGCAAGGCAGAGAGGTCGCCTTTGCAGGCATCCTGCTTGATCCGTGTTGACGTGTCCGTCAGAGTCTGGGGACTTGAGTAGCCGATTGGAATGCCCATAATGAGGATGCAGATTTCACAGACTAATTCAAGAACGTGCGCCTGAGGGAGGTAGCCAATGTAAACGTCACTTTCGGGGCGCAGTTTTGGCATGCGTCGGAAGTAACCGGCGACGGCAGAATTCAAGTTTTTGTGCATTATTTCCACGCCCTTCGGTTGACCTAAAAAGAAATAAGCGGGACGGTTACATGGGAGTTGTTTTCACCCATTTCCATCTTTTGGGGAAGCCCGGTGGCCCTGTATCATAAATCAGGTGCGGAAGAAACGAAAACCCCAACATTCTGATGATGGAAATGAGGAAACTTCCGAAATGTAAGCACTAGAACGATTCTACCCGTGAACTCGACTTCTATCCTTGCACTTCTTTTGGTGATGATAAACGCAACCAGCTTGTACGCTCTAAGGGTAGTCTCCCTAATCGGTACACCCAACTATAAGATCTCGAAGTGCCTATTTCGCTAACTACATCCACTTACGAAAAACTCCACTTAGGATTCAAAAGAGTTTCTAGACAAATTAAGCGGTGTCAACATCACATGTGACGAGATTATGGTGTCATTCGATGTGGTCTCGCTCTTTACTTCGATTCCGCTAGATTTAGCGAAAATTTGCACCGAAGAGCTCCTTCAAACATATACTTCTGAGGTGCCTCCAGAAGCTTTGCTTGAACTCCTTGATCTCTGTCTAGAGACAAATTTTTCCTCCTCCAATCAATGCTACCGGCAATTAAAAGGTGCTTCCAGGGGTTCACCCATATCCGGTACTGCAGAAATTAAAAAGCATAGCCATTCCCACGGTTAACCCAAAACTTTGGCTGCGATACGTAGATGACACTTTTGTCATCGTCACGAAAGACCAGTTGAATCTGCTCCACGCCAATATTGACTCGATACTTCCAGGAATTACATTTATGGTCGAAACAGAGGTCGATGGACAACCCCAATTCCTGGATGTCCTTGTACGTCGAAAAACCGATGGATCAATTCATACATCAGTATACCGCAGAGGCGTATTCAGAGGTCATTCTACACTTTGAGTGTAACCACCCGGTCTCTCACAAACGGAGTACAGTCTACAGCATTCTGAATCGAGCCAAAACTCACTGCTCTGATGAAACAAGCTATTGAGCAGAAATGAGATACCTCTACAAACTATTCTCCCAAAATGGGTACCCGCATGACTGTATTCTTCAATGCATGAGGCACCAGCAACTGAAGGAAAAAGGTATTTCCAATGCTACGGCCAGTCAGGCACCAAAACAAACCACATGGCGAACTCTCCCATACGTCAAAAATGTATCTGAACTGGTCGAAAGACAATTGAAAAAGTTCCAGATACACTTAGCACACCGGCAGGCAACTACCTTAAGCACACAGCTTGCACAACCTAAGGACGGGGTTGGCTACCTCGAAAGAAAAGGTGTTGTCTACAAAATCCCATGTTCTAGTTGTGATGCCGTTTATTGTGGCCAAAGTGGGAAATCTGCCTTTACCCGCTTACATGAGCATCAGTTAGCGGTGAGGAGACGAGATCATTTATCCCAAATCAACGTGCCGACAGACGGGAAGATAAGGACAACGGCTTACCGTAAGGCAACAAATACTAGACGCATCCTCCACTTCCGAAGCAACCACCATGTTGGTCATAATCGCAGTTGTGTCAGAACTCTCTTTCAAAGTGTTCAAACACACTGTGGCGACGACAGTGGGAGGAAGGCGGAGATGAATTACTTACAGGGCCTTTTTAAAGCCAACGGCTACCCGAGGTCCTTCATACGCAATTGCCTCAAAAAGCCACATTTTGAGCGGTCGAGTGGAGAAAAGCCCAAGTTCTGGCTCTCAATACCCTATGTGAAGAACGTATCAGAGGCAACGGCAAGAATCTTAAAACCTTTTGGGATTGGCGTGGCTCATAAACCAGAATGCACCATCAGACAGCAAATCATGAAGCCCAAGGACCCGCTACCAACAACAGAACAGTCGGCGGTGGTCTACAGCATACCATGCCTAAATTGCAATGCAAGGTATCTTGGTGAAACGGGCAAACGCCTCGGCACAAGATTGCACGAACACCAACTTGCAATCAACCGCAAGGACAAGCTGCCTTTGGTCTATGGCCACATATATATATATATATATATATATATATATATATTATGATAGTGGGCGCTCACCAATCAGGTTACGGAACATGCTCGTTCCGTTGTGCCTTGGGGCTCATACTTAAACCCTCGCAGGCACTCGCACAGCGACTAGTGATATATGTTGTTAAGGTGATACCGCTGTCGTGTGTGTTTGTGTGTGTAAGACACCCCACCGCAACAATGTTGGCCTGCCATGACTGACAGATCCGGCCCTCCTAAAACGGGCCACGCGGTAGATAGTCTGAAGCAATACGCGGGCTGAATTGGAGCCTGCTAATGTTATGGAGAACATGCACCCATAACAAACACCAACACTCGGGTGAGGTGGCACGCCCACCTTCGGGTTCACTCCGCCCCACTTGCCGTGCCGCTACCGCCCCTGTTTGTGTTGTCGTATAAAGTCCTGGTCAGTATGCATTGTGGAGCAGTGGGTGTGGGTAAGCCTAGGTGAGTTTCGCCGTTTCAGCCACCTCCCGTCTCTGGTATTCTTGACTCTGTCTTGACACTGGATCCAAGGGGGAGGAGGAGAGTGTGAAAGATGCTGTGAAAGTCTGCTCACCATAAACTAACTTACGCACTGGTCACCGTTCCTGCTCTCACCCTGCTGTGTAGGACACGGTAGACATTGTCGGCAACGACGGCCAAAATGTTGTGTCGCCGCATGGGTCTATTAGGCAACGTGCGCGTTCACGAAAACCTGCGGTAGACAACCGATGGCTGTTCCACGCCATCACAAACTCCCTCACCAGCATCTCACCAAACACCAACATCACCCATCGCAAGCACCCTACTGCCACCTCCCAAGCGAGTGGCTCTGTTTTTATGCGGCTCCCCTGCTGCATGTGCGATTGGAGTCTGAGACGAGAACGGTGCGTCGAGCGCCGTGGCTCGGAAGGCGGTCGTTTGACGTCCCAACTCAGTCCACGCTGTCTGTCCAGTTGTGTGTTGTATGGAGTAGCGGACTGTTGGGCTGCGAGCCAGGCTGTTACGGCCACTTCTCAAGCGGTCTGTGACACTCTCATGCATGTGAGGTGCGTTTGCATGTGTGTGTGTGTGTGCTTTATGGGTAGTGCCTCCCAGTCGACGACTGTCTGGTTAGTCAACCTTGAGGGGTGACAGTCCAGGATAAATACAGGGCTACGTGTCGCTCTTCTAGGTCAAAAGGTCTGAAAACGTGTTCTATGCCAGTATCAGTAAACAATGGCCCTCGCAGCCTGGTATGCGCTGGCAGTTCCCTGACAAGTGGCTCCCTACCGGTAGATGCGCTTGCGCTTCCGCTGGGTATACAGGTGGTGGGAATGGCCGCCCATTAATCCTTGTCCTTTTAAACCCTGTTGGGATGCTGTTGTTGGTCCAAAATCTGGTTATTTGCTGTGTGGACCAAGGGGGTGCGGAGTGGAACGCCAATGTGCGGGCCCGACCGCGCCGCCCACACGCGCTCTCCCTCGCCTCCAGTCTTCCTGACTCCGCCTAGACACCGGGTCCAGGTGGAGAGTGGGAAGAAAGAGAGAGAGAGAGAGCGTTAGATGTTGCGCACGTCTACATTTACTATAAACTAGGTTACGCGCAAGTCACCGTTACCGCCCGAGAGAGTGATGCTCATCGACTACCATTAAATGGAAAAAAACAGGCTTCCCGAACGCAAATCAGTATGATTCTGACCGTGACCTCGTATACCGGGATTTTTATGCTACAAGGAGTGTGGTGAGAATACAGGCAGGTTTGGTTCATGGCTCGGTCATTCTACCCCGCCGGCAACATGGAGTCCCGAGACGGGGCGAACAGTCGGCTACACCTCGAGCAGCTCATCGCCCACAAGAATGCCCGCTGGGGTACCACGTGTAGAGTCACTGTCCCGTTTATTCCAATGACGATTCATGCTGGTCACGAGTCAGGAGACGGTCTATGGGTATCTTAGCCGCCCATGATGGACACAAAATACAAGAACTGACTCACCTGTCGAACCGCTCGTGTACATGATTACTGCCAAATCCTCCGGCTTCGCCCGTTCTGCCACCGGTGGCTGCCAGTTGACGTAGGGCTTTTTGAAGTCTCCAACACAAGAAGTGGGTGCTTCATCGATGACCTTTTTGCCATGTTCCTCCATTTCGAGGATGTCGAAGATCTGTACGTGCTCTGGTACGGACTTTAGCGCCTCCTCAACGCTTTTGCGCGCTGTGTCAGAGAATCGCGACATATCATTGATTTTCAGACCCAGTTGCTTTTGAAAAACTCCGTTGGAGAAGTAAATCACGTATTTTACATTAGGAGAAGATTTAACAACTTTGATCACTCTGGAAAGCAGTTCGTCACTGGTGAAGACAACTCTGGCCTGATGAGATGGGCGGAAATTCAAGCGTTCGTAAGGGAATAAAAGGCGTATAAAAGATTCCAGAAAATGAGATGTGAACAATGCGGCGTCATAAGTGAACATAACTAAATTTATAAGTCGGAAACAGGATGCAAAAGCCAAACTCTTGATGAAAACAATAAAATGGTGAATAATCATGTATTCCTACCACAAAGTGGGAGTAGAGGTAGGGAAGAAGAATACTGTGCACCAGTAGAGCAGCATGACATGAGACATAAGTGGATTTCATCTGCGTCAGTTAATAACACCAACATAGGTGAAGCGAATCTGCGGCGCGACGGTTTTCTAAGTAAGAGTCACAGACGCGCTCGAAGTTTCAAGCCGAGGATAGTGTGCACACGCTTAATCGCGCAGTTATGCTAAAACTAACCCGTGCGACACGACCGGAGTTCAGACTTAGAAAAACATTACAGAATAGAACTAAAGTGAACTGGCATCTCGAAGCAAAACCTACAAGTAGTCCAAAAGACGGCAGTAACAGTTAAAGAAGACTAATGCGAGCGTTTATGTCTAGCATTCAAACCTAAGCTAAATTGATATCGTATAAGTCGTTGCGAATAACTACAAGAATAAGTCTCACAGTTAAGGGAGCATGTCGAAATCGGCACGCAAATAGGTAACAAATGGAAGGCATGAGACGCACCAGGAACACGAACCAAGACAACGAACCGAGACAACGTTATCTACTTTAGGAAACGGTACGGCACGGGGAAACTGGACTTTCCGCATTACAGATGACCTTGCCCTAAATTCCAGGGGGTTACGAGGGTTCGGGTTTTGGGGCAATGAGTACATGAAAATAAGTGCCCCTGGGATTCAGCGTGAAATCACCTGTAGTAGGAAAACCCACACTTCTATGTCTGGCGTGGAAAACACCTTATCTTAATTGTGAAGTGAAACCAACGGTGTTTACCTGGGTTTCCTCAAGTCCATGAGCAACGGCTTCGTCACCAAGTGTAGCATACAGAGTAGCCAGAGGGCGGTTTAGGCGAAATGCGGCCTCCGCAGCATACAGCCACTCACACCTGGTTTCGCTAAAGATGATGAGGGGAGTCTGATCAGCAGTGTTGGGACCAAGGAGATCGCGGAGACCGGCGGCCAACTGAGAGACACGTTGTTCTGCCTCGATATAGGTTTCCCAAAAGTAATCTCCCATAGTCTGTTTGACTAGTTTTTTTCCATTCGGCAGGACCTGTTTAAGGAGAAATATTTTCGTAGCAAGATCATATCGCTCCGGGTTGATGGCTCTAGGAGGTTGATCACAAACATGCTAGCAAGGCCGCATATTAAGGGTGATTTGGCAGCGGGCATTAGCCCAGAGTGAATCCTAGCGTGTATACACTTGCTGCTGGTAAGTAGTCATTAAAACACCCCTGTTCTGTTTTTGGAGTACCAGAAGAGCAAAATCTGGCTCGAGATCTCAGATAGATGCCAGCGTGGCAGCTGCGAACTAAAACTTCTTTGAATTACAAAAGGCGTGATCCATCGGTCCACCAAAAAATTTCTGTGGTGCGGGAGTAGCTTATCAACTGTATCTTGCGAGCCAATAGGTACTCCGGCCTCATGAGGGAGTGATGCTGTAAATCAACATAAGGCAAAACTATGTTGTGTGCATTAAATAATGGGTAATCATAAGCCACGTTTGTCACATAGTCCACGCAAGTGAAAGAGAGAGAGCAACGGTTCGAACTAACCTCATAGTCGGTCTTTAAAACCTGCCTGGTCCCCAGAGCTAGTTTATTCGGCCACAGTTTAACGGTCCGCAACCAAAGGTCAGGCAAAGTCTTGCAACCAGGGAGAGCATCCGTAACCAGATGATCAATGTACTCCGCAGCTCGCCAGGGAGAGGCGGGATCGTCTTGGCGGACAGGCATGCTAAGGGTACGCGACTCAGCAGCATTGAACTTTTGGAAGCAGGAATCCTCATCTTCCGGAAATGTCATAAAATAGTTCGTTTTCCGAAATAAGTAATACACTGGGATTGTCAAGTATTCATATGAATAAACAAGGATTTTAATCACGGCCATAGCCAAAGTGACGTAAGCATTCGTAAGAAACGACATTTTCTCAAAACATGCACAAGAAAATTTGAACCAGAATCCCGTTCTTCGGGCTCTACACAACTACTCAAGCCACCCAATGAGGACAGAGTTTCAAGGTCGTGTTAGCCCTGCTTTGCTTAACTTAGTCAAGGCTCTGACGCAATCCGTTTCCTGTTTGTTGTGGAAATATTCGGATGGTGCTTATATAAGCATAACTGAGTTCCCGAACCGTTATCAATTAACAAAGGTTTCGGTGAAATTTCTGAGGAAAACATGCTGCCAGTGTGAGAAAGGTTGCAAAAATAAACGAGACAGGTTTTCAAAAGAAGTACAAAAAATGCAGGTATAAACTAGCATGAACATGCATTGTAAAACTCGCCATAAAAAACTTGTCGTTGCGCATCGTTTGAATACTCAAAGGGCGATTAACTTATGAAAATTCTTGTTTTCTGACCCATTATCCCAAAATAAGCGGCCCGGCAAGAAATATTCCAGTAAATGCGCATCAGCGTTCCGAATTCCGGTCTTGCTCCACTCTTCTGAACGCCTATAATGAAATGCGATCCAAAATCCACATCACCTACAGAGGATCCAAACATCAAACCAAACGACAATATGGCATTATCTGCAATAAATTGAGGAAGTATTAAAATCGATCAAGCACAGTTATGCGGTGCAAGGTGTTGGTATTGCACACTGCCCCAAGGCCACCATGCGCAGCAAGGTCATATCGACTGGTTAATGCCTGAGGAGTAACCTAGAATAGTGCATCCCATCCCATTCGAAAAGTGCTCTTGCAACTACGCAGATAAAACTGGACAAAGCCCTGATCGCGAATGCACAACCAATAGCTGTCTGTGTGAAAAGGTGGCGGATTATTGTATGTGACCACCTAAAAGTACGGAGTCATTCATGAATTTAACTACGTGGCCAGCAAGACAATCGTCCACACTGGTGACAAGGAAAGCCGGTAGGTGCTCCAGCCTTGGCCTCGGGTGATAGCCCAGTCAGTCGATTAATGGATGTGTCACCAGTGTACACAGCCCTGTGCAGTCGCCTCCAATTTGCAGAATTGATTGATGGTTGGCTAGCTCATCCCAAACTCACTTATTCAGTTGTTGCTATTATCTCTGACAATGGACCCCTTTACGAGTTCGAAAGTTAAGAACAATACTTTAGTTTAATTCTGTATAATTCACTATCTAATGGATATAGGTAGAGCCTTGGAAAACCCTATTTACAGGAAGACAGATAAAGAACTTGAGCATATTTACAAAACAGCTATGCTAGTCATTGATATCAAGGAAATGTTTGACCGTCAAGCAAAAATTTATCATGTCTTTTTTGAAGGTCTCAACGTTTTCCGCCAACACAATGGATTTCGGCGATTTGTTCCAACCTTCAGCCAGCCGGTGGGAGAAAAATTTTGGCCCGCAATTCGAGTTTGGTTTATTTTAGCTTCATTTTGCTTTTGGTGTGCTCGAAGCTTAGTCATTTGCATCAGCTTGATAAAATCGCCAAACTGAAGAGCACAGTCTAGCCCTTCTATAGAGCACTGAGATTCAAATCACAATAGCCTCCTGTTGCTCGAACGTAATAGGATAAGTTGGCATTTGTTTGGGTTGAGGTTAAGACACTTCCCATCACGCCATTGTTACGAGAAATTCAGATTGTTTTGCAACTTTAGCAAGTATTCCGGCTTCTCTATTGATTTCCACAATTTGAAATCATCGGAAAACATTACGCGCTCGCAGTTCAGACAGCTAAGGCAGTCGTTCACATACATTGAGAGCAGAATTGGACCCAGAACGCTTCCCTGCGGAACGCCATAGTGAACGGATACCCTTTCCGATTTAGCGTTACCGATATACACTCGCTGAGATCTGTCCGTATGAAAATCGGCTACCTAACTCAGCAAATGTCCATTCACGTTCATTTGACGTAGTGTGAAAAGCCTTTCTGAAGTTGATCTACACGGCGTCGACTGATAAGCCCATGTCGACTGATTTCGTCCTGTTCACAATGAATACTAGCAGGTTAGTGAGACAGGATCCACCCCTTCGAAAGGCATGCTGATGCAAACTGATCAAGTTTTTTGTTCAAGATGCGCATCAGCATCGTTTCTATTACTTTCTCCATCACTTTACAACAGATATTTGTAAGACTCACTGGTCTGAACATATTTGGGCTGTTCTTTCGCCACCTTTATATGTGAGGCAAATATATTTGCCTTCTTCCGGTCTCCATTAAAGTTCTGAATATCTTGGGCAACGGAGAGGCCAGTTGGTCTGAGGGATCATTCAAGACTTTTGCGAGTACGCCGTCCGGATCAGGCGATTTAGCGGTCTGTAGTTGACCCAGAGTTTTCCTTACCGTGTTGGTTGTGAAGGCCACTGTGCTAAATGTATTGTTTGATTTGACATTTGGTAAGTAAACTCTTTGGTCAAAAGCAGGCTCCGCAGCAAACAGTGACACAAGGAGATCGAATAGCAAGTTAGCCTTTTCTGAATTATCAGACAACGCATTTCCTTGGCAATCTTTTAGACAAAGAATGCAGTCCGCATTGCGTTTCATCTTATTCACTTATCCAAATAGTTTGTGGAATTTTGTATTTGCAGTATTTTGACTTATATTCTGTTCTTATTCTCCCTAGCCGATTCCGACATATATTCCTCTGTGTTTTAAAATCATTGCAATGCCCTCGTTTTAACAACTGGCGTACTTTTTCCAAAGTCTCGTTTTCAATCTAAGGTTCTTATCTATTTCTGAAGCCGCCTACTCTGGTCGGGAAGTGTGCTGTTTCCTCTTAAGCGGGCAAAAGCTCTCTACCAAGTGCTGCATTACGGTCTTGAAGGAGAGCCAATCGCTTTCTGTGTCAGTTGCTTGTGTAGCATTCCAGTTCACGTTCTGTAGCGGACTTTTCCTTCGGGGGTAATTCCCTTTCCATACATTTCTCTCCTCAGCAACTAGAATTTCGGGGGCAGAAAAATGACTATACTTCCAAACAAGAATAGAGTTGTCTTTTCAGCCAATGGGTATGTGTGTTTGTGACCAATCTGAGAATACAATTATCATCCTTAGGGATGATGAGGTCCAAGCATTTTGACTGCTATCCCTCTCGGAATCGAGTGTCCAATGTTAACGTGTTTGGTAAGGACCTGATCAGTGATCATTTGAAAACATTTCTGTTCCAAGGAGTTTACTGATCGTGTGCAATGAATCAAAGCTCATTCGATGTCTGGGCAGTTAAAATTGCCGAGCAGCTTTATGTGTTTGTTTTGACAAATGTCTTGTTCCTCGGTGATGAATGCATCGTCCGTATTCGTTCGCCGTCCCCCGGTCTGTAAACCAGGGCCATATTGAGGCTTGGATAGTTTGACACTTTCAGATAACAACTGAGTATTCCACAACTGATTTTCCTACATGGCGAAGTCTCACCTCTGGCTTAGTCGATGCCATCTCGTAACAGAATCGCCATCCTCCACCTCTTCGTTTGTTTCAGTCCATTCTGATGAGCACGTACAGTCACGTAAATTTTATATACCCTGACCTTTTCTTCTCATCTCTCATTTAAACAGTTCAGTCTGCTGTTAAAGCATATCCGGATCGGTCAACCCGCAGTTAATTCAAATTCAAACCGAAGTCAAAGATCTCCAAGTTCCACGGAAGGCGAAATATTTAGGACTTCATTAACTACCAAATTTGAAACTTAAATCCTCATATTGTACACCTCGTCCATTTTCTTCAGTTTTTCTAGATTTAACTCTGGAATTCAGGTTTTTAAACTTAAGCGAAACGTGGGGATAAGTCAACAATATTTGTGTAGCTCTGGCTTCAGACTTTTATTAGTGGGGATTCCACTATTTTATTATCCTCGAAAATTTATCAAGGCTCCAGAAGGTTATATAAGAATCTATGAATGCATCGTCCGCATTCGTTCGACATCCCCCGGTCTGTAAACCAGTGCCATATGGAGGCTTGGATGGTTTGACACTTTCAGGCAACAACTGAGTATTTCACGGCCGACTGTATGAAGCAATCGACCAATCTACACACACTAGTATGTTATCAGTGGCAATATGATACCTGCCATAATAGCATTGGTATTGGTCCGCATACTCCTTTTCGGATGTTTGTCCAGACATCTGTGATGCGCAGTCTAGGAAACGCAAAAGAACAACGCGACCACATATAAGCAACTGTCCAAAATCTGACAACAGCCAACTTGCAGGCATCCAACTTGATCAACTTGTATTTGATTTAACCTCAGGTTGAAGCAAAGTCTCCCAAGTTGTGCGAAGGACGAAATGTCGTGACATCAAAACTACTAAACTTGAAACTCGGATCCTTATACTCTATATCTCGTTTTCTTTTTTTAACGCTTGCCTATTTTATGCGTTAGAATTAAAGTTTTTTAAACTTACAACAAATTCTTAACTCGCGCTCCGTTGACTAAGCGGACACCCAAAACATGGATGAGTTTGCTGCAGATTGTTGCCTGTGTTCTAAGCAGACTGACAGCGCCCAAGAGGTGGTCTAATAAAACTGTCGTATTATATGTTATTCAGAGGCCAAACGACTGAGTGATCTGCAGGACTGATGAATTCCGAGGGTGTGTTGACCGTAAGGAGTGGAAGGATTTCGTCACGTCCGCCCAGACAGTGTGCGGCTCCGAGGACAAGGAGATTGCGGGCCCCTCAATTCCGAAAAGCCAAACTGCCTAATGGAGTACTCATAAATTCAAATGCACTGGCCTGTGTACTGTAAAAACGTCCTTATTCGAAAATAATGAAACTTGTCACCTGTCGGAAAAAATGTCACGAACTTCCCATAAAAACTCCTGTAACGCACGGGCTGCTTACCTCGCATCGTCCAGTGCTATACCGCGTTCAAGAAATGGCCGACTTTCAAAAGAATAAATAGTTCGATTCAATTCAATTATTTTTATAAAGACCCGTCGGGGTCCCACCAAGGCAAATAAAAATAAATTTACATGCGAATTTTAGACGACGTAGGCAAAATCTGTACAAAGTGCTATATATAGTTTTTGAGATTCGAAGTCCGTTAAGCAAAATTAAAAAAATGAACGAGGGGTGAAAAAAACTCCATAGCAAAATTTAAGAATGATTGGATTAATTTAACAGAAGAAAAAAAACCCCTCCAAAAATTAGCATCAGAAAAATGCGGGGAGGACTGGCCTGCATGTGGCGGTATAGAATGGAATATAGTCGGACATCTACATGGCCGAAATAAATATCAGCTGTATATGGCATTGTAAAACGGATTTCATAAAATGGTACGTAGGCGGGTCGGTCAGGACTGGCCTGTATGTGGCCAGTCTCGAGCTGATAGGAACCCAGATGCGGTCGGTTACATCCAATCGAATCCATCCGAGCATGGGGGAAGGGAGATTGACCAGACTACTAGTATATGGCGAATATAGAAGGCTTCGTCAAGATCGTCGATGGAACGCATTCTGTAAGGGCACGATGACAACCAGTCTCGAGGCGACAAGAACCCAGATGCGGTCTGTTACATTCATCCGAGTCCAACCGAGGATAGGGAAGGGGGATGCAACCAGACTACTGGTATATGGCGAATACAGAAGGTTTCGCCAAGAGCATCGACGGTGCACATTCTGTGAGGGCACGATGCATGAACTGAAAAATTGGAAAAATTGACATTTCTGGTGAGGGATCTTAGGAAGCGACACTACTCATAAAGGAAGGAAATGTGAACAGATCCGGAAATTTAATGGCGGCATGCTAAATTCCCGGTGGCCCTTTCTCAGTGTCATAGAAAATGTTATCTGGGAAGGATGAGAAAAATAAAAAGTTTAATCGAGTCAGTATTCAGTTCAGTTCAGTTCAGTTTATTGAGGGAAATAGGCGTAAGCCTTTGAGTACCCTATTTGCAACGTAAAAAATGTGTGGTGTACAGATAGATGTTCTGGCTGAAATAGTTTGAACATGCCCATAATGGTGGGACAAAATGAGAAGGAGTTACAGGGGGTGAGCTCGACTTATCATCGCTCTTGGTCATTTCGGAACATAAATATGTCCAGATTCTTCTTAAAACTTTGTATAGATGGTGACATCACAACATCTGCGGGAAGCTCATTCCATGGTTTGACCACCCGAACCGAGAAGGAGAACTTCCGCACATCCAGCCGTGCCTGCTGAGTGCGCAGTTTTAACGGGTGACCTCGGAGGTTGGTCGTGGTAGCAAATTCAAAAAGGTCCTCGAAGGCCAGACTGGAATCCAACCCCTTTACAATGCGGAAGGCTTGCAAGAGATCTCCGCGAAGTTGCCTGTAACTCAAAGGAAAGAGGTTCAGATTTACTAGGCGGGTTGCATAAGGAAAGGAGCTTTGACCCCTGACCATCTTCGCGGCCCTCCCCTGGACTCTTTCGAGGCAGTTTTGATCCACAACAGCCCACGGCCTCCAAGCTTGTATGCCGTACTCTAAATGCGGCCGGACGAATGTTCCGAATGTCTTTGAGAAAGCTTCTTCGTCAAAGTCCATAAACGCACGCTTGATGGCGTACAGTACGGACATTGCGGTTTTTACCACCCTCGATCAGTGGGCGGATGGTTTTAGGGAACTCGTCGTAAGCACACCGAGGTCCTTTTGGGCTTCGACCTCTTGTAGGGCTGCACCACCCAGAAAGTAGCCTCTTGTGCTGGCGGATCTGGCTGTGTTGCCTAGGCGAAGTATGCTACATTTGGCAACGTTGAACCGCAGGAGCCAACGGTTTGACCACTCCTCCAGCCGATTCAGATTCATCTGCAGTCTGTCTTCATCGGCAGGACCTCGATTTACACTCCGTATCTTCATGTCATCCGCAAACATTGCTACTTCACAGTCTAAATCTCTTACGGCATCGTCCACGTAGATAAGGAACAAAATGGGTCCCAGTACTGAACCCTGGGGGACACCACTATCGACCATAGCCGGATCTGATTTTCCCCGACAGACACACCCAACCTGCTGTCGACCCACAAGGAAGTTTTCGATCCATTTATGGAAGTTGCCACCGATCCCTATTTTTTTCAGCTTATGTAAGAGCCTTTGGTGTGGCACAGTGTCAAAAGCCTTCTGGAAGTCGATGAAGGCTATGTGGACCGCGTGCCTGTCGTCGAGAGATTGGGTCCAGCTCTGGAGAGATTGCAGCAGGTTTGTTGTGCAGGATCTTCCTTTTCGGAACCCATGTTGGCATTTCGATAGCAGGCCGTGAACTTCCAGGAATCGCATTAGTTCGCACTTTATGATCCTTTCCATAACTTTGCAGAGAATGCATGTCAAGCTTATGGGCCGGTAATTTGTCGTCGCTGCCCTGTTACCTCCTTTGTGTAGTGGAGTAATATGCGCCAGTTTCCAATCGATAGGAAGTGTTCCAGTGTCAAATGACGTTTGAAAGAGCATCGACAAAGGCACAGACAGCTCACGGGCAAATTCCTTCAGAAGCTTGGGTGGAATCTCGTCTGGTCCTGGTGACTTCGATTCGTTCAATGCCTCCAATTCTCTTCGGACAATGCCTTCTGAGAAGAGTATATCACTGACGCCTGCAGTCGACAGTTCTTCTGTGGAGGGAGGAAGGAACCTTGCCTCGTTTGTGTAGACTGATTGGAAAAACCGTGATAAATACGCAGCTTTTCCCTACTATCAGCGATCTCAACGCCATCAGTAGTCTTTATCAAGGGGATTTGATGCCTTCTTTTAAATGTGTATAGATTTTCGGAAGATCTTATATTTATTGGAAGGTTATTCCAGAGGAAAGTATATCTGGAAGCGAAAAAAAGGGAGCACTTAGAGGTGGAGGACGCTGGAGGAGGTATAATCAGAGACGAATTGCGAAGATTGTATGGGCGAATACTAGGGGTAAGTGCTGAAATCCGAGGAAAATTTGAACTATGATTAATGCGAAAGAGGAGACAGAAGCCCGCTTCTAGTCTTCGAACCTATAAAAATTTTAGGTTAATTAGATGGCATCTGTCTGAGTACGAGATATTGGGGTGTTCCTCAGCTAAAAGTTTCCTACAAAAACGTCTTTGGACATTTTTAATTTTTAAACGACTGGCTTCATTCATCAAACCAAAGAATGGGCAACAATACTCGAGAAGGGGAAGTACAAACATACGATAGAGCCTTAATTTAATTTCAGGAAGAAAGAAATTGTAAGAAATAAAGCCACATATCTGGGCAGCTTTGGCTGTAATTCTGTCAGCGTGTGTCGAGAGATCAAGATTACTTGTGTAGCTTAAACCTAAATCCTTGATGGTGGTACATTCAGTCATAGGTGTGCCTCGAAAGACCACTGGTTGGGGTAGCCTGTCAGGTCCAAAACACATCTAGCGACATTTAGACGGAGAGAATTCCATTTGCCATGTTGAGCTCTAAGCTGAGAGAGCAGGCAAGTCAGCATGGATTTGCTCCAGGCAATGAAGGCTCGAAGATTTTCTGAAAGAATATACACATTTAAGATAATTGGCATAAATAAATGACTGAGAATGTTTAACTGCTGCAGAAATATCATTTATGTAAAGCAAGAACAAAGGAGGACCTAAAACGGTACCTTGTAGGACACCACTTACAATAGGACTTTCACTGGAAAGTGAAGACCCCACCAAAACCTTTTGTTTACGATTAGACAGGTATGACCTGAGAAAGTCCATCAGTGGACTGCGAATTCCCATAGCTTCCAATTTAATCAAGAGTCTTTTATGTGGTACTTTATCAAAGGCTTTACTAAGATCAAAATAAATAACGACAACAGATAGGTGATCATTACGAAGAGAGGTAAGTAGATCGAGAAACGACAGATGACATGTTTCACATGAGCGATCTGGTAAAAAAAAACCATGCTGAGAAGGGCTAATAACTTGATTGTCTATGCAAAATTCGGTAATCTTTACGGCGATAATTTTTTCAAAGATTTTGGAGAGAGAGGGCGTTTTATGGACAATAAAATCTTATTTTTTATACGAGGGAAGATTTTTATCGGACCCCATAATCTCCAAAAACGACCTACTGGTAGATAAATTATTTAAGGCCTCATTCAGTTGGTGGTGGAGGAGGATAATATGAAACAGTGTCTGGTGTGGAATTGTGACATATGCAGCGTATTAGTGCTTCTTTCTTGGTTCTCGTGCCTTTAAAATTACTGTAAATTGGGAGAGGGGTAGAACTAACAAGTTGTCTGTGCAAGTATTGCCTAAAATGATTAGGCAAAAAATCTACTATATGAGGAGGTTTTTGTCTGCATTGTTCAGTTTCTTTTGATTAGTATAAAGAGATTTCTGATGAGAATGTTGTAATGATCGTTTGCAGGAACAAGTGTTTTCCGCGGGCCGCTGGTGGAAATTCTGACTGTGGTCTAAAAATTAGATAACAGTTGTGAGCTGGATTGGAACCCTCCTCTCTTCGAGGAGCGAGCAGGGACATTGTCCTGTAGCATTACTTTGTCCATTCGATGTTAACGGATGTCATCGAAGCCGAAGACATGTTTTAAGCTACAGACGGACACTTTACTATTGATATTCACCGTTGACGATCTCCAGATCGGTCGCTCTCCGAATCTGGTACTCATCCAAATCATCAGGCTTCGACAGTTCGATATAGTGTGTTACTGTGGGAACTTCCCCTCAAATATTACCACCTGGGGCAACTTTGGAGACTTGTCTGAGAGCAAGATGTCACCACAAAAGAAAATGCTCTTTCAAAGTAAAATTTTGTGGTCAATAAACCATTGAGATAATGACGAATTCTGCTGGTCAGTTTCGTACTGTATCATAACGTTTTGGTGATGGAGGCCGAGTTATATCATCTCTTTACTTAATACGCCGAGAGAAAACATTGAAAATTGTTCCCCGGAGAACAGTCCCCCGAAATTGCTGTTCTCAGGTTCTCCGTGAAAATGAGTGCCCCGTTAAGAATACTCACAATGTCATTAACAACCACGTAGGAGCAAGTAGACCATGTGGCCGAATAGTGTCTTACAAAGGACAACGAATTACAGCAAGTTAAGACAACCTATGCCGAGATTCTGCTATCAGTGCAGGTGAGGTTCACTCCTGCCAGGCAGATAATGACACTTCCCAATCTGCCACTGTGCACTGAGAAAAAGTGCAACGATTTCGTTTCTCGGTTAAGTTCTGAGACAGACTTTGCACAGGGGATGGTAAGTACACAAATTTGTATGTTTACATATAACGGCTTCTAGGCAAAACCGCTACCCGTCGTTGGAGGACGAAATGCGTGTGATCTTTTTAAAAATCGCATGACTACTGTGTTCGGTCTGCCCCTCTGCCTGAGCTTATGCTGGGGCGGATCAACAGAAAAGAGGTCATTCTGTGGTTGTTCCCCCCTATACAATCCTCTAAGGTAGGCCACATTTTTTTTTTCACATCCTCAGACGCCATATGACTAAATCCGAATTTCAGTGTCTCCTTAAGCGAGACACTTCATAAAAACGCCATTGGCTGGTTCTACGGAGCTAGAGACAGGTACGGCGGACTATTTAAACGTCAGGAATCCGCCAGAAAATTAATTCGATCGATTTGATTTAATCCCACAATTCACAAATTGCGAGGGACAGCCGTCACCAAGGTTTGCCCAAACTATCTCCGGCTACGTTTGAAAATGTGCTATTAATGCACTTTGTGCAACAGAGTTCATATACATGGTTATTATTATTTTCTGTTTAACTAATAAAGCAAATGCCTTCTTCGTCTCCAGAAAACAGCCCAACAAACTACTTAATATGCATGGTTATTATAATTTTTGGCTATTCATGGAAGCTGACAGTTTTCTACTTAACTTAGAGACCATTTTCTCCTTTGTCTACAGGATCCTGCCACGGCAGTAGACAGAGATACCACAAGTGAGTTATAAATCCAGGTGGGCACTCTGCCCCCTGTAACAACTTCTGGTATACCTTTGCTGTTCTACAATTCCCCAATAAACATCTTCCTTCGCTTTTTTAATCATCTGACCTATATTGTGATATTGGTTGCGGCGCCGATCAGCATTTGTTCATGTAATTAATTGGGTGGAGTGGAGAACCCTAGATTGGGCGTAATTGTGGCCGATCGGCTATAATTAGGGGTGTCAGGCCATAGTGGGCAACGTTAGGCTTACTTTATGAGGACTGCGAATAGCCCTAACAGACATATAATTGAACATTTTTAGCGAACGACGAATAAAATTGCCAGCTTACTTTCTGGTTGACTGTTAAGGCTCACCTTGCTGAATTCTTGTCACTGTCACATCGTTAATAATTCACCACAGTGCGACTTGACTAACACTGAATACTTTTGCTAACGACTCACGCGAAAACCCTTCGGCTAGCAATTTTCATATTCGCCCTAAATCAGCGTTCGATAGCAAGTGTTTCGATATTTTCACCACTCAACTTGACAGGGGAAAGTGACAACATGTAGCGGGATTTCGATACATATTCGTTTGCGACTACTTATCCTCGGTGTGGCAAATCAAACTACTGTCAAGTTCGTCTGCTACTCCGTCTTATGACATAAGGCTACGGCATTCCAAAACGACATTTTTGAAGCTTAGGCAGATCTCTGTTTTCCAAAACCAATTTGCTTTTTTATGCCTGAGATCACGTGGTCGTTAAGGACGCAAAATACCACTTTTCGTTTCGAGAAGGGGTTTAAGTGAAAATATCCCTGCTCTTACTGATTCTCCTGCATAGCGCGAAGCACAAAACATGAGGTTGTGGTATGTTATGCTAACTAAAACAAGCGATTGCCTAGATAGCAGAAAAGGGCGGATTTCGCCTAATTCTGACATGTTGTCCTTTCATAGAACAGATGTGGGATGAGTTCGTCTCTAGTAAAAGACCTTCTGCACATCAAATCAATTCAATATACAAATGTACCCGCACAAAATGCAAGCGGTGCCACCTAATCAATTGCCGATCGCAAAATTTTACGGGTCAGATCATCCGCTGTAACCGACAAAACCATCCCCAGACTCCATCTAATGGAAACCAAAGCGGACCTCATTTGTCTGCTCTTCTAGCAAAGGGCGATCAGAACTGTGCAAAAGAGGCCTGCCAGCAAAACAGTGAACACTGACACACTCTAGATGAAATTTACACGTCTGGTAGTCCTCACCAGACGGGAAAGCCGAGATGTTAGTATGCAACGAGAAAACTCCCTCAGGGACTTTACTAGCGACAGAGTTGTGTGCTATTTTGAGGCAACATACAATTGATCTGATTTAAGCCTCCGTCCACATTATCTTAACCCACCTCAAAATCTCATCATTACGAACGCTCCTATTTTTTCGAATACACGAAGGAGAACACGTCCCTACCGATCATGCCGAACTTGTTTCCATACAACCATTCGTAGAATGTTAGCACCCCACTTTCCATATCTCATTTACTTCGCACAGTTTAATTTTCCACCATCATCAGCTACTCCTTTTCTAAACAGTGTCCCTCTTAACCCGCATTTCAAAATACGCTTAGAATGGTTTCTGCCTACGCACGATCATTCATTGAAAATGCGAGCTAGTTGGGAACCCTAGCTTGGGAATTTGACCAGAATGTTTTATGCATTATAAAATCTTCGGTTCACTTTCTCATTTTCGACTCCTACTCGCCATCGACAATTCAACTTATAATGCCAAGACCGCATTGTTGGTGGTTGCCTACTTTATATTAGAGCCACCCAGACCTTTGCCTGATAACCAGAAAACTTCATCTTGTTTGAAAATATCTATTTCGTTCCAGTTATCTTATGGAATAGGTGAAAAGCGTTTATTAGCTATGTGCATAATCCCCACCTCCCCTGATATTCTGCCGATGAAAACCAGTCCGTAAATTCGTAAAAATAATCTCAAAGAGTCCATTTGATGTCAAAAAACTTCACAGGAGACTTCAATCTGTCAGGAATTGACTGGAATACATGCCCATCTGCTCCTGAACTTCGAGTTTTAGTGGACATTACCCACTTTTCTAACTGGTCCCAACCAGTTAAATTAGCTACCGGAAATAATAGCCCAATTGCCTTACAGCTACTTGCAAAAGAGCGGACGTAACAAGAACCCGATTCATGTTGCATGGAGTGATGAGGATCTTCAGATATCGGAATTGCGAGCACGGATAGTTAGTTTTCATAGTTCTTCGAGTTTGCTTCCACAAAATAAGCGAATTTTACGTCAAAAAGTTAGCAGAACGCGGAAGCATCAATTTCAAAGATAAGTGTTACCCTTGCATTTAGCTGGCTATTCTTAAGCAATAAACGCCTATTTTAATTGTGTTCTTTAAAATCGCTTCTCATTACAAGATATAATTGTTCCCAGTTTTGTTTAACAGTCTGAAAAAAAGTCGTATTTTGTGAAAAAATTTTTGTAGTGACTCAAATTGAGACTATCTCTTTCTAGTTTTCGTAGTAAAATAACAGTATTACTTGCTATTCAGTCCGTTTTTCTATACGTTACCAACGTTTCGATCCTTGTACTTTATCCAATAACTTATCTTGTCTGTGATGGTCCGCAGAACACGTGCTAAAAGACAAAAGTTTGCGGCCTCCCCACCGTCTTTGGGGGCTAGAATCGTGACCGAAGACATAGCAGGTGTCAGCGTATGCTCTTTGTATTCTGTGGATATGGTTAAGTCCCAAATCCCTTTAGTCAATGTAGAACCTCTCGAGCCTTTTATCCTCCAAAAATACGCCTCTGCTAGTCGTAACAGACCATCAGCCGACGAAATACTTGATCAGTTGATATATGGCGACATAAACAGCATTTCTGAAAAAGTAATTGAACAAGCTTCTAAACTTATTGGGGCAATAAGTTCTGAAACTGAGGAAGGAATTAAACTCAAGCATAATTTCGTACTGCGAAAAATTTCGAGCCACTTATCTGCTATGGAGGGGGCGCATTTGTTCCTACAAAGTTGTGGCTTGAGCTTCAGTGTCGTACAAGCCAGACAACTGCGCTCGCTTAGCCGTAATGCGCCTATACTAGTTACCCTTTTCTCCTTGATAGAAGCCGATTTTATCTTGTGGAGGAGGGAGATACCTAGAGAATTCTGCCGTAAATGGTGCTGTTCCGTTTCGAAAGATCGAATATCACTGCAGCGAATACTGAATTAATTAAAACTGGCAAAAACAACACCAGGATAATGACACCTACTGTCAGTTTTAATAAGTCCTCTACAACACTATCTAAGGCCTCTGTACGTCAAGGCATTGTCAGTTACGTAGGGAATTCGACTCCTATTGACGCTGAGACCTTTAAATACACTATTAAGCCTGGTATAAACACGCCTGCACCGACCCCCCCCCTCCAGCAACCCCTAGTAAGCCTAAGCATGTGCCTAGGTCAAAGGCAAATCCACTTGCTGTCTCAATCACTTGGTCAGCCGATAAATCCTGCACCATTATAAAGTCTTTTCCTCTATAATCGGCTGACAATGCCTTAAATGTCCCGACTCAAAACGTAACGTGTTCCCAACTGCTCCCCAGCCCTCTTATCGAGGCAGTTAGGCCGAATATGCCGATTTTCCTGCCGTTTAATAGAACTCTTGCGTCCCTACCCCCTAACTTGTTTCCGCCACGGCCGTTTTACCAATGTATTCCTCATGCCAATGTCATACTGGATCACTTCACTCATCCGATTTACATTTTCGTTCCAGCGGGAATGTGTTGCAGTATCTGACCCGGGGACTTCCATTTGAAAATCGTTATCATTTTACCTGCCCGTCATTTCCTCCCCAAGTCCTACCCCATTTTATCCACGTCAGAATCTTTTGATGCTATAAAGTTGGTTGCAGAACCGAATGGTTACATCCGGAACATTTGCTCCGTGGGCAGCCAAGCGCTGGACGATGTAGCCCAAATCCCTCGGAAACAAACAGCCTTTCCCTTCAAACATTTTGTTTTAAATGCCAGATCCTTGCTTAATAAGATGTCTTTGCTTCAGACTTCGGTGATCGTCCATTGTCCGGATATTGTTTTGGTAACTGAGACATGGACATCAGCCTCCGTAGCTGACTCCGATCTCTCTCTTCTAGACCATAAGTTCATTCGAAATGATCGTCAAGACAGCCATGGTGGGGGCAGTTGCGTCTATGTTAAGCAAACGCTTACATTTTTGCTGCTTGGCCTCCAGCAATTTTCCGCAGTAAAGGGCAGCAGCTACCTCCATGTTGCTCTAAAAATAAGTTCTCCTTACTCGTTGGCTGTGCTCCCAACACCAACGAAAATTGGGATCGTTTACTTTCACAGGCATTTCATGTTGCGGTCGACTTAAGCTTTAAGTATCAGTGAGTTGCGTGCGACTTTAATCTCCCTGAAGTTCGCTGGTATCCGCCTTCAGGCCCCAGCAAGTTCGAAGACTATCTTGAGGCTGTCGATGTTGAGATGTGGACTCAGGTTGTCGATTTTCCCACCCGAGGACCAAGAATTAGAGGCTGAATGCCTTCGTCTTTGTCGTCTGTTGGCCCACTTGGGGGCTCAGACCATGACACAGTTGTTTCAACGTCGGAATTCGAGGCTGCTAAAACGTCTTCCCCAAAGTATAAATTTTTCCGCGATTTCCGATCAGCTCGCTCGACCGAATTATTAACACACCATAATTTCTACAAATGGACGGGATTTCTTCTTTAGTTCGGATGTAAATGTTTGTACTGCAAAACTATACGAAATTTTGGATCCGCTTATTTCTCGTTGTGTCCCCCGAAAGAAAATCATTAATGTTGGGGACGAGGTTTTCCTACTCTTACCCTTTCGTCGCAGATTGCGCAGACTTTATCGTCGATTCCATCTTTAAAACGAAGTTTCTGTCCTGCCTTTGATTTGCGATATTTCTGATCGAGCTAAGAGATTGTCTGAAGAAAAACAGCTAGCCGAGGAGGTCCAGTTTACCGAAAACCATCCGTCCAATGTCTCGAAACTTTTCTTTAGGAAAATACGGACTCACAGAACGACGCATAATCCCATCCTCCGAGACGCTCTCGGAAATCCCATAGTTATTGCTCAGTTAACCGCTAACAGCTTCAATGATTTCCTGTTCAAACTTTTATTGAAGACTCGACCACTCCGCTTGCGACCATCCAGGCATTGACCGGGGCAGTTCTAGAAACTATAACTTTCACTCTGAGGGATGTGACTGTTGCGATTCGGCGTCTTCGTCAAGCTTATAGCCCAGGACCTGATGGTGTCCCAGTAAGCCCTTTAAAAGCCGATGCAAATACGATTTTCTCATCCCTTTTATGCAAGATATTTAATCTCGCTCATGCAAGTGAAACCTATCCTACCCTTTGGAAGGAATCACACATTTTGCCCATTCATGAGCACGGCAAATCTACGTCATTTGATGACTTTTGGCCAATCAACACCCTCTCCGCAGATTCGAGGATCTTAGAGACATTGGTCAAAGATAAGATGATGTGTCACTTAACAGAGAATAACCTTCTGAGTGCTGCTCAGAAGGGATTACTCAAAGCTCAGTCTTGTGACACCGGTCAGCTCTCTTTCTTTAACTATGTTCTACAATCTAGGGACAATGGTTTTCTACTTTGCAAACTATATTTCAATTTCACTTAGGCTTTTAAATTTTAAATCCTCTTACCTGGGCACTTGTACACAAGGAGTTAAGATTTCCAATAATATCTCCAACCACACACGTGTGAGGAGTGGAGCCATTCAGCGTAGTGTACTCGGCCCGCTTTTATTTTGCCTTTTCGTTAATGATGTACCCGATTTATTTCAGAATGGTAAGCCTTTCATCTTTTCCGATGATCTTAAAGTTGCATATCGATATAAGCCGGCAGATCATGACATCGTGCTTGAGCTCCCAAAGAGCGATCTACAGGCTTTTGCCCAGTGGTGTCGCACATGGCGCCTTTCTCTCTCTTGGCATAAGTGCTCAGTCATGGTGGTTGGCTACTACCGCCAACCTCAACTTAGTATTGAAGGTCACGCCATAAATGTGCCTGGGGTTATTAAGAATCTGGGCGTATCATACTCCAAGAATCTCAATCTCTCGGAGCACTGTGCCTTGATAGTCTCCAAAGCACGTAGAACGACCGGGTTTATCCTCTGAAACTTTAAAACTAGAGACATTAGAATGCGCCTTTACAACATGTACGTTAGACCTGGCCTGGAATACTGTTCGCTTTTATTTAGCCTCATGTGTGCTATTGAGCGAATGAAAATTGAACCTGTTCAAAACTTTTTACCAAGAGAATTTTAACCCCAGAACACCGACATTTTTCTTACCAAGAACGTTGCCGGCTTACGGGCCTTAGTCCTTTATGGTTCCGTAGATTGCAAAAGGGACTATTTTTGCTATTTAAACTCTTATATAATCACGCATTTAACCCACTCACTTCCTTAAGGCACCATGTCCACCCACGACGCAACAGTCACCGTGAGGTCTTATTATTTCTTCCTCTGGCACGTACTGTTAAATATCGTCGGTTCTATTCTGTAAATGCAATTGCTATTTGGAATAAACTACCCATGAGTGTGAAAAATCTGCAAAATTATCCTTTATTTAAGAGACCTATTACTCGATATTTGCATTCAGAAAAGCTCCTACAAATTTCGGGTGCTGAATCCACTGATCGACTGCACCGCAGCGATGGCGTTTATGGTCTCTAACATTATGGCCGGTCTCACCACGGACAGTGTCTTTGGCCAGCAGCGACAGCTGTTCTTCGGTGCCTCTATTTTGACTATCCCCAACCTCATGAAAGGAATTGGCGTCTGATAATCTCCGATACCGTGCAACACCTCCCTTCTTGACAGTCGAGAGTTTGCGAAAAGCTCCCACAAATTTTGGGTACTGAAACCTCTGATCGACTTTACCGTAGCGATGGCTTTTGTGGTCTCTGACCTCTATGGCCGGTTTCACCAGGGAAAATTTCTTAGGCCAACAGCGACAGATGTTCTTCGGCGCTTCTGTTTGAACTAGCCCCAACTTCATGAAAGTAATTGGCGACTGATATTATCCGATACCGTGCAGCCCCTCTCTTCTTGATGGTCAAAAGTTTGTCGCCAGTAGTTTTTTTTTCTCCTGAACCCTTCAAACCATAAAAACCATCGAGTATATTTTTATTCCTTTCCCACAGGAGTTTTTTTCACTGCTGGCCGGATTTGTGTTCAACGCTTCCCTGAAAATGCCTGTAAACCGGAATAAGACAAAACTATTATTTTTATTATTCTATTATTATTATATGCCCCATTCACAAGGGTGGATCTAGAACAAGTACAAACAATTATCGGCCGGTGAGCCTAATGTGCATTTGTTGCAAAGTCATGGAGAGAATAGTCAAAAAATCCATCATGCATTTCTTTGAAGAAAATAATTTCATTGCTAGTTCCCAACATAGCTTTTGACGAAATCACTCCTGCCTAACTAATATGCTCCATTCAACGGAACAGTGGTCTCCCTCGTTAGACGAAGGAACAGGGGTCGTTTACATCGATTTCAAGAAAGCCTTTGATAGTGTTCCACATCGCCGGTTACTTTACAAGGTCCGGGAGTCAGGGATAAGGGGAAACCTATTAAACTGGGTAAAAGACTGTCTGACTGGTCAATCACAGTCTGTGTGCATTGGTAGTGCGAAGTTAACGCCAGTGCCAGATGTGAGTGGAGTTCCCCAGGGCTCTGTACTCGGACCAGTAATATTTTTAATTTATGTAAACGACTGTATGAATGGGCTGGACTGCAATGGAGTCACGTTTGCCGATGACATCAAGTTATGGCGAGCGATCAACGAAGAACATGATGAACGGGCCCTGCAAGAAGGACTGAACCGCCTATGTGAATGGTCTGACAAATGGCTGCTAAAGTTCAACCTTGAGAAGTGCGTCGCACTGCGACTCAAAACGACTGAAGAGCTGACGGAGATGAGCACCATTAACAACCTGGTGGAAGGTGCCTTTCAAATGTAACCGAACAAAAACATCTCCATCAACATTTTGTCAACCCTTAAGCCTTCCTCTCAGTGCGTTAGGGCGGCCAAAAGGGCAACTAATGTTCTCTTTGCCGTTAAACGAACTCTTATAGACATAGACAAAGAGTTATTTGGGAAAGTGTACGGAGCGTTCATTCGTTCGCATTTGGAATATGGAATCCAAGCGTGGCGCCCGTGGCTAAAAAAGACTTTAAGTTTCTAGAAAGAGTTCAGAGGAGAGCATTAAAAATTGCAGAAGGCCTCAGAACTTTACCTTACAGCTGCCGACTTAGTGACCTTAAGCCTTTTCCTCTTGAGTACGGGAAGATTCGAGGAGATCTCATACAGGCGTATCGGATATTGCGGAACCGGGAGTGTGCCCTAAACCCCGAAGATTTCTTCACCCTAGCCACAACAACAAACCTGCGTGGGAACTCTCTAAAACTTAGAGGATCCCGATGCCGCCTGGACGTTCGCAAATACTGTTTTTCACAGCGAGTCGTCGGTGCCTGGAACGGGCTTCCCGAGGACGTAATATTGGCGGATACCACAGAGACGTTCAAGCAATGACTCGATGCATATTTGCTTGGACAATACCGCTTGTCTGGACAGAACAGCTCTGTGGTGTTAAACCAACGCCTTGCATACACATACCGCTAATGTGGATGACTGACATTCCATTTTACCGAAGTCATCAACAACTGAATTTTCTCAAGTTTTGGTTCTGCATTTTCAACGGAAAATGTTCTATTAAGTGTATATATTACTGAGAACATTTAAGCACCACGTTTATTGAAAATTAGATATTGCATTTACCGTTTACAAAGGCATTGCCTATTACTCTTAAAATATGCTGACCTATATACTGACCTATTATTATTATTATTATTATTATTATTTTTATCAGTTACTTCAAATATTCTATTTGAAGAAGATGCGACATTTCAGCAACTAAAAAAACCTGGAGGAATGCAAATCTGGTCCAAACGAGCTTTCAGGAAAGCTGCCCTTTAAACTTACTCAAGAACTGTCTAAGACATAGCCGGCTTTGTGTCAGAAATCATTCAGCACTGGAATTCCTGCCCACATTACACCGAAACACAAAAGTGGGTGGTCGTGAAGTTGCGGCCAATTGGAGAGCAACCAGCCTGACATCAAGCTGTTACGAAAAAGACATGGAGAAATTATTCGGAAACCCACAACTTTCTCTCCAACAAGAAATACGGCTTTTGAAGGAGAAGGTCGTGTGAAACGAGCTTGTTTTACGCTGTCCTAAACTGAACAAGAGCACTCGATTTAAAACACACCATGGATATTTCATGCATTGATTGTACTCAGCTCTCGACAGTGCTCCGCACCAGCTTAATGGATGCACAAAGCAAACTTCTTAAATGAATGGAAACTTTCCTCGTCGGTCATTTCAAAGAAGTCTCTGTAGCGAAACAGCAATCAAAGCGTTCAGTCATAGAGTGTAGTTCCACGATGTTCAGTGCTGAGACCGACGGCCCTCCCCCTTTTAATTAGTGGTTTTGTACAATACTGGACTGCGGATGACACAAAACTCCCGAAACTCATTCACCGTGATACCGATGAAGCGGACTTCATAGAAAATCATTGTGGACTGAAATGGTGGTTCCACACACCGTTCCTGTCGTTTAACCGGAAAAAATGCGTCACGCTGCGTCTTGGAAATCAAAAACAGGCCCATTATACACAGTCCTGTCATTTGGACGCAATGCCACTCTGGGAAGCAGAAACATAAAAAGATCTCGGCATCTGGACAGGGAACGCCGGAAGGCCTTCTTAACACTGAAGTAAAGCGTCTCAGACCGTAACTTCAGTGTTGTACTCCATCAAGCGGACAATTCCAGTCTACGACAAAGACTGCTTCTGCAAAATTTTGTAACGTTTGAAAGGCTGCATCTTAACAACATGATCCAGGCCTAGAGACCCTGCACGCAGTAACTTAAAAGGGTGCACATGTGAGATCAGCTAGAAACTCTGCATAAAGCTATCAACTCAACACTACCGGGAATTACGTTCACCCTCGAAAGCGAAGCTAACAGCAAACTCCCATTTCTCGATGACCTCGTACAGCGAAAAACTGACGGGACATTCCAGACATCAGTATACCGCAAAGAAACTTACGCGGAAGTTATCCTACATTACGACAGCAACCACCCTATGGCTCACAAACGGAGTGCTGTTAAGACCCTACTTAATCGAGCAAAGACACATTGCTCTGAGAACGAAGGTTACAAAGAATAACTCAATTATCTATTCAACCTATTTTCCCAAAACGGCTACCCCAGAGATTTTGTACGCAGATGCATGAAAGAGCAGGAATCAAAAGAAAGAGAGAAGGAACTAGATTGTTCCAATCAGACGCCAAAACCAAAACATTGGCGAACGCTTCCCTACATTAAAAATGTGTCTGAACTCGTTGAAAGACACCTGAGGAAGCATCAAATACAAGTGGCTCACAAACCGACTACCACGCTACGCAATCAGCTTGTACACCCTAAGGATAGGGTTGGCTATTTGGATAAGAAAGAAGTAGTCTATAACATTCCATGTGGCACTTGTAATGCAGTGTATTGTGGTCAAACTGGAAAATCCGCCTCTACACGCCTACATGAACACCAATTGGCAGTGAAGAGGCGGGACCACTTATCCCAAGTCACCATGCATACTCTTGAAACTGGGCACAAATTCGCTTGGGATAAAACACGCATTGTCGGTTCCTGCCCATATAAGAAAGGCCGAGAATTCCTAGAGGCCATTCACTCTGATGATTCATGCATCAATCGACGCATCGACCTTGATAACATGTACACAAGTCTCAAAGAAAAATGGAAAAGGTAATAGCCACTCAAGACGTGACATCAGCCCACAGCATTAACCCATCCTCAGTCATGACAGAGCAATATCGATTTTTTCGGCATTGTTTAAATTTTGACTGCTTCTTCACACTTACTACACGTCTGAAGACGAGCTGGGGAACCAGACGTGAAAATTTACGAAATAAAGTTTGTTCATTTTCCCAAAGGACTCATTCTTCTTTGAATTATGTTTCTTGGGATGCCCATCTTCCAGTACATACGTATGAATTACGATCGCGAAGTTTTGCTACGAGCTAGACGGTGGGAGAAGTGTGCAATTCGCGAAGTTTTAACGCGAGAACAGTTGTCGTTTTTACACAAATGCCGAAAAATGAAGATATTGCCCAAATCTGTCAGAGTGAAACCTCCTATAAAATCAGCTCAAGGATATCAAATTGCATGTCGTTACGGTCGAAGCATGCTTGGCGCATACATAACTGATGCCCATTACAGACTTCAGAAATTCCGATTGTCTAAAGAACAGCACGTGCAATTTTGCCGAGAAAATCTTCCTCCACACTTACTTGAATCTCTGTGCGAAACAATAACCTACGTTTCCGACATCGAACGGCAGAAAAAGAAGAGTATTTTAGACAAGAAGTGGATGTCCATGTCTGTACAAACGCATGCGAACCATAATCATCCAACTAAGGTAGTAAATTTGTCACCGAGGGCCCTTACGATAACCGAAGAAGATGTGCTTTCCAAGGGCATGAAATACAACCTTACAGCGAAAAGGAAAACCCCTGGACGTCCACTGAGTTGCCAGCGGACGACTCCCGGTCTGATGAGTCCGCTCGATAACTTCTGCTACCGCCAAACATCAGATTCACTTCTGCGTCTATTTGTCTTGACATTTCGTCGTTCTTCTTCATTTGCCGCCGAATAGTGCGTCTACATTCGTACCTAAATATTTCAAACGTAAAAACGGATGGGTTAAGGAATCAAAAAAGCATATAACAGAGAGAAGCAGACAGCACTTGATAGCACACGCCGCACGCGATACGCACGCAATAATAGCGACGAGCATGCGCGTGGGATCATTGATAACTCGAGCGCGCCAGCCAATGATCGTGGGAAATCGATAAACTCGCCATCCAATCATGTGACGAAATAGCCCAGTCGCGAGATTTCCGCGATAAGGGCTCATCAGGTGCTACTAGGGCTATGTGCCATTCTTTTAAGCCCACTTCTAGAGACTAAAACAGACTTTTACTTATATACATGACCTATTCCATCACCGAGAAGCAGTCACACGGATGTGAATATCGAATATCGATCTGGTGTGCACACAGTCAGCGTAAAAGTGCCCTTCACGTGGTCGCATTCATGACCCACTTAAACAAGGCCAATATTAAGCCTTGGGACGAATGAAGTTATTTCGATTTAGTCGTCTGGAAATGTATTGTACAGGAACACAGCATATATTTAAATATACGAAAATAAAATTTGTGCGATAGAAGACAGAGTGACTTCACTACAAAGGGCAATATTTCATCAAACGTGCGCGGCGCTCAGCCCAATATAGCCCCGACCTAGCTCCGAGTAGAGATGGGGCCATGTGTCGGCAGGGTAACATTCCATGAAATCATGCTGCACTATCATCCATAATGCAGTCCCTTATCTGTATTCCTTACTAACTTAAAACCCATTTCGGTTAAAACTTTACAGCGATTCGCTACCACCGGCTAGATGCGTCAAGCTTGACAGCAAAATAAGATTTAACCTAGTAAAACCGCGCGATTGTGTTTCGAAAATGTATTTTGCATGTTTGAGCGTGCACTGTGACCTGAAGAGAGAACGCTTTTGGCACCAATAACGCGGCTCAAAGAGAAGCCCGGTGGCGTGGAAATAAACTTCACATTAGATAAATAGTAATAATTTGGAGCATGGCGATACTTGCGAGGAGTTTCAGATAGCAAACTCAGCATGTAGAGCACTGAAGCCAGTCTGGGACAAAAGGCAGCTCCCCGACCGGGAGTCGAACCCGGGCCGCCTGGGTGAAAGCCAGGAATCCTAACCGCTAGACCATCGGGGACACGCTGCAGTCTGTGTGATGCTCACATTAGACTTCAGTTGCATACAGCTGAATGGATTCCCTCGATGCGTGGAGTGCATGCTGGCCTGCATACGCATAATCTAACATAACTGCGTCCGTCATCCACGCTATTCTGAGGCTGATACGGATGCTCTGAAGGGCCACGTGATTATTATGGAAGATGAACATATGCAGAAACGATCATACAGTCGTGCCATTGCTACGAGTGCTTGTGGACAAGGCGGATAAACGTGTCGTTGCAAGAACACCCGGAAGGTCTACCTGGGGTATCTGCAAAGTATTCCTTTAACCTGAGAATATCTCATCTGGAATAGGAAGACACTGCGCACTGCTGTGAAAACTGGGGTCGCAATCTGTGAAATCCTTCGCACAGAACAGGCCCGAGCGGAGAGCAGTGCAGTTCAGTTCAGTTCGATTTTAAGAGAAAGGTAGGCGAGCGTCTTTGAACTCCCTTTTGGTTACAATAACATCATGAAAAAAACAATCTGTAAGGCATATGTCAAAGAACATTAAATCGAACCAATCAATTCTCGAGTAAGCATCACACCAACATCAACCTACGTGATGAAATTGCAGAAATTATGGACGCGAATGTCGGCCATCACACCATGTGCAACGATCCCTGATGAAGGGGGGGGGGGAGAGTCGCGAATATTCATAGGTATGCGGTAGCATGGCTACTGCATCCTATAAAAACTGCAGTCCCTTATGCATGAACCACACGTATTTGTTTTGTCTTTGATGATGGGTTCGAGAAGGGATCCGAAACGTCAGGCTAATAAAGCTCCTGTCCCAGCGATCGTGTCTCCTTCTTCAAGACTGCTTCCCGGGACTCGTCTCATCGCTTCTATTGGCAGTGTGAACTGTCTCTTGCAATGGTACATGTCTTCCCGCGTGCAGCGTAAACCTGCAGGCCATACGTCAGGACACGTCTACCACCTTCTGAGTGATGGAACCTGCTCACGTAGATGTGGAGTGCGTGACCTTTCTCATGAAATGTTGGCCGGAATTCTGAAATGCGCTTTCGATTTGGAAGAATTACTAAGGTGGGCTTGTAACACTGACTAACCTGTAGCATATTCCTGTGGTAATTCAGACTTGCCAAGATGTCAGATTTTGAATGAACTTCTTTTTGACCTCCTGCAGAAACCACACTCGGTAAAAAATGACCACCTAATTTAGCATGCATTTTTCACATTGCTTTCCGGTGGTCTTATAAAGTCAAACATGTTCTATAGAAAAAATGTAAAAAGAAATGCTTTCTTTCACTTATTTGGTAAAAAATTTCATTTTTCTTACATTTTGATCTCTAAGAAATGTTATGTTTTGGTTTTAAAAAAGTTTCTAATTATGTCCATGCATGCAGTATCGCACATGCCCGTTTACCAGTGCTCCTCTAGAAATGCAACGGCTGATCTGGCTTAAAAACTATTCGAAAATTGAGAAACTTTTTCGAAATCTAAATATACACTTTCTTCGAATATGCAATGTAAAGACAATGTGATTTTCTACATAAAGAATAAAAGAGAACACATTTTATTGATGTTTTCTATAAAATATGTTTGTATTTATAAGGCCATCAAAAATCGCTGTGCAAAAGTATGCCGCCTAAGTAATTATTTTTTAAAGTTGCGAAAATCCCCATAATTATGTTTAGAAGAGACAGTGGCGAGCGAACGTTCCTTTCGGTAACTTCTCATCAGGCCAAAACAGTTACATAGGATGGGGTACAGTGAGTGAAAAAAAAATCGATAAAAGTTTGTTTTTAAATTCCAGGCTGGGCAAGAGAGGAAGGGTGTAGAAAGTTGTATGTGGTTAAGGCCTCGCGCTTACCGTGGTCCAAAAGTGACTAACCACATACAACTTTCTGCGCCAATCCATTATCCTGGAATGATCTCGCCTGGAATCGGCAGGCGCCGAGTACCACCGTGAGAGTTGTAATCGCCATCACAAGCAGTTACAAGGGTTATGAGAGAGAAAGAGGAATTCGCTTTATTTTGAAATTATAAATTCAAAATTTTCAGAAAAACATTGGCTCTATTCACTATGGGCAGCAAATAAGTTATTAGGTTATTCCAGAGTCAAGGATTTTAGCACATAAAGAAAGATGACTATGAGAACAGTTCAAGTCTTAGCTTCCGTATTTCTGTCTCTTCACACATACATATACAGTTTTGATGTGTATAAAAGAGTATATAGGATTAACATCGGTACATTGCATGTATATGGAAAATAGTCTTGGTACTACGGCAGATGCGAACATCTACCCTCTTCCTTATTTCCGCCTCTGTGTTCTTGATTTACTGGATGTTACTCTCATTGAAACCATAATGGGTGGCTACAACAGCTTAAATTTCCTCTTCCTTCAACATTTTCAGAAGCTCTGCTTTCTCCTGTGGCATCACGACTTTCGACCGGGGCTAAGGAGCTTTGGCACAGGCTCTAGAAGGAGCAGCGCGTTTAGGAATCATCGTAGGGCATGATCTACAAATATTCGCAAAGACTTAAACCATGACCCGAAGATACGCAAAGTAGCCAGATACACGGTGCAACATTATAAAAGGGGGGATCGACATGGTGAAATGGCAGGTATGTAGGCTTTCGCTGCTCATCCCACGAGACAATATCTTGAGGGTACAGTCAGTTGGCACCAAGGGAAATTAAATGGAATTTCTGGATTGGCTACTCCGTGGACAAAAAAATCTGCAAATTCTGAACCTCGAATAGACGGGAGTCCATATGAATCCATGGGTTGATTGGCATCCCGAGTTCGGGCTCATTGAGAATAATTTCCCAATTACTGCTTCCACGCAGATTCCAAATACCTCTGTACTGAGCCTTGGCACATGGACAGACGCTCCATAAGTAGGTTCTGGAAAGTAATTGGAGGGAGAGCACTTGCACGATGTCCTTCTTGGCTTATAGATGAGTTAGGCTGAACTTCAATTAGTTTTCGTGGAAAAATACATAAAAAATATTCAGTTACTTGCTCGTTCGTTAAAAACTACGTATCTTCCAAGTTTAAACTCGAAGAAGGGGTATAATTCGGTCTTCAGAAACTTTTCCAGTTCCCGAGTAATTATGAACGGCAGTCTGAATGGAAAACGCTTTCGCCATCAATAATTTGAATCAAGGAGGAGCCTGAAGTTGAGGAAATAAACTTTCAATTACCTGAAAAGCAGTCAGTCATAGTGTAGCAATAATAGTT
>CACRXP010000152.1:796513-808978 GCA_902702965.1 Spirometra erinaceieuropaei
AACTATTATTGCTACACTATGACTGACTGCTTTTCAGGTAATTGAAAGTTTATTTCCTCAACTTCAGGCTCCTCCTTGATTCAAATTATTGATGGCGAAAGCGTTTTCCATTCAGACTGCCGTTCATAATTACTCGGGAACTAGAAAAGTTTCTGAAGACCGAATTATACCCCTCCTTCGAGTTTAAACTTGGAAGTTACGTAGTTTTTTTTTACAAACGAGCTAGTAACTGAATATTTTTATGTATTTTTCCACGAAAGTTAATTGAAGTTCAGCCTAACTCATCTATAAGCCAAGAAGGACATCGTGCAAGTGCGCTCCGTCCAATTACTTTCCATAAACTACTTATGGAGCGTCTGTCCATGTGCCAAGGCTCAGTACAGAGGTATTTGGAATCTGCGTGGAAGCAGTAATTGGGAAATTATTCTCAATGAGCCCGAACTCGGGATGCCAATCAACCCATGGATTCATATGGACTCCCGTCTATTCGAGGTTTAGAATTTGCAGATTTTTTTTGTCCACAGAGTAGCCAATCCAGAAATTCCATTTAATTTCCCTTGGTGCCAACTCACTATACCCTCAAGATATTGTCTCGTGGGATGAGCAGCGAAAGCCTGCATACCTGCCATTTCACCATGTCGATCTCTCCTTCTATAATGTTGCACCGTGTATCTGGCTACTTTGCGTGTCTTCGGTTCATGGTTTTAGTCTTTGGGAATATTTGTAGATCATGCCCTACGATGATTCCTAAACGCGCTGCTCCTTCCAGAGCCTGTGCCAAAGCTCCTTAGCTCCGGATGAAAGTCGTGATGCCACAGGAGAAAGCAGAGCTTCTGAAAATGTTGAAGGAAGAGGAAATTTAAGCTGTTGTAGCCACCCATTATGGTTTGAATGAGAGTAACAACCAGTAAATCAAGAACACAGAGGCGGAAATAAGGAAGAGGGTAGATGTTCGCATCTGCCGTAGTACCAAGACTATTTTCCATATACATGCAATGTACCGATGTTAATCCTATATACTCTTTTATACACATCAAAACTGTATATGTATGTGTGATCTGAAGAGGTAGAAATACGGTAGCTAAGACTTGAACTGTCCTCATAGTAATCTTTCCTTAAGTGCTAAAATCCTTGACCCTGGAATAACCTATGCAGTCTGGTGTTCTGCATCTCAGGAGGAGGCTATGTAACGTCCCGTGATCTGTACAGGGTTGTTTGAATGCCGTGACACTTTTTGGCGTGCGGACCTAGGATGGAGATGGCATAGCCGCATGTTGGTGAAGATGGCCGGTGTCCCTTCCACTCTCTTCCGCCGATCCCGTCTCCCGCTCCGTATCGTATCGTAACGTTCGTACCGCTTCCCTCACTACATCGGCAACTCCCTCGGCCCTTCCCTGCAGTTGCCCCCAGCGCTGCGCTCCCCACCGGTTTTCCAGCTGGCATGTTGGCCTCGCGTCCCCATCCAGACAGGTCACTCGACTGTTGTAACTCATCCCGTTTGTACTTTTAACTGTCATTATACATCTTTTCAATTCCCTTTTCCGTTCATCATATCTTCCGTCCGCTGATCGCTTCTTCTTCCTTTATGTATGGATGAGTATCGTGAACTGCTAACAATCGTATTCAGATCAACACAAGCCAGCATCTCTTTATCGATATTCCGTTACGTGGTTGTGTGCTACCCTTGGCGTCGTCGGCCGTTACAATAGGACGGAAGCATGCAACATCACGACCGCTTTATGCTCAATCAAAATTCCCGACATCGGAGTGAGTTGTGAGTTTATTTTTATCAGGTTACTTGATGTATGTGAATTCGCACTTGAAACAGGGAGTTCCTTCATGAGCGCAAGAACGGGTTAATTCATTATTTTATTTGGTTTTTGTCGAGGTTAGAAACCGCCGTTGCGAGCGATATGCTATGTGGAGTAGATGTGCTAACTCATGAAATGTCAGCCAAAATTCTCAAATGCGTTTTCTTTACAAAAAGCATATTTAAGTGGAGTTGCAATATTAACTGTTACGCATCATAATCGAAGGACATTTCAATTACTTCGCAAAAACCGCATCGTGTAAAATAATGACTACTCATTTAGCATAAACTTTTCCTATTAATTTACGATTCTGTTATGAATTCAAATAAACGTCATAGAAAAAAAGCATAAAATATTTATTTTTTACTCATTCGGTAGAAGATTACATCTTCTTAAGTTTTATACTTAAAGTACGACTATGAGTCAGCCTAAAAATGTTTTTAATTAGAGGATTTTTAAGACCATATAATGCCCATCAATAAAACATCGTGTCTTTGCGCGTACTAATGCTGCTTGTAAATTTTACTATATGGCTCAAATTCACTGCTAAATTTTATGAATCGCATATGGTCTCCTCTTATTGGAGTATAGGGACGTATGATCTTCCACACAGCGAAAATACACGGCCTTTAGATTGGAAAACGTGAATGCAAGTGTAATGGAGGGCTGGCTTCAAAATTATTCGACTATTGGGGAGGGGTAGGAGTAGGTTATGTAGCCCCCTGGGTACTTGATTACGCAGCATCTTGATGGGTATGAAATGCGTTTGTTTGTTTGTTTGCGGCCAGAAGCATGTCACTCCGAGCTAATGTAGTGAACAGAGGCCACACAACGATGACCTCTCATCTTGCCCCACTTTCTGGGCCGGTTCAAGTCTGCTGAATGTCAGATCATGTCCATCCCTCGTTTCATAATTCAAATCTGATACCCGTGTACTACACACGTGCCTCTTTCTCAACTGACAGACGGCAAACTCCACTTCGACATCTCTTTCATTTCAGCATTCTCTTTCCCATGCTGTTCGTTCCCTGCCCGCCTCGGTCCGGTAACTTAATCTGCAAGTCCGTTGTAGATTTGGCAAAAGAGAACGAAGAGTGCCTCCCATCTCGGACGTCCTACTTAAACAAATGCCGGATAGCAGAATTCGTAGAAGTGTATTTCACAAAAAACATCGACGGAGCAATACAGAGATTTGTACAGTTTTGTACAGCTGAATCAGAAACGAAGCTTCGTCTTCGGACTCAACCATCTAGCTGGGAAGATGTGTACTCGAGATACGCTTGAAAATGTTTTCGCCATTTTGCAAAACACTCTGCGAAAAAACGGCTTCCCTGAAAGGTTTATCAGCAAAAATAGGGAAGCACGCCTCCCGACATCTGATGAGTTGTCGGTAAGAGAAAAAGTTATTTCAACCACCGCGATTGCGAGAGGATCCGCCGAGGGAACTTCCACATCATCGCTTGAACGCTTCTATCGCGCGCACTTAACCAGCCGTCAAGAAAAGTCTAGTCTTCCTATGCACTCCCCTTCAGCGTCTGGAAGACAAGGATAGACTGTCTTTTCAGACCTCCTCAATGTGCATCTACGCCTTCACTTGCTCCTCTGTGGCAGGTTATACTGGTCGGACAACTAGGCACCTATCCAAGCGAATGCGCGAGCACCATCCTGCCTGGTGAGGGAAAGTCCATCTGTAGCGCAGCTGTGGTTCACTTGGTTGATACCTGTCACCGGGTAGACGTCAACCAGCCATTTCGAGTCGTCTATAAGGTGCCGGCGAGACACTCCAAGTTCCTGCTTCAGCGGATACTTGCGACGTCAGAGGCAGTGGCCATACTGTTAGTCAACCCAACCTTATACTAGCATAAAGCGCGAAGTCTCTCCTGGACAATGACGAACCCAGCAAGTATGCTCACACCTCCTGACACGTCGCGTTACAGCAACGAATCTGAGACGTGGCTGATTGCTATACACCTTCCCCTACCCCTACCCCTCCCTAAATCTCTGACAAAACTAGACTCCGAGCCCTGTCCTCGACCCCCTCCCACATACTCACTTATATCATCTGTTTTATTCCTCATTCTCTACCTCCCTTCATGTTGTCTTCAAATTCTGATATAAATTCAAGTATATTCCATAGAAGACATGCATGAGATATTTTTTCTTGCATTCAATACGTCATATTCAATTTTTTACTTGAAGAGAGGGTATCTTTTGGTTTTTAGAATCCCCGAATAATACTTCTGGCCCAACCTGTCGTTACACTTGCATTCCACTTTTCGGAACTACATGCTGTATGCACTCCGTCAAAGGGATTTCACAAACATCCCTGCGCTGTTAGGATGAGATGAATGACAAAACCAGGAGAATGATGTTAACCAGGAGGTGTGCTTTATAATTGGTATTAATTTAAGTGCTAATGACTTGCAGTACGAATGAGCACTTCGCGGTCTTAAAAAAACTCCCAACTAGAAAGTATTCTGAAACCAAAAGTCACTGTCTTATCAAGCATAAAATTTTACGGAGGCATAATTTGGTACCAAATTAGTTAAAGAAAAAATATGTTCGTGCACATCTTATGTTAAATAAAGTTGTATTTATGAACGCATAAAAGTCAGTGGGAAAAGTCACTTTAAGTAAATGGTCAATTTCACGGAGTTTATCTTTAGCAAATGGCTTAAAAGAAGCGCATTCAACGGTCGGTATCCCACGGCGACTACAACATCTTAGAAATACTCTGCACGATTATTTTATATTACAGCAACCCTTAGGTATTCTTTTCGAATCGCAAGCATATTTCGGTTAGCATTTCATGAGACAGCACATCTTCTGTATGCAATGTATTCGTCCGACCTCTCTAGGTCCTGCGAACCGGATTTGTGAGCGTCATTTGCCTATTTCTATCTGCTTTCTATTTGGAATATTCTGTTTTCAGTAAATTATGTTCTCCAGAAGGAGTGCTTACGTTGAGAGAACCATTGACAACTCCGACACTCTTGCTATCTCCTCGAAACTCTCTGTGGCTCAGACAAACTGCCTTATATATTGTCCACTTTTCATTAGTGCGAAAACCCCACTTACAGGAATTGCCGACAAAAATTGGACGATTTTCGGATTCAGGTTGAAAATGTATTATTTCAAAAGGCATACGTGTTGATGAATAACACAGTGCCGTTGTAATGTATGCTTCTGAGTTCAGTTCAAGAGGACGCGATTTTTCCATAAAATGAGTGAGAAAAATCGGTTAGGCGTTATCTTGGGGTCAACTTGATGGCTGTGTCCACGAGAACCCCAAATTAATAGAAAGTATGTGCTAAAATCAATTCAAAAATCCCTGTTTACATGACGTTATCATCAACAGTCAGAAAACGTTTGCCCCGGACGGAGCTGTCTTCGCGCCGTATCTGATTGCATGTCGAATTCCCTGGTAGTGCAGGTTGCAACGCACGCGGTTGGAATTCGAGGTGTCAGCAATTTGACTCCGCCCCAAAATTTCTTATTTCCAGTAGTTCGCAACGGCTAGACGCACTGACTACTTAAAGGGACAGTCTGCTTTGCGCGGGAATGCAATATTGGTAGGAGGGAGGAGTGGTCTCCCGCCGGTTCATACACATTTGACGCTTGGGTTATTTTCACTTAACCTCCCCCCCCCCCAGAAATCCACGAAGATCGGCGAGACACTCCGAGTTCACGACGTTGTTTTGGTGCTCAAATGAGACAGCCTAGGCCTCCTAGGCGGAATACGTGAGTCTTTTTGTCTACAGTTGTTTTGCCAGCATTACCGTCTTTGGGGAATCCGGCAAATAATAAAAGCAATTCTGAGCAGTTAATAAAGCCGGTCTTTAACCTAACGATGACTTACGCTGTCAATATAACATTTCACGTAATTTTCATATGTGGCATATTTCATTGGTCCGAAAAAATGTGCACGGGACGGACTAGGAGCGCTGGTCCCCCACATTGGCGTAGAGGGCCCTACGCGCATGACGCCTCCAGACCTATCTGTCGACTGTGAAAATATCAGAGATTTCTATGTTAATCCCTCACATGTGGCATCTAATGCAGTAACAAGGCAAATATCTTACAGGCAAAAATGGAATTGCGGACGGAAAACCTGGCATAATCCGTAGTTTATTTACAAACAACTCTTCTTTGATATTATCTAGGGGAATGCGGAACCCACACAGCCTGTGCGATCTTTTTTATCTTGTGCATGCTCCAAGTTACAGTCGTTGACTTATTCATGAATCATGCGATTTGAGTAACAAACTAATTTATTCTTCCTTCAGGGCTTTTGCGACTGAGAACGAAGCCGTGAACTGGAAGACGCTATTCCAAACCCTTTTCCATCGTCTAGAGGAACGATTCGTCGAATCCGAATCCCCGAATAAAAAATCATTACACTTGCATTCGACGTTTCGGAAATACATGCTGATGCATTCCGTCAAGGGGGTATCACAACTTTCTCTGTGCTGTTAGGATTAGATGAATGACAAAACCAGGCGGTTTTCGCTTCCCTTGTCCATTGTTCAGAGGAAGGATTCGTCCAACTATTCCCGGCAACGTCAATCGTCTTCTGCTGCGTCGTGACCAACGAATAAGCTTCTTTCCATTGCTATGAACACTGTCGATGAGGAGGGACCAGAACTTACTTTCACTATATTCATGTTACTGGTCGTCTTGTGGATCATAATTCTCATGTAGGACTCTGCCGCCGTCAACTATTAATCTGACGAAACATTGCTACTTACACATGAAGAGTAGATGTGTTGGATGGGTTGAACCACCGACTCCTTATTTGCGCCTCGGAACGTGTATTCCGGGCAGTTGCGGCCGTCCCAAGAGCCGGATTTACACTGGACCACGAGACTCAGTGACTCTCCGTTGATGATACAATACTTAATCACTCTTCCTCGTCCTCGAGTATTTCTTATTCTGATGATCTTTGTCCACATCTGCGAGAAGAACCCACATAAAGCGGACGAAAAGACTATTTTCCAGATAATTTGACTTCCTTGAATCCCATCCTGGAACCAGTTGCTTCATTATACAGGTGTTCTTGATCAGCAGATAACCTGGGAGGAAGATTTGCTTCGGTTGATTTAATCTTCATTATGGTATTGGAGGGTCCACCTTTATGCAGCTGTGGCAGTATTCTAGAGGTTGATTCATGAGTTTGGGAGGCAGACCATTAAACTAACCATTGTTGACGGAAACCAATCGCAGGTTGGAGTCACGGGGACTGCAGTAAGTAGAATTTTAACAGGCCTAGCCAATCAGTAGCGCGATCCTTCGCTAGGACCAAGTCGAGAGAAGCCAAGCAAAGTGGCCGCGTCAGAACGGACTTGACTGTTAACGCCGCTGCCAGACATTTCGGCAGATCTTGAATAATTCATATTGACCCAACTGCGAATCACTTGACCCTGGTAATCATCTGGTCGTTTCTAGGTGAATTACTTAGGAAATCCTGCTTGTGCAGTCAACCTACTCTATCAGATTTGGTGGATTCCAGACGTTGCAGTAGGTTGAGCGGGTAAATGTGATTAAACTCGCGTCGTCCGGCGGGGCCTCGTAGCTCAAGTGGTTAGGGCGTTGGCTGTACAGAAGTCTTTTCCTTACTGCGTGAGCTCGAATCCCAACAAGGCGCCGAGTTTTTCACAGTTGGGTCAATATTAATTAAACAAACATATGACAAAGTGCTAACACAGACCAATATTCTACGTTTGCATTTTGCTAGAGTTCTGCTGAGGGAGTGAATTACTGGGGTAAAGGACGATGAAGGGAGCGGTTGGAGGTAGTCGTCGGTTGATGGTAGCAACGTGATGGTCGATTGTGCTAGTTATGTTAGTGGAGAGCAAACATTACCGATTGTACCTGGTTAGGGAATTAGACAGCATTGAAATCATTCGCCAACTGTTTTCGGATGATCCTTTACGCACTCCTTACTTACCTCAAAGTTACAGTCGCCTCGGGTGGCAGAGAGCACTTCATGTAGCACACATCTCAACCAACTGCCGCGGGGGTCGACACGGCTAGTCTGCACAACTAAGCGTGCCACACACGACCTGGTATTTGCTACGTGTGTCAGGCTCATGAGTGGGCGACTCCGATCTCACATAAGTATGAATGCCATGAAGATCGCATTGAGGAAGCTTCCCTGTAACCGGAGACTCGACCATGAAAATACGCGTTATCACATCAGGGGACAAACTTTTGAGTCAAAAATTTAGTTCGGCAGTGTTAATCTATTGAAGAATTCCATGATCTACGTAGGGTTGCATTGTCAATGTCAGCCTCACCCTTCACCTTTCAAATAGGTTATCTAAGCCTCTAAGTACTTTAATGATGATATCTGGCACAATGAATAACAGTGCTAAATGTTTCGACTAGGGCTCTACGCCGTAGAGAAAACTGGGATAGAATTATTTCATTTTCCATTGGGCAATCGTTTTGTTGACGACCACCAAAACATCTCGCAGGTCGCGCCTAGTCCTCGAGTTTAGATTATTTGTGAAAGACACCGTAATCAATGTGACCCCTCTCCTAAAGAGAAGAAGATGCACTTTCAAACTGAAGATCAGCACTTGGAAATAGCCCTTCCGTCTAATTTTGCAGCCGGAGCAAGGCGTAGTTTGATTTATAAACATTTTTCGAGCTAACATGTATTTCTAGAGACTCAACCTGAAAAATTATATGAAAATCAGTAATCTTTCATCACACAAACGCAAACATTGACAAGGACGCCTGTCCACGAAAGAAAGCATATTTTATGTGAATGGTGGTGCATATCATGCGAACAGCACAACGTGTTAGAACACAAGCGCCTCACAATAATAGGCTTGGCAAAATGGACGATCAGTAGCTGGAATCCAACCACGTCGGAAATGACTTCCAAGTGCTTCTATCGACTGTTACCTATTCAGCAAATAACTTCAATGGAAAGTGTGTTAAAAAGCGTGATAAAGAGCTTGGAAATTTCTGTGAAACATTCGCAAGCGGGCCTGAGTGCAGGTCAGTTCACATCGACTGTTGTAATTTTTTTGAAATTCAATTCATCCAAGGCAGGATTGGCGAGGAAACATGCTTAACAAACAAAGATGGGGCAACATGCAGAATTTAATGATGCAATAGAATTTCCTGACCCCTTATTCATCTGCCCTCGGTCAATGCATGCTTTTAAAACTAACGATTTACTAAACAAACAGCCTGAGGCGATCAAATGGAAAAAGGACATTGACGGCAGTGGAGGTCGGCCAGTCACATGAATGGACATCATAAGGGAATGAATTGCTGTTGGGTAGCGAGTTTGGTTTAGGATGAATCCTCTTCAGGCGTGATTACGTCTCCAGCGCATGGGACACCAGTGAGTCTGTGGTCGTGAGTAGCTGGACCAACGGTCACGAAATTATATGGCCTCGGGGCATTCCCCAGTCCTTCACCAACTTCGCTCTGTTGTAATTCATTCGGGGAAAGTAATGTCTTAAACATTTGATCAAGAGAGTTGGCAGGTTCGTCGAAATGTGAAAAAATGATGTGCGGTTCCGCGTTGGTGTGAGCCACTGCATAAAAATCTGAACTGACACCAACTGGTAATGGAGTTAGCCGACGAGTATTTTTGCGTCACCTTGAACAAACTGAAGGTTGCCGGCAGGGAGCAAGTGATTCGGATGTATTTCTTGACTCATTTCAGCGCATTTTTACTAACCTTCAAAGGACCTTTGGCTTATTTAATGCACAGCTATTGAAATGCTGATGTGTATGCCACCAGTCTTCACCTAGTTGGCCACATAAGGCGATTAAGTTGGAGAATGATTGCTTGCTGAGGCAGTGCTTTAGTCGCCAAATGAAAAAAAAAACATTGCCAACCCCGTGTGCATTTAACCCATAGAGCAGAGGAAAGTGTTGTGAAAAATACATTCACATTTATTAATCTTTGCACATTTAAGCTTTGGTGTAGTGTCGAACACAAGACACGTCGCCCACTTTCAGAGTCTGCAAAAAGAGCATAAAAGGGGATTTTAGAATGAGCTCGCTGCTGGGCGAAATTTATACGAAACAAAACACCGAGAACACGATGATTAAACGGAAATCATCACCTCTTTTAATATCTGATCGTTCTTTCTTCAGTGAGTTTCGTGATAGCAAAATTTAAATTGCGGTTTCACTTATAAATCCTACAAGGACATTCTATTACTTCAGCCATGGCAATTACAAGCCTCGTCCTTGTGAACTTCCAGGGACAATCGTATTTCCTAAATTTGCGTCTCATGCATTTCCAAATTATCCTGGCTCGCACAGAGGGCTGGCTCAGGTCACCTAGTCTGCCTGTAAGTCACCACTATAGTGCGTGTGACAATATCCAGCTAGAAGATACCGCGGCGCTGGTTGCACTGCCCTCTTCACCGATTGGCGGCGACCGAATAAAACTTAGACGCATGCACTTCGGCTAACGCTGGCCTGGTGCGAACGCTTGCTGCGACTGCTTGCTGAGCTGCCTGTACACCCTGTCGTTTCAATATGACTTTCCGATCAGGCTCTCTTTCCTGCTTTCTGTTTTGGGATCTTCGAATTTTCCACCTTGGCACTTGGACAATTTTACGAAATCACTGCCGGTGTAGTTACAGTCAGTCGGATAATCTGAAATGAAACCCCCCTCAAAGGCGCATATGGTGTAAAAACACTCTGCCCAGCAACCCTTTAAGGCACAGGCTAGCTTATGCATAAAATAATTTCCTCTCTTTCTTGCAGCTGTTTAACGGGCCTTTTCCTGGCATTATGGCCGTCGTGAACTGAAGACGACTTCATATGAGGGGGGGGGGGTGGTCGTCCATTCTTCCTCTGCAGGATTGCTACATACAAAAATGCCCTATCATCTGCGCCTTAACGAAAAAGCACAATGGCTGGTTTTTACTCACCATTGTTAAATTGTTACCATCCACAACGTTCTCAACGAGCATGGCTTTGTCTCCTTTCTGGTCGATTGTCAATTTGCTGCCATCCAGTTTCATCAACATCTACAAAGGTTTTGAACACAAATTTATCGTATTTCCAACCAAGTAATTTCGAATTTGGCCCGCCATCGTAAACATTTACTTGCAACTGTATGTAAGCATATAACAATGATAGTAAGTTATGTAGATCAAATATGCATTCACTCAGGATTGGGCACACGCCGATCGATTGGCTTCCTTAGGCAAATATGCTTCGTATGGACTGTGATTGTCTGGGTGAATGCAATGAAGCCCTAAACAGTTCTGTATATATGTATGTATACACGGACACACATATATGTATGCATATACATTAATTAAGTACGCATCGTCTAGTGGGTTGATGAAAGTCAGTACAATCCAGTTTATCCTTTCTACCACACCTATCTCCGGAGTTTCAAAGTCCAACGTCGGTATGACGCGATACAGAGAATTGGCTGACCGTCGCTTCCGGTTGAGATTAGTGGAGACAGTCAGCCAAGAGGACTAGCACATTTAATTACACCAAGTTTACATGGAGAAGATGTCTCGGTAAAAACAAGCATGAAAAAGGAATAAATATTGAGCCAGAATCTTGCCTTAACGGGTCGACCATCCAGTGTAGTGTGCTCGAACTCCTCACCCAGCTTGAAATTTGTGTCGTGAGTCACTGGGCCCATTTTTACTTGCATGTTGTAGTGGTCGGCGGCAACTGGGGCGAAAACCAGGACCGAATTGGACATTTGGGTTAATTTGTCTTTGGGTATTTCGAGCCCCAGGCGTTTAGCTAGCACACTCACGTCATCACTGCTTTTCACTTGCCACGATCCGTAGAAGGCTTCCATGCTGAAGTAGCTTCAACCGAGAGAGAGAGAGAGAGAGAGAGAGTAGGACTACTGGCATGGTATTCAGCCGTGCATTTTTATAGTCAGATGGGCCTGCACCGACGGTGAGTGTGCTGCTTGCACGCTGATGGCTTGTGATTTTGCACCCCTGAGTCTGGCGTCATTGGTGTTTCGGATCGTCATCTATGGTGATGACGGTGTCGAGCAGCGCTCTGTCTGTACCACAGCATTAAGGCCGCAAGTAGCCCGAGTAGGCACGCAATAGTCACACCATAAGTATTCTTCGTCAATTCTGGTAAACCCATAGGGCACAGCGGGACGAGTGAGTTCCGTAAGAACGATCGGTAAGCGCCCTCCTACCAGTGTATATTTCCGATCGAAAACCGACAGGTCAACGGGATGGTGGCCCAGTGGTTAGAGGCGTGCACTTCCAACTAACAGGTCGCGATTTCGAGCCTCGGGTGTTGCACACTTCGGGGTTGGGTATGACTGGCTGACGACGGCTAATAGGCCAGAAATGGCCATTCCAGTCTCCCTTGTCTTTGTCGGTAATGCCATTCCGTCTTGTCAACCTGTACTGACCTTCTGCACTTCGTTTCGGTGAGCATAAAGTGCATGTTTGAAAATGATCTTACCTGACAATTGACAAGCGTCAGATCACAGCACTACGTCCCAGTTCACTTCTTTCATTGTCATGGAGTCGGAATCAACGCATCTGTGATACCGTGGTTTGACTCAGAGGACAGCCTGGGCACTTTATGCCGCCCTTCGGTATCCGATGCGCTAGAAGTCGTGTTTGGGCCTAAGCCTGCTCAGCCCTGAGGCCCACCTTCTCCTCCTCCT
>CACRXP010000152.1:814686-837617 GCA_902702965.1 Spirometra erinaceieuropaei
CCACCACCACCCCACTCCCAATCGGCCTATAGGAACTAGCCGGCCGATGGGTGATTGCAGCCAAAATGACTGACCTCGGCAGCATCGATCTGACTTTCATCGTCAGCGATAAGCGTAGCAAACGATTCTCCATTGACTCTCAGTGTATAACTCCGGTAAAGAGAGTAGTTGGAATATGCTGCACAAACCGTCTAGAAACAATGTGGCAGCGAAATACAACGGAGAAAAGTGATAGATCATCGGACATACGGGGTCGAACTGGGGCTGTAATAGAATTTTTGCATTTCGTTTAACGTGCAATTTACAGTAGGTGGGCTAATTCATAACATCTCAACAGAAATTCCGGAATGCATTTTCGTTTCAAAAAGATTAATTAAGTAGGATTGTCAAACCAACCATCTTCCAGCATAATTCTATAATAATTCAGTTACATCAGGATACCGGCTTTTGAACAAACTTCTTTCCGACTCCATCCAAAAACCGTACTCCGTAAAAAGTGACTACTTATTTAGCATGCATTTTTTCATTGATTTTTGATGCCCTTAAAGATTCAATTATATCGCATGGAAAATATGCATAAGCATATTCATTCATTTACGCATTCGGTAGAAAGCTACGTCTTCTCTCAATTTTAGACTCGAAAGAAAGGTATGATTTGGTTTTAATACAGTGAAATGGTCCTTCATAGAACGCTATGTTTCTGCATTTACCAATATGGCTTTTAAAGTTAACAATGTGGCTCAAATCCACTGTCTTTTTTTCAGAAAGCCATATGGTCTCCTTTAATAAGGTAGAGAAATGCTTGGTTTCTCGTACGCGGAAATTATACGACTTTTAGTTTTGGAACCGTGAATGCAAGCGTAACGGCAGGAAAGGAATGATTATTTTTATGCATGTTTTCCATAAGATAAAACGTAGAAGCTGAAACGCTCAAGCGGCCGTCTGCGCGTGCCATACACGTCCAATCTCTGTGGTCCAATCACCATGGACCAGGTTTTCACTAAATGAAAGTGTGTGGCTAATTTACCGCATGCATGGGGTGTAGTATTCGAGCCACTAAAGGGTATCGTCTTGCCTTCACCTCCTTTTAGGCGACAGTCCGTGCTGGCTTCCTTGGTATTCTTATCCGAACGAGTGCGCCCTCGGCGGGAACCCTGGGAATCAGAGTGAATTAAGTCCATCATCTGCAAGGGCAAGCGTGCACGGATAGAATGGATCGACGGTGGATAAAGTTTATTAAAGGGAATATAACAACAGAAGAAATTTAATCTCGTTCCGTCTTCTCCTCGTCCTCCACTTTACGGACGGTCTCTCGACGGGCCCCCTTACACTCCTCGACGGCGGTCACTAAAACAAAAACCGTTCAGAACTTCGATCAGTCAAAATTGTGCAGGAAGATCATAGCAAGGGCACATTAAAACAACAGGGTCAGTACGTCCTCTACAGGGGCTTCAATGGAGGCCCTGTCAACAAGGAGCCACCTGGTCTGACTCTTACTCCACCAGTCAGCCTCTCCAGACACAGAGCCGACTGCGAGTTCTGATTTACATCGTCAGTAGGCAGCCATCCAAACCCCGACGGATAGCGCAGGAGTTCCCGTAAGGGGGGGGGGAGTGGTAGGATCAGTTCCTACGTGCGCCTTACCAGTGGCAATAGGTCTGTGACCCGGTTGCTCGATTTGACTGCTATCTGCTGACATTTCTGTAGGCAATTATCCTAATTATATTGACTCAACTGTGGAAAGGTTGGCGAGCACGGTGGAATTTGAAGCCATGACAGCAGAGAGAAGGCCGGATCACAGCCAACGCTTTAGCTATCTGATCACCGGGAACCGTGAGTCCAGTCCTATTTGGGTCATATTGCCAATGGATGCGCGCAAACCGCTGGCTGTAGGAGAGTATGGCACAAACTACGTGTCCTCAATTCCTCTAAATGGGTCCTTTCTCCATCCAAATTAAGCAGCAAAGTTTGGAGTTGCCTAACAGTCAGCTGTGTCGCAGCAGAAATCATTATTTCCGAACTTTAGGTCTTCGAAGGTCGCCTGACATTCTGCGCTTAGTCATGGTTCACATGTGCCCATCGTTTCCAAACATTGGCCTTCCCAGACAAATGCGCAATTCGCTGCAGGGCGAAGCAGTTGGCACTTTACGACAGTTCGTCCGTCGATTTCGACGATGACCACCGTGTGCCCCACAGCTGCAGCAGCGGTGGGAGCAGGGACGGTGACTTACGCAGGGGTTTATAGTGCCAGTAGACTTGCGTAGCATCTACCTACACTCTCTCCTCCTCCCCCACCTGAGCCCGGTGTCAAGACAGAGTCAAGAAGACCGGAGACGAGGGAGGCCGCAGGTGGATGGCTCGGACGGGTCTTCGCCTTGGCGCTCCACTCCCAACCCCTGGTCCACACACCAAGACCAGGATTTTGACCACAAAACAATGGGGTGGAGGCAGTGGTCCAGTTGTGCACTTTACACACTAACTGACACTGTCTGGGAATACTGCCTTTTGGTTAGAAAGATGGGTGAAACAATCATTCAGGAAGCACTGCTCTGCTTACCCGTGGATATTCAACTACAGTAGGTGGGCTGTCTCATAAAATGTTAATAGAAATTTTGAAATGAATTCTCGTTTTGAAAAAAACCAATTAAGTAGGGACTAATCATCATGCAGCAAAATTCTATAATGATCCAGTTACGCCAAGGTGTCGGCATTCAAATGAACTTATTTCCGAGTGAATGCAAGAACTACATTTTGCAAAAAATGACTACTTATATAGCGTGCAATTTTCCCATTGATTTCCGACGCCCTTAAAGATTCAAGTGTATTTCGTGTATAACATGCATAACAATATTCGTTCTTCTACTTATTCAGTAGAAATTCACGTCTCCTTCCAATTTTATACACGAAGGAATACTATCATCCGGTTTTAAAAAACGTTTCTAATCTCATAATAATTCTGAACCCGACCTGCTGTTATACTTCCATTCAGTGTTTCAAACCTACAAGCCGTATATTTTCTTTGTAGGGAAAAACATTCATTTCCCTACGGTATTATGACTAGACTATATGGGATTCATAAAATTAAGCAGTGGATTTGAGCAATATTATTAACATTAGAAGCCACATTGGTAAATGCAGATGCATGACGTTTTATGAACGGCCATTTCAAGGTATTAAAATATCTCACAATTGGAAATTTTTCTGAAACCAAATTATACTCCTCTCTCGAGTATGAAATTGAAATAAGACGTAATTTTCTATCGAATAAATAAAAGGATGAATATTCTTTGTATTTGTTGTGAAGCATAATTGCAATTTTAAGGGCATCGAAAATCAATGAGAAAATTTCATGCTACATATGTAGTCATTTTTTGCAGGGTATAGATTTTTCATGCAGTCGGAAATAAATTCGTTCGAAAGAAGGCACCCTGAGGTAACTGGTTAATTACAGAATTATGCAGCCATACTTAATTACTCTTTTCGAAAGAAGAACGCATTTCGAAATTTCGGTTGTTATTTCATGAGTTAGCCCACCTACTGTATGTGATACCGCGGAAAATTGACAGGCTTTCAATAACTAGGATGAGTGTCCGTTCTACTCACTGACAGGCACTGGCGTAGGACGGCAAGTCACCGTCCGTGTCTGTGGGACACACGGTGGACATTGTCAGCGACCGAACAACTCTCGGGGGGCTGATCGGATCTCACTAGTGCGTAGCAGTTATCAGTACGTGCGTCGTACCTGATGCCTGAGATCACCCCACATGAGCACAGCCTATGGAGGTGCGGCAGTACACTTGTCAGTGCGTATGTATGCCGTGCGAAAAGTGCGCCATACTCTCGACTATCCAGCGGAGTGTACAAGAGTACAAAGGATGTGCAGCCAGCATTCGTCCGCCCTGTTCTTGCGACAGGGGCGAGAGAGCACTCCTGCTCATCATTGCAACCGGTTCAGAAATGCTGCATTTTCCAAGTCAGCCTTAGACATGTGCACAGCCTGACTGGACTCCACTCTTCAGCCAATGAGATGTTAACCGAAACACTCAAAATGTGTTTTCATTTAGCCAGAATTTTTTTGAGTGGGTTTGTAATACTTACCGCCATAAAATAGTCTCTTTAATATAAGCAGATATCGCAAGAGCATGCTGCTTCAGACATGAGGAGGAAAAAACCCACCTAGCAAAGAAACACAATGGTGTTTTAAAGGTTCATTTTGCCTTTTTGAATGTGGTGGGGAATTTAAAAGAGAAGGCCTTGGAAAAAAATTGCGACTCTAAGAGAAGCCTGATGGTAAGCATGACAATAACTGCTGGAGCTTCGGATAGCAAACTCGGCGCTTCGAGTCCTGAAACCCGTTCTGTGCTAAAAGGTAGTTACCTGACTGGGAGTCAAGCCCGAGCCGCCTGCGTGAGAGCCAGGAGTGCCAACTGCTAGACCATCGGGGACATGCATATCAGTCTGCACGTATGTACAGTAGACTTCACCTGAGTTCGACTACGCGGACGTCATCGCGGCGTGGAATGCGCAGCGGCCTGCGTGTGCATAATCACGCATTGTTGCGTTCGCCATCCCAGCAATGCTGAGGCACATACTGCTCATTTGGATCGGCCAGTAGGCAATTATGAATGACAAACGCCTGCCAAAACAACAACGTAATCGGGACATTGCTTCTGGGGCATTCATAGCTAGCCTTGGAAAGACACCTTCCCTTTGTCTGTGGAGCACACACCGTGGACATTGTTGGCAACGACGGTCGAACTGTCGTTTGGACAAGGAGGGCAGAGAAACTGTTGGAAGATGTAGCTGATATTACTCTTCTTACAACACCCTCTCCCCATATTCTCACACACCGCCTGTGTCTCTTATGACGAACTTTAACTGATTTCTCTCATTACTGACGTGTTTTGCTTTACCCCAATCCTATATAAATGTACTGACCGGGTGAGAATTCATCGAAAGAAGACTTATACTTGCCAACAAGTCTTTTGAGTACTGACGTGGGAGTTTTTGCAACTATAACAAGTGGTAATTGTTGTATTAGCCGAGGACTGGTGGATTGATAAGGACCGGGGTCAGCACGTCGAGGATATGGTGAATTTGGTCTGCGGAAGACTTTGTGGGGCGCTAGAGTGGTATTGAGTTGCTTATTCACTGAGGTAGCTACTGAGACCGATGCGATCAGGGTCGTCGGCCACAGCTTCCAGGCAATTTGGTAAGATCCTTGCGATCGTATGGAAGGACCTTATAGTTGATTCAGCGACGCCTTAAGTGAAGGGCGTATACAGCCAGTTTTAATGTAAATTTCTTGATTTGAACTCCTCACTCTGTCAAGTTATTCGTAGTTTAGTAAATATTACCATGTGCGATACGTCTAAAATAGAGAGGGCTATCTCTTCCGGATGATTCACACTTGCTCAGTGACTTTGTGAAAGCGATATCTATCGTACGTCCATCATTAAAACGTCAAGGCAAAGCCACTTTTGGGTCAGAGAAAGTTTCTTGCTTGCCCATAAGCATGCTGATCACAGACTATTATTATGGATAATCATTTACTTTTGTGATTAGACCTTCTTTTCAGTAAAGTCTCCGAAATAGGCCCAGATAGTCGTGTTAGGAGAGGACTTCTCCTGGTAACACACTGCCTCAATTACGATTACGATTGTTATCTAATTTATCAGACCATGGTTAGTCATTCCGCCTGCATCCTGCGAAGCACATTTAGACCCGCCAACAGTGCCGATAACAATCTCATCGAAACAAAAAGAAACTGGGTCAACGCAAAAGCTGAGTTTTGTGCCCAGCAAATGTGTAGATAAAACCAACATAGACAAATTATCGATTTTCATGTACTTCCGATTTACGACAACAGTAAAAGCGAAGGCGACATCAAACAACGTATTAATATGTTGTATATGTTATTAATGTTAACTGTGTCTTTCTGTCATAATTTCACTCTCTGCTGAGAGTCGTATCCGCTCTTAGGTAATTGAACTGTCATACAGTCGTTTATGATGACTTCGATTAGACAAATTATTTCTTAGTTTCTGACAGCCCCTGGTGGCAGCAGTGAGGCCTCGGTGCCATCGCCGGTTGACTGTGCATTTACTGAGTAATAGGATGAAGTTTATAACCTGACCCCCAGCATACAGTCACTGATGGCAGTGCCTGACCGCACTGCGTTAAATCAACAGAAATGGTACCAACACGATGTTTCAAGCATGAGGGCGAAAATGGAATTCGGCCTAGTAAAGCAACAAAATGGTGCCAAAGATGCACATTGCGCGTTCAAGCCTAACTGGTAATCTGAAAAGAGGAGGCCTTCGGCACCAATAATGTAACTCGACGATACGTCTGATTAGGAGGAATTAAACTTCACATATGTTGGATAGAAATCAAGTATAACATGAAAATAATTGGTAGGAGTTTCACATAGCAGACTCAGTAGTCAGAGTACTGAAGCCAGTCTGTGGCAAAAGGCGGCTCCCCGACCGGGAGTCGAACCCGGGCCGCCTGGGTGAGAGCCAGGAATCCTAACCGCTAGACCATCGGGGACGCACATCTGTGCGCACATACGCACATTAGACTTCAGTTGCATGCAGATACACAGACGCCTTCGTTGCATAGAGTGCATGCCGGTCTACATGCGCACAGTCACACATTGTTGCGGGAGCAGTTGCTATTTCCGCAAACTGAGTTTAATCCGAACCTCTAGTATTTTCCATAAGGGTAACCGAGATCAGAATTTTGGTCTGTGGTGACGAAAACCATGGTATGTGGATGATAACCTCGTCGTCATTGAACGGGATCAGGGGTTGGAATTCAAAGAACACCTCAACGTTGTCTTTCCGGACATGCAATCAACGATGGAGGAAGAGGAGAACAACCAGCTGGCCTGTCTTGATGTCCTCGTCTGCAACAAAGATTGTGATGGCCTAAATCTAAAATATTCAGGAAAGCGACAAACACGACGCAAGTACTGATTTGCATCAGCAACCACCCAAGCAGTCACAAACGCAGTTTCATCTTTATAAAAAGGATATAGCAAGTAGTTTCAAAACCTCAGGTGCATTTTCAAATGTGGGTCGGGTTCAAAAGTATGCGGAAATTCAAATGTTTTCTGAGGCTCAAATATCCCAATGTTTCAATTCCTTAAATTTAACCTTAAGACTGATCCGCATTTACGTTGCTGTCAACTTTAAATGTAGCCTTGAACGTAATACCTAGCCTAATCCCAACCCTAAACCTAACTCCAATTTTTACTAGAAGTTGGCTTAAAGCCAATCGAGTTGCAGGCGGTTCCTGCTCTCATGTTCTTTTTTGGACGCCTAACAAGTCGGTCCAACCCACTTACTCTCCTAGCCCCAGCCCTGACCCCAAAACGAACTCCCATGAACCAACCTCAGACAAAACTCGATAAACATAATCCTTGTAATTCAAACCGTGAGCCTTACTCATGCTCTAGACACAAGCATGCATCCTCGCTGCGCACAGTCTTAACTCGAGTAAAGGATTCTATCCCCAAAGAGGAGCAAACTAACGTCATCTATCGCATCCCGTGTTCCAATTGTCCCAGCGGGCGAGAGAATTCCTAGAGGCATGGCACTCGAACGCGGACAGCATCAACCGCCACGTTGACCTAGACGCCCATTATGAGGGCATAAGATCACGCCTCACAAAGCCGAGCCCCACGCCGCATTAGCGGCCGCTAATCCAGGCGCCCGCAGTTCTGCCAACCTACCATTCTCTCTCCCCTCTCACACAGGGAGCCGTAACTGTTCTCTCCCCTTCCTACCCTCCCGGCTCAGAACCCAGCATGACTCCCGGCCCGCATCCCACCTCACACACTAATGGTCCACCCGTCAATGTTTGTCCTGTCGCGTCTACTAGTCTAGTGTGACTGCCTTACTCTATTTTTTAGCTTCATTTCGTTTGACGACGGGCTGATGTCACCAATTCGAAAATTCACGAGTACAACTCGATTTTTTCCGAAGAACCACTTTCTTTTCACAAGCACTAATCTTGATAAAACAAATCCGAATCCTAAACACAACCAGGATCCAAAAATTATTCATCATAAACTTAACAATAATCCGAGCACTAATACTTGTAAAACAGGTCCAAAACCTAAACTCAGCCTTAGCCAATAACCCTACCCCTGATCATAAACCCAATCAAGCAGTAAAACGCACGTCCCTAACCCAAAGAACAAACCCACCACAGTCGATACCCTACTAAATCTACTCAAGGACTAATTCTCCTAACCCCGATCTAAACACTTCCTCGCGCAATCCCAACCTACCTTGGGCAGTAATCCTCATAGACCTAGCAAACAAACAAACAAAAATCGATTGCCCCAAACCCCAGACCTCTAATCGCAAGCCCTACATAGCGACTAATTTTTGTTACCCTAGTCTAAACGATAACTCGCACAATCCTAGTCATAACCCAAGCACTCGTCCTAATAACAAATCCGAATCCTAAACCTAACCTTGAGTCAACGGCTACCTATCATAACTCGAAGCCTCAACCAAACACTACCAATCATATCACAAGTTCAAATCCTAAACCTTGTCTTAGTACAAGCACTAACCCAAGCACTAAGACCCCTAAACCCAATCCAAACAATAACGTTAACTACCCCAACCCAAAGACTAAGCCCCATAACCCAACCTCAAACACCAAAACCCTTGGCCCCTATCCACCTTATCCCTACCTTAAGCTCTACTCAAACAGCAACGTTCTAACCTAAGCACTAATGCACATGCCGCGCCGATATCGCCTCCAAACCAGAACGCAGTCCGGTAGATGCCAACGATGTGAGTGAGAGTGAAGCCACGTCACGTTCTCCCGTATCGGAAGATGGAATAACGTGACGGTGAGAGGGGAACTATAGCGTATCCAAAGAAAAGGAGGCGTTCACCGGGAGAGGCGCATTGGAGGTCTGACGTTTCAAGTAGTCGTTTCTTCTATCCACCTTTAGAGACTGAGCAGTCATGCACTTTGTTGGATTCCTGGCCCGCCAATCCCGCCTGTGTGGCTGCATCCGACAAGCATGTGACCGTGACCTGAATACTGCCGCGGCCGCGGCGATAGTTGACGACCCCGATCGTCCCGCGCCGTGACTGTCCGTAAAACCAGATAGGGGTGAGGCAAATGGATGTGGCGGTTGACAGAACAGTCGGTAGACATCCAGGCTTCTTGCATCTGCCTTGCCGTATGATCATCACCTCGGTCCACAATTTCAACGGCGTCAGAGTTGAAGACGTGTCCCATTTGGGCCACATGGGTTGCGGCCTCCGACTTTGGGTTCAACCTTTGCACGACTAACTTATGCTCGTGCACGCGTGTTTTCAGCCGTCGGCCGGTTTCCCCAACATAGTTGTACGTTCAAACAATGTGCGCCATATAAAGAAAGCTGTGTGCTTGACTGCTCAGTCTCGGAAGATGGGTAAAAGAATCGACTACTCGAAATGTCAAACCTCCAATACACCTCTCCCGGCAAACGCCTCCCTTTCTTTTGATATGCCCCCCGGGAATCGCATTTTCACCACTACCTAATACTTACCCAAGCACTACTACACATGCCACGCCGATATCGCCTCCAAACCAGAACGCAGTCAACTAGATGCGAGTGAGAGTGAGGCCACGTCGCGTTCTCCCGTATCAGAAGATGAAATGACGTGTCGGTGAGAGGAAGACTATAGCGTATAGCGGGAGAACGCCCTTCCTGTTACAGCTGTTGATGCCTAAGTGACTAAAAGCTTCCTCTCAGACTGCATGGTCTTTGTTGAGGCAGCCATTGAGATCGCCAGGGACAGCCGGCTTGTCCGCCTTCGGCACGTTGGCCGGGAGTGTGCGCGGATCTTCAACAAACCTGTTTTCCTTTTCAGCGAGTTGGTATGGAATGGGTGTAGACGTTGACAGTGGTGGCGCATTCGTTACCGTGAAATGATAGCCACAAAGTAGCGAAACGGTAACTGACGCCTTGTGGCAGCCTGATTTACCTGCACGATGCTGTCCCGGTGAGTGTGTCCTACACCACGGGAAGCTATTTCTGCGTTCTTCACACAAAGAATGGTTCTCAGACATTCTTGATCAAAGCGCCTTTTTGCTGGATGTTTATTCCTTGCAGATCCATTCATCCTAATGTTTCGACGAAGGAATGCAAATACCTGCGCCATTCAGGTAAGTAGCACTATTGAAGATGCATGTGGCAGTTTGCCAACTGGGTTGTTTGGTTGGCTAAGTGGAAGACAATCATTTAATAAAAAAGGAGCGATTGAAACGTAATTTATTCTAATCCAAGTCTGCCTAGAGGCAGTGAAGATTACTCGATATTATTTATCTGCGGCCACTAACTGGCATGCATTCCATTGACATTAAAATCCAGTTGACAACATAACCAGCAGATATAATTGGAGCCCATCTCTCTCGGTAATGGTTCCTTGCAATTTAGGGCAGACCGTGTGTTAACAGAATTAGCAGTCCATCTACTGACCTCGCAACAGAGTTGTTTGAATTCTGACTGAATTACAGTAAATGGGGCAGACCGAATATTTTTCGCGTTAAATCCATGCGGAATAGGGGATTTTGGTGAATAATTAGGGAAATTAAATGTCTGCTGACTGACTACCTATGCTGTACGACATTCTGCCAACTGAAAAGGTCATAAGCGTTGGTTTCGTAAGTTTGAGTCTGCCAGCGCTTAAGTAAACAAATGTTCATGTTCACGAGGAGGAATTATGCACAACACAATATAAGTCCTCTCTTTGACAGTCGAATGCCCCTTACATCCACAAAGAAAGAGATCGGCCGAAAACACCAAAACAGCCTTGAGTTAAAGCCTTGGCCAATGAGTTGCAAACGGTTATGCAAATGTCTTCTGTGATCTTAAGAACGGCCTTTTTATTGATGCTACCACCGCGGGGTCCTTCAGTCGGATATGAAGAGGAAAGCAGAAAACACACTTCCCCTACCTAGTGGCAGTATATATGTGAACAAGGTGCTTGATTGGACTGCTAACAGTTGACATTTCTGTAAGCACTTATCCTAATTTATATTGGCCCAACTGTGGAAAACGGCAAAATCGGTGGAATTAAAACCCATGACAGCGGGGGCATACCTGCGTACAGCCAACGCTTTAGCCATCTTATCGACAAATCCCTTCCGGGAGGGGTGACACTAATCTCATCTGGGTTATATTGCCAATGGATTCACGCACGACGCTAGTTCTAGTGTAGTAGGCGAGGCAGGCAGAGATTGCATGTCCCATATTCACGGGTGTTTTCAACTCCTCTAAATAGGCATTTCCTTCCTCCAAATTAAGCAGCGTAGTTTGAAGTAGCCTGAGAGGCAGCTTCGCCGCATCAGAAATCCTCTTCCCGAACCTCAGCTCCCTGAAGGTCTCCAAACATTCTACGCATAGTCATGGGTCGCAGGCGCAAGTTGTAAACAAATTTTGGCTTTCCTTTTACCCATTGCAGTCCCATAAAAAGGCAAGTCAATGCAGAAAGAAGCAGTTGGCATTCTACACACTGACTGACACTGTTAAAGAATACTGCCCCTTATTTGGGAAGATGGATGAAACTGTCATGCGGGATGCAGTATTCCGTTTGCTCGTGGACATTCAATTATAAGACACTGTGGTTAATACAAATGTTCGAATAGCTAAAAACAGTGTCTAGTCTTAAAAGAAGAGAAAGGCATGATCACGGGGACCGTAGATTTATTGGCCTTAGCTTTCGAGCTCGAACTGGAGTTCATCATCAGAGACTGATAAAGTGCACCAACGTGTGAATATTCATATCGCTGTATCGTGAGTAGGATGGGACTACGTCCGTGGCTAGGCCTGGTTTGTGCCGCCTGGTCCACAATGGTCCCCCCGGCGTGGTGACGCCGTTTGTACTTTGGGGCGATGTGAGCTGCGCCACCTGGCTGCGTGAGCGGAGCGCGTGATAACACGCGGACAAATCAATTTGTCCGGTCGTGAGTGTCTATTCTACTCACTGACAGACACTGGCGGGAATATCGTCTACTGCGTAGGACGGCAAGTAACCGTCCCTGCCTGCAGGACACGAGGTGGACATCGTCAGCGACCGAACAACTCTCGAGGGGCTGATCGGATCACACTAGTGCGTAGAAGGTATCAGTACGTGCGTCGAGCCTGATGCCTGCAATCGCCCCACTTGAGCACAGCCTGTCGAGGTGCGGCATGTTGGTGCGTATGTATGCCACGCGAACAGCACGCCACATAGGATCTCCTTACTACGCAGAGTAGTACAAGAGTACGAGTAATGTGCAGTCAGCATTCGTCCGCAGTGCTCTTGAGGCAGGGACGAGCGAACACCCCTGCTTACCGTTGTCACCGGTCCAAAAATGCTGCCTTGTCCACGTCTGCCTTAGACATGTGCACCGCCTAATTTGACTCCACTCACCAACCGATGAGATGTTAACCGAAACACTGAAAATGTGTTTTCATTTGACCAGAATTTTTTGAATGGGTTTGTAATACTTACCGCCATAAAATAGTCGTCTTACTATCAGGAGATATTGCAATAGCATGGTGCTTCAAGCATGAGGGCCAAAACCCACTTAGCAAAGCAGCACAATGGTGTTTTGAAATTCATTTTGCCTTTTTGAATGTGAACGGCAATTTAAAAGTGAGCGCCTATGAAAAAAATAATGCAACCCTTATAGATGCCTGATGACGGCATTCCGTGTTAACTAAAATATAATAGAATTATGTTGCAGGCTAACTCGATTTACAACCTTGCTTAAGTAATCTTTTCGAAACGAAAACACATTTCGGAATTTCAGTCGACATTTCATTAGTTAGCCCACATACTGTATGTGAACTACAATTTAAAAGAGAACGGCTTGGCCAAAAATAATGCGACAATGAATAATGTGACCCTAAGAAAAGCCTGATGGCGGGCATGACAATAATTACCCCTCTCGACTATCCAGCGAAGTACAAGAGTACAAAGGATGTGAAGACAGCATGTGTCCCGTTAGGTATTTCTGCAAGGAGGAGCGAGCACTCCTGCTTACCGTTGCTACCGGTCCAAATTGCTGCATTTTCCTATTCGCCTTAGGCATATGCACCGCCCGACATGACTGCAGTCTCCAACTCTCCCATTATCTGACTTCCAGCTGATGAAATTTTGACCGAAGTACTGAAATGTGTTTCCATTTGATAAGGATTATCGAGGTGGGTTTGCAATACCAGTTAGCATGCAGCATAATTTCATGATATTTTCGGCATGCGAGGATACTGGTTTTTTAATGCTCAACGTTCCTTTGGTCTGCAGAAACCGTAACCTGTAAGGAATGACTGCTCAATTAGTATGAATTTATCCTATTGTATTTCGATATCTTCTATAATGCACATATATTTTATAGGAATCATGCATAGCAATGTTCTTCCCTGCACTCATTAGTTAATAATCTGCGTCCCTTCGAGAATTTTATTGATAAAGCATTAGTATCTTTGGGTTTTGGATAGATTTTACAATTTTCGAATAATGTTAAATCAGATCCTCATTTGAATTTGCGCCTAAGGCCTTGAAACTACTTGCTTTGCACTTTTCGCATAAGTGAATTCGCACATTTCTGTTCTCTCTCAAGATGCGGTTGCATTGGACTCATAAAATGTCGCCATAAATGTGAATTATGCTGTATTTCATATAAAATTCTTATTGTCTCTACCCCAATATGCCGATTCTTCTGGCATAAAGTTCAATAACATGCGACTTTCTACCAAATGAGCAGAAGAAATGAAATGCTTAGGCATGTTTTCTATAGCGTGTATTTGAATTCATGAAGACAAAGGAAATCAGTGGGAAACAATTACATGCCACAAGCTGTCGTTTTCTGTCGACTATGGTTTCTTCGTGGGACCAGAAAGAAAATCAGCCATACAGCACGATCATCCATATCACGTCCCCTCTGAGTGCCGGATGAGAACGAACTTAAAGATTTTGTTTAGCCTTCCTAGAAGCAAGGTCAAACAATGTACGTCTTCCTCTGTGAGCCCCGCTGACGGTAGTGAGGCCTCGCTAACATCGCCTACTGACTTATAGTAAAAAGTTGATAGTCTGACCCCCAGCAGGTGGGCTAACTCATGAACTGTCAACATAAATTCCGAAATGCGTTCTCGTTTCGAAAAAAGCATAATTCTATAATAATTCAATTACCTCAGTTTCAGTTTATTTAGTTAGGATAATAGGCATTGTCTTTGAAAACCCTATTGATTACACAGCTCGTTTGATACAACTACACACGAAGAATGAAGATCTTCGCTATTAAAACAGCACTGTTTTCAGTTGGTTAACATTATTTCAGCGGAAAGATTTCCCAGGGATCGCAGAGTATTTAGTTCAGGATCAGATTGTTGAGGGAAAATAGGGATGCGAATAATTCGTGGGTTCGAGTCCCACCGAGGCTCCGAGTTTTTCACAGATGGGTCAATGTGAATTATTCAAAATCTGCCAAAACATCTAGGCATACAGATAATCATCTGGCGTTTTTTGAAGAGTTGCAGGGACGTCGCCTTCATGACTGACTGAGGGAGATCGTTCCATTTCGGCACTGCCCTCTGTGTGAAAAAGTCAAAACGAAGATTCAGCCTGGACATTTTCGTGTGCAGCTTCATTGGATGGCCACGAGGATTGGGTGGAAGGTGCAATTGAAACATGTTCTCAGAGCTAAATCCGTGCTTAAGGCCATGTGTCATAATAGTATTACCGACAAAGACATGGGAGACAGTCTCCCATGTCTTTGTCGGTAATACTATTCTGCCTATATATCATGCGCCGCTGTGCGGCTGCTGGTTGGGCTCGAGAGAGAGTCCATAAGGCACAACGGAACGAGTGAGTTCCGTATGAACGATCGGTGAGCGCCCCCTAACATTGCCATGTGTCATCTTGTAGAGGAGGATAAGATCACCTCTTTGTTGCCTGCAACGCGGAGGGAATAAATTAGGAAAATTCAGTCTGTCTGTGTCGGATTAGCTTTTCAAACAATTCACCAGCTTTGTTGCACGACGTTGTACCCGCTCAAGGCATGTTTGGTCTTTTATTAGCCATGTCCGCCATGCTTGCATGTCATATTCTAAATGGGACCGGACAAAGGTGCTGTGAATTCTTCTAAGGAGTTTTTCTGGAAAAGGTTACGAACGCTCATTTGATTGCATACAGCACTCCAATGACGTTTTTATTAGCCTTGTTTCACTGCAGTGCTGGTTTCAGGTTGTTCTGCATCAAAATCCCGAGATCCTTCTGTGAAGATGCTGCGGGAAGCCTCATATCTTTCAGACGATATGCCCTCAGGCTCTTATTTGAATGACAGTTGGTTGGACGCAGATGGAGGCCGGCGCACTTCTGCAGATTGAATTTCGGAAGTCATTTCTCGAACCACGTTAACAGTCGGGGCAGATTGTTTTGAAAGACTCTCTGGTCATTTGGACCCTTAATAACTAGCCAGAGCTTAACGTCAACGGCAAACATCGTTTTACGGCAGTCGAGTTCCTGAAAGCTGTCATTAACGTGGAGGATGAAGAGCAAGGGTCCCATAATTGTGCCTTTAGGCACACCACTAGTCACGTTCATCCTGTCTGAAATATCATCTTCTACACGGACACGCTGTTCCTGGCCAACCAGAAATGCTCTTTTCCAGTTCAGAAGATCTCTTAGGATGCCAACGGCGCTCAGTTTGAAAAGAAGGCGTTAGTGCAGGACAGTTTCGAATGCCTTGCGGAAATCGATGTTCACGACGTCGACCTCGAAACCCTCTTCTAGAGTCCTGGTCCAGATCTCCAGACAAGCTAGCAGATTTGAGAGGCAGGAACGTCCTCTCGGAAAGCCATGTTGAGAATCCTGCACGATGTTATTTTCTTCACATAATTGCTCTTTGCTAGCGCTCCCACAGTTTTGTATGAGAGGCAGGCTTGAAGCTGCCTGCTGCCACCTCCCTGCCTCCCTTGTGCAAGGGAACGAGTTAAGCTGACTTCCACTGCTATGGCAGCTTTCCTTTCCTCATTGAAAGCTTAAAAAGAGTCGAAAGAGGCTTTGGTAGCTCCGTTGATAGCTTCTTAAGTATCCGACCGGTGATCTCGTCTAGTCCAGCAGACTTATATGGTTTTGTTTAAATGAGGACACGTCTAGCTTCTGAGACGAAAAAGGCAACGGTTCCTTGACGGCAGTCTCTTGGCACATTTAAAGCTCCCGTTTGTCTTGGCCCATTTCCAACTCGTGATTTCTTCAGAGGATTCCTCCGTAAAAACCGATGAAAAGAACTGAGATTTTATTACACATTCTGTGGCCTTTCAAATAGTAAGTTTCCGAGGCTATCCTTTAACGCAATTTCATCCCTTTGTTTTCTCCTACTACGGATGTGCCCATAAGACTTCTTGGGATATATAATGGATTCCGCTATCGACCGGTGCCCGAAAGAAGTTCTAGCAACCCCTTTTTCTTTGCGACAATCATTACGATGTTCCTTATATTCGACGAATGTTATTGGATCTTGTAAATGCGGGTACATTTTTCCCAACCACTTTTTCTTCTTCATCGGAATGACCCACGGTGGTCGCGCACATGGTTTTGTTATTTTTATTGAACAATGTGAGTCAATCAGACGCTCTAGAATCCAGCAAAAGTAATGCCATAATTCTTCTGAATTTTCCATGTTGACTAACTAGGCTTCCTTCGAAAGCGCTCGTCTCATTGCGTTAAATTCACCCTTTTAAATATTTCTGCGTCTCTTGATGTTTGGTTGTTGGTTCCATAGGAGAGAGCATACACAGGTTAAAGCAATATGGTTACTTAAATCAAGTGGAGGTTGAAGATTCACTTCCCTTATAACTCCTTTTTCTTTACTGAAAACGCGATCTGAACAGCTAGATCGTTGTCCCTCACTCAGTCTTGTTTCGAATTTTACGTGTTAGATGAGTTATGCATCCAGAGGGAGTTGTAGTAGCTTTTGGTCTAACGACATTGACGGGGCGATTGTTTAAGGAATTTTCCAGTCTATTCTTGTAACGTTAAAGTCCCCCAGAGGTAGTAAGTTTTCCTGTTTACATAACAACTAGTGCACTAAGTAATTCCATATCGGTGATTTTATTTAAGCTGGGATGTCGGATTTCGAAAGAAGCTCTTTCCAGCTGCGTGCAAAAACTATACTCTGTAAAAATGATTACTTAAATAGCATGCATTTTTCTCATTGATTTTCGATGCCCTTAAAAATTCAATTATATTGAATTGAAAACATGGGCAAAAATATTCATTCTTCTGCTCACTCGGTAGGAAATTGAGTCTTCTTCCAATTTTATGCTCGAATAAAGGGTATTACTTGATTTTCAAAAACTTTACCAATTCTCAAATAATTTTGAACCCAACCTTCCGTTACATTTGCATTCGGGGTTTACAAACTACAAGCCGTATGTTTTTTGCGTATGGAAAACCATAAATTTCCCTACGGTATTAAGAGGACTCTATATGGGGTTCATAAAATTTATCAGTGGATTTGATCCGTATTGTTAAGTTTACAAGCCACATTAGTAAATGCAGAGACGGTATGTCTTATGAACGTCCATATCACGGTATCAAAAATCTCGCAATTTGAAACTTTTTAAAAATCGAATTTTACCCTTCATTCGAGAATAAAATTGAAAGAAGACGTTATTTTCTACCTAAAGAGCATTGAAATTCATTGAAACAATGCATGTTACATAAGTAGTTATTTTTACAGAGTACAGTTTGTGCATGCAGCCGAAAAGAAGTTCGTTCGAAAGCCAACATCCTGAGGCAACTGAATCATTGTTATTATTATTATTATTGGAATTATGCTGCAGGAGGATTAATTTAACAACGGTACATAAGTAATATTTTCGAAACAAAAACGTATTTCGGAATTTCGCTTGGAATTTCATGAGTTATCCCACCTACTGTACAATCCCGCGTTACAGGATTTGGGACCACGGTGACTTACCGCACTGAGACAAATCAAAAAATGGCCGCCATGCTATGACAATCGCCAGAAAATAGTCCCTTTACTAACAGAAGACGTTGTAATAGTGTGATTCTTCAAATATGAGGGCGGAAAAGAAATCGATTTAGTGAGGCAACACAACGGTGTTTCGTAAATGAATTTCGCACATCTGAGCGCGAAGGGTAACTTAAAAAGAAAATACTTTCAACATCGATAATGCGGCCCTAAGAGAAGCCGGTTTGTCTACGGAATAGACTTCAGGTTAGCTGGATATAAAACAACTAGAGTCCACGTGAAGGACAAAATCCGGCAGTCAACAGCTCGGCCGCGTGCAATGGGCGTGGGAGCCGATAATCTTGATCGACACACAGGCGGATAGCAACTGCATGACAACTTCATCAGCACCTGACCAGTCGAGCCCTGGTGCACTTGAAAGCTGCCACAGTGATAGATATGTAGCTGCCTAGCAACTTCCTCCTATAAATACTGAAACACATGGGAAATACACTGCCCTTATCTGACTCCGTCTCTGCTGTTGGGTTCAAGTGAGAGTCCAAAAGCTCAGACTAATAAATCTCTTGTTCCAGCAACCCTATCTCCTCCTTCGTGACTAATTCCTGCAACTCGCCTCTTCGCTCCTACTAGAGGTTGAGGTTAAAGTCAGGATTCAGGAATGTCATCTACTCCGCCCCCCTCCCGTCGTTATTCAACGAGAGACCCACGTAAAATACCGGAGTGGATTTGGTGTCTGTATTCTCTCGCCCGATGTAAACCTTTTCAGCCAGTGATGAGCTCAGATCAAGAACTCTCAGTTGGCACTGGCTGCATAGTACTTTCGTGTAAAACGTCGCGGAATCAACAGTGAGGTCCTTCCATACGCTTAAAGGTATCTTATAAAATTGCCTTGGAGCTAGGACCGACATCCCTAATGGCCAAGGGCTCAGTAGTTCCCTCGAAGCTCAAACGACTCAAGACCACTCAAATTCTACATAAAACCTGCTGCAAACAAACTTTATCATATTTCCGACGTGCTGACCCCCGGACAGTACAACTCCGGCATTTTCAGCCCATCAGTCCTCGGCCAATACATCAGTCACCAATTGTTGCGGTTGCGAAAAGTCAGAATACTTGTTGACAAACAGAAGGTAGCTTTCGATAAATTCTCGTCAGGCCAATATATTTATGTGCGAAGGGGCTCACGTAGAACCTGTCAATGATAAGAAAAAGCGGTTAAAATTAGTCTAAAGGCGGGGTCGGAATGTGGGAATATTTGAGAGAGGGGGGATAAGTGTCATATTAGAGAGATCTTCAGTGTGTTTTCCCAACTGTACCTTTGCTTGTCCCGTCTATAAATGCCTGCAGAACGTCACAAATCCGTTGTCGTTTTGGTAGGCGTTTGTCACCCATAATAACCACATGACCACTCCAAAGAATCCGTATGTGCCTCAGATAACGAATGCAGCAATGCACGATTATATGCACGCATGCTGGCATGCACTCTGCGCGATGAAGGCTTCCGCTTAGCTGTACGCAATTGGAGTCTAATGCCCATATTTGCAATGTGGAGCGCGTCCCCGATGGTCTAGCGGTTAGGATTCCTGGCTCTCACCCAGGCGGCCCGGGTTCGACTCCCGGTCGGGGAGGGAAGTTTTAGCAATCTGAAGTTCCAAACTATTATTGCTACACTATGGCTGACCACTTTCCAGGTAATGAAAAGCTTATTTCTTTAAAAGCAGGTGTCTCTCTGATTCAAATGATTGATGTCGAAAGCGTTCTGCATTCAGACCTCTGTTCACGCTCAAATAGGCCAAATACATCATAGAAACACAGGCAAGGCCGACAGGTTGGTAACAAGGTTGTCGGGGACGCTCTCTGAATCGATCAGGCAGTCACCGGGTCGGGCCCGCCGCGGTGTAGCAGAGGCGATCGTTGGTTGCACATCATCCTTCGTACTCTTGTACTGCCCCGCGTAGTAAGGAGTTCCTGCGTGGCGTGCTTTTCGCGCGGCCTACACACGCACCGACAAGTGTACTGCCGCACCTTGACAGAATGTGCTCATATGAGGGGTGACTGCAGGATTGAGACCTGAGACACATGCTGCCGACGACCCTAGCATCGCCTTAACTTACGTGCACTGTTATGGAGAGCGAAAGCGGCGTAGAGCCACGGCCTAAGGCGCCAAACAAAGGACCAAGTCGGCGACGTGAGTCACGCGCGAAGTTAGGCAACCGACCGGCGCGCACTGCAGCGCCGAGCACGTGTGATGGTTTTGCTCACGTGTGCGGACCAAACAATGGATGGCCGAACATTCCAGACGTTTCCCCGGCGGGGTTATCGCGCACGCGATGGCCAATAAGCGCCCAGCACGCTCGGGACAGGAACATTCTAGAACGCCCTCTACGACTGGCACGTCATTGGACGGAATGTTCCAGAACGCACGGGAGCCAATAAATAGCACACCTTTCTTACGAGTAAGAACTCCCTCCTGTCCACAAGTTCCAATAAAGTGATTGCCCTCCGAACCGGCTCTCTTCCTGTTCTACCTTCCTACCGGGTCATAACAACTGGCGACGCAGGTGCAGCAAAATGATATCAGAAGAACAAATGAAGCACATACTGGAGGCCCAGCAGGCCAGCTTCATGGCATTACTCACGGAAATGCAACGAAATTGGGGACCGGCATCCAGAGAGAACAAGAGGAAACAGGTCGAACAACGGATCAACGAGTTCGTTTACGATCCAGAGGGAGGCGTAAATTTCGAAGCTTGGTTTCGAAAGTACGAAGGACTGTTCGAAGAGAAGGGAGCAGAACTGGACGACAAGACAAAAGTGGAAATCATTCTGCTAAAACTGGCCCAGCGTGAACACGAGCGGTACGTAAAGTTCATTCTGCCTCAGAAACCATCAGATGTCTCGTTTAAGGACACAGTCAAGCATCTGAAAGCATTGTTCTGCTTTACAAAGTCTTTATTCAATCGACGTTATGAATGTTTCAAGCTAGAACGTAAGCCTGAAGAAGACTATTTTGACTTGGCCGGTCGAGTTAATGATACTTTTCAACAAGCCGAGCTAGAACAGGCCACCAGCACACAGATTAAAGCACTATTCTTCATTAAGTCGTTGACGTTGCCAGAAGATGCAGATGTGCGCACGCGGTTACTCGCCCAGCTAGACCAGAAAGGCGATATGACAGTACAGGAACTGGCAGAGGAATGTGTCCGAATCACAAATATCAAGCAAGACACCCGGCTTATTGGAAGCACAAATAGTCAGCCAGCTTACGTTTTTGACACAAAATCGAGACAATCACAACCGAGTAGAGTTACTCCACGGAAGCCAAAGACGGCTTGTTGGCTGTGCGGCGGCTGGCACTACGTGAGTGAATGTCCCTATCGTAGTAGGAAGTGCTACAAATGTTCCCGTGTTGGCCATAAAGCTTCACATTGCAGAGCAGCGCACACTAGCCCAAGAAAGAATTGCCATGTCGTTTTAGAAGACGATTCGCATGTACTCAACTGTGAACACCGGAAATACCTGACAGTGAATATTGACGAAAAGCCGATCACATTACAAGTAGACACGGCTTCTGATCTGACCATAATCAGCATGCGCACATGGGAGGACATCGGTTCTCCAGAACTGACACCATCAGAGATCATAGCGTGGGTGTCGAACGAGACGCGTATGGAATTTGAAGGCGTTTTCCAGGCGACTGTCAGTTTTCGAAACATGACTTGCCTCACAGATGTCTATGTGTCGAAGACCCGTAACAATCTTCTCGGAAATAAGACGATCTCCGAACTGGGATTGTGGAACCGTCCCTTTGACGAAATTTGCAGCGCGGTGTACAACACTACTGAGGAGGTCCTGAAGAATAAGTATATGGAACGCATGGAGAACGCGGCCGGCAGGTGCACGAAAACGAATATAAGTTTGAAAGCGAAGACGGAGAAAAAGCCAGTCTTCAAGCAGAGCCGACGAGTCCCGTTTGCGGTACAGTCGTCCGTAGAAGCTGAACTAGAAAGACTACAGGAAAAGGGCATAATCTATCCTACCAATTATTCAGCTTGGGCTGCTCCAGTCGTGGCGGTGAAGAAACCCAACGGACAAATACGATTATGTGCGGATTATTCAACGGGCCTGAACGACGCACTAGAGGATTATCATTACCCGCTGCCAACCTTAGAGCAGATTTTTGCTACTCTAAATGGAGGGAAAGTCTTTGCAAGGATCGATCTATCCGAAGCTTACTTGCAAATTGAGGTGGATGAGAAATCGCAGGGACTTTTGACCATTAATACGCACAAGGGTCTCTTCAGATACGGCGTGAAAACGGCGCCTAGTGTGTTCCAGCAGATTATGGATACGATGCTTACGAATGTTCCCGGGACTATTGCATATCTGGACGATATTTTGGTTGTCGGTAGATCAGAGGAAGAGCTGACTCAAAGGCTGGACCAGGTTGTGGACAATCTGATCGACTACGGCCTTAAGATCAATATGGAGAAAAGTGAATTTTTGCGGAAGGAGATTCACTATCTCGGGTTCATAGTCAACAAGAATGGGCGTGCCCCTGACCCAGAGAGGGTGAAGGCATTCCAGAACATGAAAGTGCCGAAGAACACGAAGGAGCTGCAATCGTTTATGGGGTTGGTCAGCTACTACGGTCCCTTCATCACTGGGTTGCACAGTTTAAAACCTCCACTCAGCCGACTTCTGTGTAAGGACGTGGAGTTTATTTGGTCACCAGAATGTCAAAACGCATTTGATGCCATAAAGACAAAGATATGCGACTCAACTATGCTATCGCACTTCGAGGCTGACAAAGAAACCATTGTCCAGGCAGACGCCTCTGATTACGGTTTAGGCGGAGTGCTCCTTCAGAAGGACGCAGATGGGAGAGTACAGCCAATCATGCATGCCGCCAGGTCACTGACGAAGGC
>CACRXP010000152.1:838977-872195 GCA_902702965.1 Spirometra erinaceieuropaei
CATTGTCCAGGCAGACGCCTCTGATTACGGTTTAGGCGGAGTGCTCCTTCAGAAGGACGCAGATGGGAGAGTACAGCCAATCATGCATGCCGCCAGGTCACTGACGAAGGCTGAACGGAATTATAGCCAGATTGAAAAGGAGGCACTGGCCATTATCTTCGCCGTACAGAGATTCCACCTGTTTATTTATGGCAGACCCTTCACACTGCACACTGATCATCAGCCACTGAAGTTCCTTTTGGGTACTAACCGTGGTGTTCCCCAGAACGTAGCTAGGAGAATACAACGTTGAAGTACTATTCTTCAAAACTATGACTTTCAGATCCAATATGTGCCTACTCAGAAGTTTGGAGCTCCGGACGCTTTATCACGACTGAGTACAAGCAACGAAAATCAAGAAGACGTGTTTGTCGCCAGTACGCTAATGCAAGATGATGACGAGTTTAGAGGTGTCATCCGACAGTTGCCGCTCACAGCCGAGCACATCAGGGCCACCACTGCAGCAGACCCACTTTTGCGCCAGGTGAAAGAGTTTATTCGGAACGGTTGGCCCAGCGACGACAAAGTACACCCATCCATAAAGCCTTTCAGGAACAGAAAGGAACAGTTGTATATCACGGAGGACTGCATAATGTACGATGGTAAAGTAATGATCCCAGCCAGATATTAGCAACAAGTTTTGCGGGAGCTCCATGCCGGACATCAGGGTATGACCCGCATGAAACAACTGGCCCGCAAGTACGTATATTGGCCGGGAATTGATAACGACGTGGAATCTTTTGTTCGAAGCTGCGGCCCGTGTGGACGTGAGGCTAAGAACCCACCGAAAGTACCGCCCGTGCCATGGCCAGAGGTAACGAGACCGTGGAGTAGAGTCCATATGGACTTTGCGGGTCCGTTTTTCAACCGAATGTTTCTAATTGTTGTCGATGCATGGTCCAAGTGGCTAGAAGTTTTCGACGTCTCGGCAGCTACTGCTGATATCACGGCAAGGAAGACGAAAGAACTAATAGCGAGATACGGCATCCCCACGGAGATTGTGACGGATAACGGCACTCAGTTCACGTCATCAATTTTCCAACAACTGTGTCAGAAATGGGGAATTCGACATGTGACGTCACCACCATTCCATCCACAATCAAATGGCCAGGCAGAACGGTTCGTCGACAAGTTCAAGAGAGCGATGAAAAAGATGTGGAACACTGGTGTTAAACTGGAGTATCTCAACACATTCCTTTTTGCCTATCGAACAACTCCAAAAAGTGATCTTGGGGGCCAGACACCAGCCGAACGGTTTTTGGGACGACAGCCGGATACGCGATTACAGTACCCACAACCGGAAGCTCGAGTTCCACAAACAACAAAATATTACTTTCGCGAGGGAGAGGAGGTGTTTGCTCGCAACTACAAAGCCGGAGAGAAGCCCTGGATAGAAGGTATAATAAGAAAATCTAGAGGTGTTGTGTTCGAGGTGGAGACAGCAGTTGGAAAAATAAAGAGGCATGCCAATCAGCTCAGGACTAGACACACCAGAGACGGTCAAATGGCACTCGACTTGCTGTGTGATACCTTTGAGGTTCCAAGCCCCACGGTAGACAGTCAGACAACATTACCCGTCGTTCGTAGAAGTAGCAGAAGAATGCAACCGCCAAGGAAACTGGTCTTGGACCCGAAGAAGAAGAGGTACGAGGTCCAACTTTCAAAAGCGGGAGGTGTTATGGAGAGCGAAAGCGGCGTAGAGCCACGGCCTAAGGCGCCAAACAAAGGACCAAGTCGGCGACGTGAGTCACGCGCGAAGTTAGGCAACCGACCGGCGCGCACTGCAGCGCCGAGCACGCGTGGTGGTTTTGCTCACGTGTGCGGCCCAATCAATGGATGGCCGAACATTCCAGACGTTTCCCCGGCGGGGTTATCGCGCACGCGATGGCCAATAAGCGCCCAGCACGCTCGGGACAGGAACATTCTAGAACGCCCTCTACGACTGGCACGTCATTGGACGGAATGTTCCAGAACGCACGGGAGCCAATAAATAGCACACCTTTCTTACGAGTAAGAACTCCCTCCTGTCCACAAGATCCAATAAAGTGATTGTCCTCCGAACCGGCTCTCTTCCTGTCCTACCTTCCTACTGGGTCATAACATGCACTGTCCGTTGCTTCTGCCTGTTTGGGTTTGTCAAAGTTCCACGTTATCGCTTGGCTGAATGCCTAGGAAAACGAGCAGGCATATTTTATTTCTGGCCGGCATATGTGACGCGGGATTTGGGGTTAAAGGTTAGACAACCTTCCTCGAACCGCAGAGCGAATAATAATTTCTAGTACAGCGAAGATGCTTTTAATTCATGCGAGAAGGTATGTGAAATTAACTAAATTTATGATTTGATGGATATGGTTTCATTTTTGGGGCAGTGTTAAACTCTACTGGAAATTTGCAGGAAAAAACTGAAAACACCAATGAACCAGTGACACATTGATGTGTGCCGCCTCACCACCCCTATTCACAGAAGCATCTTCGTCAATACGACAGCAGCGCAATGCTGAAAACCGATCACAAGCGACCAGCCCACTGTGAGGTTTGCGATGAACTCTTTTTAAACGTTCGTACGCGACACGACTGGCATGTCGCTTTGTTGTACTTGGCGCTGGACGTGAGCGAAATGCGCGGAGTGAGAGATTGTCTCAGGATTTCTGACTTTCACCCAGGCGTCCCGAACTCAACCCTCGGTTGGGGGGGCAGGGGGAATTTCGATGGATGCTTCTCCTGCTATTTCGAGTTCCCGGGTCTTTCGTACAGAAATTACCATCTAAAGACAGTGGCACAGGTCCACTCAAAGTTCCACGAAGTTTCCGCGAAGATACGCGACGAGTTATTATGTACAATACCTGGGTAGCCATTGTTGACTCGGCACCAACAAATGATTTCGTTCTACACATTGCCCACTTATATGGCTTGCGCTAGCAATGATGTGTGGCTATGCGCACGCATGCTGACATGTTGTGTACATATATGCTGGCTAATGTATGTCCCCGATGGTCTAGCGGTTAGGATTCCTGGCTCTCACCCAGGCGGCCCGGGTTCGACTCCCGGTCGGGGAGCCGTCTTTTAGCCCAAGCTGGCTTTATTGCCCTGATTGCTGATTTTGCTATCTGAAGCTCCTAACAGTTATTGATGTTACCCTTATAGCAATGACTTGCGAATCGAGACTCGACGCTCGCGTCCCGCGCGCGACCGGCCTCTGATTGGCTGACTGCAGTCGTAGCAGCAAGTTCCCCAGGGGCGCGTACTAGTAAGCGTACGCTGATGTGCTATCGTTTTTGATCGATATGACGACGTGCCTGTTTTCGCACGCTCACCCCTAGACGTCACTTCCTGCCTTGCCGCGCCACTAAGCGCACGCACTGCTGTCCTGTGCTTCACCCTCTCTGTTAACCTATACTATTGAGATTTAAAATTTTCGTTTCTATTAGGATCGGGCCAGTTTGTTGGAGAACTCGGCGTAAGCGTGTGGAGAGAGAGAGAGAGAGTCTAGAAACCGTTTACATGCAATTGCCGAGAGAATAAGGGAGGAATACCCACCTAAGTCATCAGCATCATCATCTTCATCGAGGTGTTTATCCACCTACACGCAGTCAATAGACGCTCCAACGTCCTCTTCGGTGGACATATCGACCTCGATGACTGAACATTGGCAAAGTTATTTTGAAGAGCTTCCGGCGGCCTTCTTAACTGAGGTGAATGAAACCGTACGCGACGAACTGCGAACCCGAACAGTACGTTTCCAAATATCCCACCAACACCTGACAGGTGTGCTGAAGATTTTAAGGCCAGCCAACGCGTCAGACGTGCCCTTGGACGCACGAACACTTCTAGGTGGAGCAGGTGATCTGCCACCAGTAAAGGCATTGGGCAGAGGTGAGTACGTTTACTTAGGATTTGTAAAGCCGTTGACTGAACACTTATGTGTCTTTTTCGTGCAGGTAGTAGGTAATGAGATAGTCACAAGGTAAGAACGTTAATAAGGGAAGAAGAAGAAGAGTTGAGTAGCGGAACACTTTGTTTATTGTCTGGGGCTTTCAGACTCGTACAGAAGTCCATCGTCAGAGGCAGCAGCAGTAACAAAACAAACGACAGTTATAAGGCATGTAGGCCAATCATCGACCAACGGTGCAAGGCTGGAGGCTACTACGCAGGGCTCTGTACGCTCGGCGCCAGATCGATAAATCGATTGACCGAGTTCTCATCCAAGGCCCAGGCTTCAATCAATTCTCGGCTCGTTTTGTTTCCGGCGTGGGCGACTTTTTTGGTGGCTGCGAAGTTAAACTCGTGACACATTTTGTAGGTGTGCGCGGCCACTTGTGATAATGCGTCGCCTTGCTGCACAGCCAGCTTATGTTCGTGTATGCGCAATCCGAGCATGCGTCCAGTCTGTCCTATGTAGTTACAAGGACAATTTTGACACGGAATGCGATACACTACTCCAGACTGCTCTTCAGGCTTTAACCGGTCTTTGATTTTCATGAGCCTATTACGCATGGTGGCTTTGGGGTGGTGTGCTATTCCAACACCTAGCTCCGCAGCAATGCGCTTGGTCGCTTCTGAAACGCTCTTGATGTATGACAGACAATGGCATATCGTCGGTGGTGTTTATGTTCGAGTCCTCTGGTGGCGACCGCGTAGGCAACGACTTATGAATGCCCTCGGATAGCCATTTTGCATAAACTAGTCGCGGAGATAAGGGGCCTCAGGTACTCTGTCCTCCGGTTTGCTGCAATGAGTTTGGATCCGTTTGAAGAGCGTCTTCACACAGCTTCGTTTTTGAGTCATCAGATGGTTGCTGTGAAAACGTAGAAGCTGTGTGGTGTTCGTCGCCTTCCTATAAATCGTCGTTTCAAGTTCACCGTTAAGGTTTCGTCTGACAAGCACATCCAGGAAGGGCACCTATCGTTCCTGTTCTTCTTATCTCGAGAATTTAATATTACGGAAGAATGTGTTGAGCAGGCTGTGGAAGTGTTGCATCATGTTCTTCTTTACGATGACGGACGTGTCGTCTACTTAAGGGCGCCATAGTGTTCCGGTGCTCGACTCTTGTTCACTTATGCATACACCTGGAACTCGAAATTTCGCCTTTATTCGTGCAAAACGTTAATGCATACTACGGTTGTGAACGGTGCTGTTTAAAAGGTGAATGCCTTGATATTCATGTATGAATGACGATTATCCAGGTAATTTAAAACTTATTTCCTCACCATCAAGCTTCTCTTGGGCTGGCATTTTTGGTGCCGAAAGCTGGAGCTGGAGCGATCGCTTGTTGCGCATCCTTTGTACTCATGTACTGCGTAGTAAAGCGATCCTGCGTGGCGTGTTTTTCGCGCGGCCTACACACGCACCGACAAATGTACTGCCGCACTTCGACAGGCTGTGCTAATATGGGGCGACTGCAGGATTAAGGCGTGAGATTCGGGCTGCCGACGTTAACAGAATTCCCTTAGAAAGAGGCCAAGCATGATTTTCCAACCCGTTTACTTAACCTACGTGCAATGTCCATTGTTTCTGCCTGTTTGGGTTTGTCAAATTTCCACGGTATTGCTTGGCGGAATTTACAAGAAGAAGGGCTGGCATAGTTTCTCCATGGCTTGTATATTATAACGCGAGCTTTTAAGCTGAGGGTTAATTTCCTTCTACGACCCGCAGAGCCGACAGTTATTTTTAGAGCGGTGGAGCCAACATTACTTCATATGGGAAAGCAGGTAGAAATTAAAAATCATGGTTTGATGGATATGGTTTCATTTCTGCCGAGCACCAAACGCCATTGGAAATTTGTGGAAAAAAACGTGTATATACCAGTGAACTTGTAACACATCGATGTGTACTGCCTCTGCACCTCTATTTACAGGAGTAACTTCGTCAATACGCAATTTTATTTGGCCAAATTTCATATTTTTGGGGGACACGTAGAAGTCTGACCGATGAAAAAAGTGGTTCAGTAGTCAGCGATCATATCCGACAACTGGTCCGCACGACCGCGGATTTCATCAATTTGTTTCAGTTCTAGAATGCAACAGACCCCTCAGTTTTGACCTGAATACTCTATCGGCGACCTCGCAATGATAGCCAAGAAAGACAGGAGTCATAATTCATAGTTATTTTACACACACCAACATAAATGTTAGTCTTATCCTACAGTTATTGGATACGCTTAGGGATGAGTCTAAGGCGGAGTTTAAAGTCAGAATTAAGGCTCAGAATGAGGTTAGATATAGGGGTTATTGTCGGTCTTATATTTAGAGCTGGGCTAACGTCAGGGTTACAGTTATGAAATCGAGATTAGGGTCAAGGATTTCGATGTTCAGTTTAAGGGTTAAAGGCGTCCGTGTTTCCCGTTTGTACAGCGGGTGTGCATAGGATACTGTTGCCTATTATTTTCGTATCACAGCAAGTTTCCAATGGAGAATTATCATCTGCAATAGCGCATTCCAGCCTTGTCAGAAAACATGACTATATTATGCGCTAGAATCATGCGATATTTAAGAAAACCTAAGACACCATAGTCACATTGTGATATGATTCATCACCGAAACCGGCAGATGCAGTATGGAGTGTGAGCTTATTTTTGTCTTGTTGTCGCAGAGGTAGTACGGCATGCTTAAACAAGCAAAATTCTCTTATTAACACATTAACGCCCTCATCGGTTCAACTGAGAATCGCTTTCAAGGACATTGTGATATAAAGCTCGGCAGGACGACTGATCTCCATAAGGATATCCGCGGATATTATTGCGTGTCATTTACTGAAAACGGCCGCGGTTGCAGGCAAGCGTGTTTAAAGCTCAAGAGGCAAAATTTAGAAGTGTTACAGAGACCCTCCTTCTTCTCTTTCTCCCCGCCTTCCCCCTCTCCCTTCGTCTTCCTCTTTTTCACTCCCCCGCCGGCCAATGACAAACTGAGACTCTAAGTCCCTACTCTTATATACTGACACATTAGAGTTCCGCAAGCAAGTGTGTTAAGAGTTCAAGTTGCGAACAATTGAAGTGTTAAGGACTCCTCCTCCTCCTCATCCTCCTCCTTCTCCTCATCCTCCTCCTTCTCCTCATCCTCCTCTCCGCCTTCCTCTTCTCGTCCTTATCCCTCTTCCCTTCGTTTTCTTTTTTCTCTCCTCCTTCAACCAATGGCAAAATGAGATTCTAAATCCCAAATTTTTATATAATGATATTTCCGAGTTCCAAAATTTGCCAAATACTATCTAGAGTTTTCAAAAATGTCAGTCTGCAGCGTGCAGTGGCAGTGAACGACCTTCATATCAATTGTGGGCTCACAAGACTTTTCATATCTCCCTCAAACCGACCTTTGCATTTGAAGGTCACTCAAGCGTAACGTCCCTCACGGGTGGAAATTGCTTGTCTGTCTGATAAAATGGGCGGTTCTATGCAATCTCCATGCGTCTGGAAACCATTTTTTGAATTGTAGGATGTCCGGCAGGACATTCCACAGAACCCATTTACAGGCCAGTTAGGGCATTCTGTAAGTGCTATTTTTTCAACTACTTTTTTCTATTCTACTTGTGGGGCGTCTGTTCAGGCACCAAAGCTCACTAATGAGGTATTGAAAATCTCCATGGAAACAGCAATTAGTCCAGAAAGCATGATGACAGCTAACCCTCTGTGGACTCCCGTCTATTCGCGATCCAGAAATTGCGAATTTATTTTTTCGTTCACAGAGACTCCATCTGTGAGGCCCGCTTACCTTCCAGTTCACTGCGTGTATCTGGCCACATTGCGTACCTTTGGGCCACGTATCTAATTTTTGGGCATATTTTTAAATCTTTCCTAACGATGATTCCTAAAAGCACTCCCCATTCAAGTGCCTGCGCAAAAGACTTTTAGCTCCAGATGAAAGTGTTGAGCCCCCAGGAAAAGATATTCCTTTTAAAAATATGGAAGGAATAGAAAAGTTGCGTTGCAATAACCACCCATTATTGCTGATCACCTGAACAACAACGACCGATCAGTCCACTGTCTGACGTGGGAGAGGCCAAGCGGCACGTTGATTTGACTACAATTAGGCCGACACCAAAGAGAACAAAGGTCACACAGGCCTGTTACCCGTCAGCCCTGGGGAGGTCTAAGTCAGTCAGCAGCAAACAGGCAGCCCAAAGTTTGTGCGTCGAATAATACGAGGCAAGACTGAACAAGTCAAAGCCTGCAGGTGCAACGAGTACGCTACTCTGATGATGGAAATGATGAAGTCTCCGAAACGCCAATTCGAATTCAATATGGTCCATGAATTCGCCCTCTCTTCTTCGTCTTCTTCGGGTGATGATGAACGCGATGTATATATCTGTATATCGCTCCCATCATCCTCCGAAGAAGAAGAAGAAGAGAGGGCGAATTCATAGACCAAGTTACATTTGAACTGACGCTAGGAACCCCTCTCGTTTCCATCATCAGAGTACTGTGTTGACTGTTCCTGCTGGCCTTGATTGCTTCAGCCTTGTTACCTGCCGGGTATTATTTCCGTGCTCGAGGCACGAACTATGATCTGCCCGTTCGCCGCCGACTAGCGTTGACCTCTCCGCGATTGACGGCCGGTGGGCTCGTGTCACCTTTGCTCCCTTTGCGACCGTCGTAATTGTTCGCGAGGCAACATGCTTAGCGCCCCCCCCCCTCGTCACTCAACGGACTGATCAGTTGTTGGGGCTCATGTGAGTTGATCTCAGTCTCGCGGGTATCGCGGTGAGGTGGCGTTGGGTTGAGATTTTAATGTTAAGTTTAGGGGTTAGAGGTATCCTTGCTTCCTATCTGATCAGTGAGGCTGCATTAGATGCTGTTGTCTACTGTTTCCATATCGCTGCAGGATTAGCTGCAAAGGCGCGTTTAAACCTCATCAGCGAACACGGCTTTATCATACACTATGGTCTTCCGATATTTCAGGCGTGTAGTGATATGACTAATCATCAAAATTGCCAAATGCAACGTGGAGTGCGAGCATATTTTTATCTCATCGTAGATGTATTACGGCGTGCTTGGACCAGAAAACTCTCTCATCAGTGCACGAAAGTCCTTGTCGGTTCAGTTAAAATCACTGTGATGGTCGGCAAGATGACTGCTGTCCACAAGGATATCGACGGATATTATTGTGTATCATTTACTGAAAACGACTGCCTTTGCAGGCAAGAGTATTTAAAGCTCAAGAGACAAACAGTGGAAACGCTAAGGAGTGCCCCATCCTCCTCCTCCTCCTCCTCCTCCTCCTCCTCCTCCTCCTCCTCTCGCTTTATTTTATTCTCCGTCTACCTTTCTTGTTTTTCTCCCTCTCCCCTTTGTCTTCTTCTTTTCCACCCCCCTTCAGCCAATGGCTAAAGGAGATTCTAAGTCTCTACTCTTATATAATGTCTTTCTTGAACCCCAAAATTTGTTAAGTACTGTTTACAATTTTCAAACCTGCCGCCGTCACTGAGCCTTTGTATACTCATATTTAAGAACGGGAGGATGCCCCCTTTTGCTTCTTCACGAGTGAATTGTGGCGATGAGAAGGCGTCATTCTTAAAATAAGTCCCGATGAAAGCATTCTATCATTTGATCTTGTCGCTTTGTTTTCCTCAATACCACATGATCTTCCCATTGAGAGCGTGGCCCGACGCCTACGAGACAATGCCATCGACCTTCCGACACACCAGGTCTTAGAAATGCTTAAGCTCTGCCTCAATAACTATTGCCAATTCGATGGCCGATATTATCAACAGGTTAAGGGCACCCAACTGGGTTCGGCAATTTCGGGGCTACTCGCAGAATTAGTCCTACAACGACTAGAAAAAGATGTACAAAGTTTCCAACCGAGAACGTGGCTCGGATACGTAGATGACATATTTGTCATCGTTAAGACCTGTGAAGCTGGGCGATTTCATCATAGCTTGAATGGCGCCTTCCCAGAGCTACAGTTCACTCGTGAAGGCGCAAAAGGAAGCATCCTCCGTTCCTAGATGTGAGCATACAAAGGTTCAGTGAAGGCGGCATCGCAACAAGCGTTCATCGGAAAAGCTCCGACGCAGAGATCATCCTAAGCTATCAGAGTAACCACCCAGAACCCAGCTCTTTTCCATAGGGCCTACCGTTACTGCAGAAGGGACGATTTACTCAAGAAAGAACTGGCTTACTTGTATCGCCTTTTCCGACTCAACGGATACCCGGTGAGTTTCGTAAAAAATTGTCTCTGACGCCAGAAACAACTACAAAGCATTGAATCTAACGGAGGCAGGGTATCAGCGATCACTCGTCAATTAAATCAGTTTGGCATCTCCATCGCCCACAAACCGGCGTCTTCATTGCGCACGACATTATCCCGTGTAAAAGATCCCATACCGAAGGAGCAGCAAACAAATTTCGTTTACTGCATTCCATGTGCAAACGGCTCTAACGTTTATGTTGGGTATATCGGCCGACGACTATGGACCCGCATTAACGAACATAAGTCGGCCATCCGTTGACGGGAACCCTAGTCTCTCGTGTTTTCGCACGCCCTTGAGTGTGATCATCGCTTCAACTGGGAGGGGACTGAAGTGGTCGCTAGTGTCAACACCAAACAGGCGCGAGAGTTTCAAGAAGCGTGGCACTCTAATGATAAAAGCATCAACCGCCACGTCGACTTGGTTGCCCACTACGAGGGTTTGCGTTCATAGTCCGCCGGCTTGCGCCCACCTTAAGACACCAGCTGCTAATCCGTGTTCGGCCATGTAGAATATCACGGATTCAGCACCTCCCCCACTGAGTGAACCATGTGTGGAACCCTCAACACTTCCCCTAACATCCGTCACCTATCCAAACACGTACTTCATCCCTACACATAGACGTCTGTTCTGTCGGTGTAGCCTCGATGTCCCCCCAGCTCCCTAGTGCAATTATCTCCCTCACAATTTCCATTTCGTCAGGCGACGGGTTGGTGTAACCGACTTGAAAATTCACGAGTATACCTCGATTTTCCGACGAGCCTTCTCCTTTTATCATATCGTCTCGGAATGCATACTACATCCGTTATATATATATATATATATATATATATATATATATATATATATATATATATATATATATATATATATATATATATATATATATATATGAAGTGGTATGAATTCCGAGGTGATATGATGAAAGAAGAAAGTCCGTCGGAAATAGAGTTTTACTCGTAAATTTTCGAGCTGGTTGCACCAACCCGTCGTCAGACAAAGTGAAAAGTGGGAGGTGGCATTGTCACACTGCTGGTTGAGGACGCAGACAGAGAGGTAAGCAGACGACCTTGAGAGAGGGAGGTGTGCATTGTGTTGTGATAGGTGCGGGAGGTGAGGATAGGTGTTGTGGGTCCAAGCTGTGGCTCACCGTGTTGGGGGAGGGAGGGGGAGTAGGGCAGGGTGGTAGGAATGGCGTGTCGGCGAGATCATGCATGTCCGGGCACGCATTAGCTGTTGTTGTTCTTAAGGTGGGCGCCAGTCAGTCCACCGTGATCGGAGACACTCGTAGTGAACGTCAAGGTCAACATGGCGGTTAATGCTATCTGCACCGGAGTGCCAAGCTTCGAGGAATTCCCGTGCATGTCTAGTGTTAGCCATGGCGACCACTTCGGCACCGTCCCAATTGAAACGGTGGTCACAATCAAGAGCGTGGGCGAACACGAGGGATAAGGGGTCGCGTCGGCGGATAGCTAACTTGTGTTCATTAATGCGAGTCCCAAGTTGTCGACCCGTGTGACCAATATAAACGCAACGGCAGTTAGCGCACGGGATGCGGTAAATGACGTTACTTTGTTGTTCTTTGGGTATGGGATCCTTTGCCCGGGATAGTGCTGCGCGTAAGGAGGACGCCGGTTTGTGGGCAATGCAGATGCCAAACCGGTTTAGTTGTCGGGCCATCACTTCAGAAATTCCTCGCATGTAGGGCAGGGAATAATATTTCTTCTGTGTCGCTTCTCCACTTGGAGTCTGATCTTGTGGTTGCCTCTGACGTCTGAGACAGTTTTTCACGAAGCTAATCGGATATCCGTTAGATCGGAATAATTGGTATAAGTAGGCTAGCTCTCTCTTAAGTAGATACTGGCTGCTACAGTACCGAAAGGCTCGGTGAAAAAGAGTTCGAACGCAGCTTTTTTTGTGGGCCGCAGGATGATTACTCCCGTAGTTGAGGATGATTTCGGCGCTGGAGTCTTTTCTGTGGACGCTGGTTGCGAGATTGCCATCAGTCAGTCTTTGTACACTGACGTCAAGAAAAGGGAGGATGTCCCCTTTTGCTTCTTCGCGTGACTCACAACACCTATCCTCACCTCCCGCACCTATCACAACACAATGCACACCTCCCTCTCTCAATGTTGTCTGCTTACCTCTCTGTCTGCGTCCTCAACCAGCAGTGTGACAATGCCACCTCCCACTTTTCACTTTGTCTGACGACGGGTTGGTGCAACCAGCTCGAAAATTTACGAGTAAAACTCTATTTCCGACGGACTTTCTTCTTTCATATATATATATATATATACCACCTCTGATCTATATATATATATATATATATATGTACTGGAAGGTAGGCATCCCAATAAATCTGAGTTGGAGTCAATGGTATTCTTTGGGACATGGAGTTTTACTGCGTGAATTTTCGACGCTGGTTCCCCAGCTCATCGTCAGACGCAGATAGAGAGCAAATGTGCCGACAACAGTTAACATCTCGCAGTGCACTTGAAATCGATAATTGTTCGGCGCTTGAGCCAGTGATTGGTCGCTATCTGCGTCATTCTGTTCTGATTGGCTCTCGTCTCTTCCACTTCTCCTTCAGACTTTTGTACGCGGCGTCCAACTCAATGTGCCGGTTGATATAGACGAGATAAATTCGATATCTTAGTCGGTCTAGTGTCCTGGGGAGGCTGACTGGCGAGCTGAGCTTCTATTGTCGGTGGTCTGAGAGTCAGATCGGGTAGCTCCTGGTTAACACGGCCATCCGCTCATATTTTGCGAAACACCGGTAGCAGCTTAACTTGGAAGGCCCACAGTCAACTACAGCCCCCGTCCGACGGTTAATCAATGTTCTCCATCATGTTTCACTTACATCTACTTTATTCTTCACGACTGTTGCAGCATATTCCACCCAGTTTCTTTACCGAGTTATACACCAAGAGTCAATGGGGATTTGCCTGCCAGGCACATCGCTAACAATGAAAACGTGATCTGGGTGGCAGAGGCCGGAGGTTCGCCAGCAGCCCACATCGACCGACCAGTTCCTGTAGGCAGATGGGAAGGAGGAGGAGGAGGAGGAGGAGAAGAAGAAGGAGAAGGAAGAGGAGCAGGAGGTGAAGGAGGAGGAGAAGCATCAGGCATAAAGTGCACAGGTCTTCCTCAAAGGCAAGCCACGGTATCTAAGAGCCTTTTACTGAAAGAAGAAGAAGGTAATGAGCTGCGAAGTAATGCCGGGAGCTAACACGTGTCAATTGTCAAAAAAGATCGTTCTCATACCCGCACAACGTACTCACTGATATTGAATGCACAAGGTCAGTACAGGTTGACAAGGACTGATTCAGACTAATTGTGCTGTGACTGCTGGCTTTTTGTCGCAACTGTCGGGGCTACTTGCGGCCTTAATGTTACGGTGCAGACAGATCATTGCGTGGCACCGATATACTCCGGATGACGATCCACAATGCCGGTGGCGCCAGATTCAAGGACGCAAAATCACTCTCGATCAGCGTGCAAGCATCCCGCACCCTCTGTCGCTGCAGGCCCATCTGGTAATATATTGAGCAGCTGAATATTACACCGTGCAGGACGTCGTATCCTCTGTCTCCGTTGAAGCTACTCCAGCATGCAAGCCTTCTATGGGTCGTGGAAATTGGAAAGCAGTGATGACGTGAGTGTGTTAGCTCAACGCCTGGGTGCCGAAATACCCAAAGAAAAATTGGCCCAAATGTCCAATTCGGCCCTTGCATTCTCCCCAGGTGCCGCCGACCACCACATCATGCAAGTAAAAATGGGATCCACGACTCGCGACACAACGTTCAAGCTGGGTGAGAAGTTTCAACACACTACAGTCGATGGTCGACCCGTTACGGTAAGATTCAGACTCAGTATTCGTTTATATTTTATGCTTGTTATTACTGAGACATCTTCTCCACGTAACCTTAGTGTTATTAAGCGTGCCAGTCCTCTAGGCTATCTCTCACCACTAATCTCGAGCAGAGCAGTTCAACGGTCAATTCCCTGTATCCAGATTTAATAACAGCAGACCATTAAACTCTGGCGAGAGGTGCTGTTCAAAGGATGAACTGGTTTGCACTCACTTTTGGGAACCCATTAAACCATACGTACTTAGTTAATATGTATGCATGCATATGTGCATGTGCATATGTCAGAGTGGAGAGGAAATATGTTGGAAGTAAATTCATATATAAATGTTTCGGACTCTTTTGCTTTCACCTAGTCATTCATAACTCATGCGAAACATGCTTGCCTCGGAAAATCACAGGATCTGTGTGTGCCCATTCCTGAGTTAATGCATGTACATATATGTATATATTAATTTCTGAAAGTATTACCCTGATTATTCTCTGGAGTTCATATACCAGAAACCGCTAGAGAATGCTGGGGGTCCCACTGAAGAGCCGAACCGCTAGCAGCTGTGTCACGCAGAGGCAGAATATCGACGAAATACGTGTCTGGGCTTTTAGCAATTATCTATGTCGGGAGTACGGTATAATACATATATATAATGGTAGGGGACGCTCACCGATCGTTCATACAGAACTCACTCGTTCCGTTGTGCCTTAAGGGCTCTCTCTCAAGCTCAACCAGCAGCCGCACAGCGGCGCATGATATATAAGCAGAATGCTATTGCCGACAAAGAAATTCTGCCTATTTATCATGCGCCGCTGTGCGGCTGCTGGTTGGGCTTGAGAGAGAGCCCTTAATGCACAACGGAACGAGTGAGTTCTTTATGAACGATCGGTTAGCGCCCCCTACCATTGTTTATTCCCGATCGAAAACCGACAGGGCAACGGGCTCGTGGCCCGGTGAGTAGATGCGTGGACTTCTAAACCGACAAGTCGCGAGTTCGAGGCTCGGGTGTTCCACACTTCGAGCTTGGGCATGGCTGGCTGACGACGGCTAATAAGCCAGAAATGGCCATTCCAGTCTTCCTTGTCTTTGTCGGTAATAGCATTCTGCCTATATACATATATAATACATTAGCATCTCGCTAAGAGTACAAAGATCCCCAGAGTGTACCATCACAAATATTTGCGCAGATAAGTTTGAAAGTAAATGTCTGAGATGACGGAGCAAATTCAAAATAAATTAGTTGAAAAAACGGTAATTTTTTGTGTTCATATACTTTGTAGATGACTATGAGACTGGAAGGCAACAAGTTGACAATTGATCAGGAAGGGGACAAAGTAATGCTCATTGAGAATGTTGTGGATGGTAATAATTTAACAATGGTGAGTCTAAACCAGTCAGTTTGTCTTTTCGTGAAAATGATAGACGATAGCGGGATTTCGTAAGAATGCACAACTTCCCCCTTATAAAACGCCGTCTAGAGGTCACGAGGGACATAATACCAGGACGAAGACCTTCAATCAACAGTGAGACCTAAAGAGTGTTTCTACACCATATATGTAGCTGACGGGATTTTGCTGCAGATGTGCCAACTGGCTCCAACAGCATCAGCACCGATTTCGCAGAAGTGTTCTCATGCCATCTTGGGAATGTCGATGATTCGCAAATCAAACGACAGGAAATAGAATGGATAGACGGAGTGTTCACGCAGCTCAGTAAGCAGTCGCACCAAGTCTTCTCACCAGGCGGGAGTCAGACGAAGTGCATGCGTCTAAGTATTGTTTGGCTGCAGACAATCCGTGAAGGGAGAATGTCTTCCGGCGTCGCGGGATCCACCAACTGGAGATTGTCACACGCACAAGGCCAGTGTCAGCCGCAGGGCATTCACCTAAGTTTCGCTGGGCTGCCGCCAATGGGTGAAGGGAGAATTGCAGCCGGCACCGCGGTAGCTACTTGCTGGAGATTGTTACACGCACCATAATGGTGACTTGCAGGCTGACTGGGCTACCTAAGAATGCCTTCTATGCGAGCCCGCCGATTTGGAAATGCATGGGGCGTAGACTTGGGGAAGTATGATTGCCCCCTGGACAGCTCACAAAGCTTGTAATTGCGATAGCTTCAGTCCTAGAATGGGATTGAGAAATGTATGAATGGCACAGAAATTGAAATTTTGCATTTGCGATCAGATATTTTAAATTTTAATTTATGCGAGCATAAGTTTGCCTTCTATGTATTCACTTCATACCTGTATTTAATGGGATTTTAATTGAGTTTTAGTCAGCATGTTCTCCGTGTTTTGTCTTGCGTCAATTTCACCCAGCTGCGAACTCATCAGAAGTCTCCTTGTTTTCCATTTTACAGACTTTGAAAGTGGGCGACGTCTCTTGTGTTCGACACTACACCAAAGCCTAAATAAACAAAGATTAATAAACGGAAATTTATTTTACCAGATCATATGCATTTGTTCTTTGGGCGAAATGCGCACTGGGTTAGCAGAAGCCTTTATTATTTGACGGTTAACACGCCGTCCCAAAAAGCAACTTAAACGCCTTCTGTGGCCGCCTAGATGAACCTCGATGGTCCAAACATCAGCATTTCAACAGCTCTGCATTAAATAGGTGGGAAATCCTTTAGAGATTGGTATAAATGAGTTAAAGAGAGTTGCGAAACACGTCTAATTTACTTGCTGACTGCCGGGAACCCCTAGCATCCTTAAGGTGACGCAAATAATCCCCGTCGACCATCGCCAAAACCTGTTGGCTTTAGTCTGAATCGCTTAGGCAATAAAAATTATTGCATAAATCGAAGTATGCTTTCTTTAGGAGGTCAGCTATTTTTGCAACACAGTATAATTCTGGAGAATAGGGTGTACGTATTTCATGCCCTACAGGGGGTTTAATGCACAGTTCGCAGCCTTTCCTATGGTAGGTCAGTAACGGAACGCTAGACCGTGCCCTCGAATGCGACCACCTCCTTGGATTCAATACTACAGGGAATGTTTGGGCGTGTCTCTTCAAGCAATATGTACCCTATGCAGAAGGTATGTCTCGTCGATCAATGTCCTTTTCAATCATCAGGTTTGCGGACGTATGTGATTCAGCGAAAATGGAGAATTTCGGGATTCTGCAGGCCGTCCGCTGATCAGACTGTTGGTCATCTGATAGACAGCGTAATAAAGGACGACTGTGCATTCCTTAGTTCACCATCGAGTAGGGTGGTGGCCACAGGTACTATGAGGAAACACTTGTGGCAAGTAGATGAATTGGGTCATAGTGAGGGTTACCCTCTGGCGCATAGACCCCATCACCCAGTCGTTCAGTAAGAGCACTGGCATGGAAAAGGAGTATTATAACGTTTGGAAATGAGTTTGGGCACACTCTCTAACCCGGAAAAAGGGATCATCTTCACGCTTTATAGTATTGTCTACAGCTGCCGCCCAACCGAGTTAGGGTTTAAACACGAATTTAGCGGTGCCGGAAATCAGCGCCGATTATTCTCATCTTGAGTCGATGAGTGTGTAAGGAGCATTTTCGTCGAAGATCCACTTCATGCAAGCGTCAAACCACGCAATTGGTTACCTCTCACTGTAAGTGCAGCGGGAATCAGTCAATCGGTTGCAGACCACAAAATTTAGATCGAGAATCCACGTTCTACAGCACGCATGATCTCAGAAGTTGAGAAAATCAACAGAGAAGAATCGGCAAAACTTCCATGATACCAATTAGAGACGATGTGTTAAAGTTACTAATGGAGGAGTACGAGGATGAGCAAGGGGAGAAGATCGAGGAGGAGGAGGAGGAGGAGGAGGAGGAGGAGGAGGAGACGGCGGAGCAATAAGAGAGGGATTGGGGCAGATGTGGCGAAAGTCTACTATCACTTTAAACTAATTCACGCGCAAATCACCGTCCCTGCTCTCACCTTGCAGTGGAGTACACGGTGGACATCGTCGACAATAACGGTCGAACTACCGTGCTTGCTACTCAAACGGACTACTTGTTAGACGCACAGGGACATCACGGGGACCATGTCGGATTCCGGCAGGCGTCATTGGAATGCACACCATAACAAAGGCCAAAATTTATTGCGTGCGGTGACAGACCTCTTTGTGGCAAACGTTGCGTGCATTGGGACCCCTGCCGCCTCCCTCATTTTTGCTCTTGATAAAATCCTGCTCACTTAATGAGTTGACCAACTCGCGAGGACGGAAGCTCGACCCTGCCATCCACCTGCTTCCGCTATGCCATGTGTCAGAAAACCATAGTCCTTGCATCCCGTTGTGTGCTGGCAGGTCACTCACACTTGGTTGCCTGCCGGGGGATGCACTTGCGCTCCCGATGTATGCACGGTCGCTCAGTGGCTTGTGCTAACCTCCTCTTTCTGACTCGATATTGTGCTGTTGTTAGTTTAAACCTGATAAGAAGTTTGTTGTTGACCCGGGGGTATGTGATGGCACTGTCGGGATGGCATGGTCGACAAGACAACGTTTCACAAATCTGAAGTCAGGAAGAAGGATTGGGTTGGACAACTGTTAATGCTGAGGATGAGCATACATAAAGGCCCTGCAAGCGGTTACCGTAAGCGGTCTCTCCAGGCAAGTTGCATCTGTGTTCGCTGCTGAGGTGATCAGACTGCAGCGCGTGTGTGCGCCTTTCGCTTTGCCTCGGTGTCCGCCAGCCAATCAGAGAGGGGGCAGCGTTGATTGGTCTCGAGCACTTGAAAGGCTAGTGATGAGCCTCGGGCGTCCTGGCAGCGTATCGATAGGGATTGTGAGGCGGATAGGAGGGCAGTGCGATAAAGTGGCGGAGAGGAAGAAGGTCGCGAACTGCCACAGTACGCCTGGGTGTGGGTCAGGCCGTGCCACCAAACTGTGCCATCCTTCACCTCCGCTCTTCTTGATCAGATCAGATTTATTAGGGGAAAGTTAGGCGAGCGCCTTTGAACTCCCTTGAGGTTACAATAACGTCAGAAAAAAACAATGTGTAAGGCAAGTGTGAAAAAAATGAGTTAAGTAAGTACATACAACAAGCATTGATCAATGGCATGAATTTGTCTATGAATGCCTTCTATGTCAAAATTGTACAATATCCAATACGGTACTGAATGGACCAAGCAATATTAAAGAAAGCGCATATGTGGCGGTCAGGTGATAGCGAAAATTCTAAAACGTAATGTTACTAAAATATAGTGAGTAGCCTGCTTTCTAACATACAACGTTGGATGGGGCGGGTGGCACAGGGGGGAATTCGTTAGTTTATGATGCTGTGGAGGTACATATCCCTGTACTGGTCAAGCTTTCTCTTAAATGAGTCCACAGATGAGGACTTGACGACGTCCACAGGCAGGGCTTTCCATGCCTTTACCACTCTGTGGCTGAAGAAGGACCTCCTTGCGTCCAGTCTCGCTCCTGTCACACGTAGTTTCAGAGGGTTTCCTCTCAAGCTTGTAGTGGTGGCCAGCTCAAAGAAGTCACCGGATGCAAGGCAGCAGTCCTGGCCCCATAACATTCTAAACGTTTAAATTAAGTCGCCTCGGAGTTGTCTGTAGTCCAGGGGAAAGAAGTTAAGATTTGACAGTCTAGTTTCGTAAGGTAGGTTTTGATGACCTATGACAAGCTTGGTTGCCCGTCGTTGGACTTCTTCGAGGGTGGTACGATCCTTAACAGTCCAGAGTTTCCAGGCTTGAATTGTAAATTCTAACTATGGGCGCACAAACATCCCGAAGACCTTGCGAAAGCACTCTTCGTTGATCATGGCAAATGCCCGCTTAATGAGATATAAGCTGGACATTGCGGATTTCGCTGATTTCAAGTCGTGGAATGATGGCTTTAGTGAAGATGTTATCCACACCCCTAGGTCTTTCTGACCCTCTACCAATGGCAGGGGTGTGTGATTTAGATAGTACGTCTGCCGGTGCGCAGAGCTAGTTCTGGCAATCCTCAGAATGTTGCATTTGGTAACATTAAATGGGAGGAGCCAGTGGCCTGACCATTTTTCGAGTCGGTCTAAGTTTGCCTGTAAATTTGCTTCATTGTCCTCGTTGCGCATGACGATCAAAATCTTGACAGAAGGAAGGATGGAGAGTGTGCGGCAGACATTGCGATGGTGCATTATCACAATGGAAAGAAATTACACATGAGTCACCGTGACTGTCTGCACCTTGCTGTGGAGCATACGGTGGACATCGTCGGCAACGACGGTAGAATTTCATACGAAAGCTGTAAGTCTTTAATACTCCTGAGTAGTGAATCTAAGGGTTCCTTGATTAATTTTTGCCTTGGTAATAGTAACAACTGCAGGTGCGTTCTCGCGTAGTTGTAAGCCATTTATTCATACGAGTAAATGTTGTAAGATTCCTCAAACATACTACTAAAATGATTTAGAATGAAACTTTAAGTTATAACCGGCATTTGAACATTAAAATAATCAGTTAAGAGCGCTTTTAGACGCGTCGCAGTTATTCGCGGATATCGAGCGTATGCGGATAGCTGTGGTGCTTGAACTCCGCGACTATCGGGAGCGGACTGTAGTACACAGTTGACGCGTGAATTCAGAGACGGAGAACTTGGTTGAATTTCGTCCCACAGTCAACTTTGACTAGCGGTTGGCAAGCTTCGACGTCATTAGATACGCAGCATGGGCAGCCATCCATGCTGATTGGCGTCAACAACCTCAACATCAACACGCCATTTTCACGCACTGTCGTTTGGACAGTCGTCATCACTTCTTACATGTTACTATTTCTACCTAAATTTCTCCTTAGCCTTACCATTTTATCACGAGTTAACCGATAAACAGACGACGGCGCTTGCTCACCTGGAAACGGCAACAACTTAACTTGAACAGCTGAAATTATTCTGAAGCCTCCCTCCGGCTAAATTGTCCGCCGGTTAGTCATTGTTCTCCCTCATGCTTCGTTTGCATATTTTTCCTTCAAGGTTGTTGCAGCATATTCCACCAAGTCTGTTTACCGAGTCAACGGGGATTTGCCTGGCAGGTCCATCGCTAACGATGAAAACGTCATCTGGGTGGCAGACGCCGGAGGTTCGCCAGCAGCCCACATCGGCCGACAAGTTCCTTCAGGCAGATGGGAAGGAGGAGCAGGGTGGGGCTCAAAGTCGAGCAGGCTTAGGCTCAAACACTACTTCGAGTCCATCAGATACCGAAGGATGTCAGACAGGTCATCCTCAAAGGCAAGCCTCAGTATCACAAAGCCTCTGCTTCCGGCTCAATGAAAAAGAAGGGAATGAGCTGCGAAGTAGTGCCATGATCTGACACTTGTCTATTGTCAGGTAGGGCCGGTTTCAAACAAGCACATTCTGTTCATGGAGACAAAATGCACAAGGCCAGCACCGGTTGACGAGAACTGAAGAAGACTGATTTTGCTGCGATCACTGGAGTTCTGCCGCAACTGCCTGGGCGACATGTCAACCCCAAGCAATTTCGTGGTGCAGATAGATCACTGAGTGGCGCCAGTATGCCCCGGATGATGATCCGAAACACCGTTTGGCGCCGAAGTAAAGGTATCTATCACGCTACTAGCGCCGGTCGGTTACTGCATGAAGATGGGGGCTGGAGGGTGGGCGGTGGGATCAGACTCGAGCAGACCTGTGTTCAAGCACTACTCCAAACCTATCACATACCGAATGGTGGCAGAAAGCACAAATTTAATCCTAAAAGACAAGCCGCGTCATCACAGTACCCCCAACTGCAGGCCGATCAAAATGGAAGTAATGAGCTAAAGAGGGGTGCCCTTAGCAACACTTTTCCATTTTAAAGTTAGGTCGTTTTCAATCAAGCATCAGAACATTAAAATGATCCGTTCAGAGCGTTTTTAGACGCGTCTCAGTAATTTGAGATCTTTGACTATTTACGGATATCTGTGGTTCTTAACCTCCGCGACATGTGAGGGGGTTGATTGTATACAACAGTTCGCGAGCAAATTCGTCGAGAGAAAGAACTGAATTGCGTACCATTTTATATTCTGCTTTGACTCGCGGTTCGCAAAATTCGACGTCGATCGATAGGCAGCATGGAAGCCATCCATGCTGGCTGGCGTCCACAACTGAAATGCCGTCGATTACCAAAAATTCCTATTTGCAGTAAATAACATCAGACCAAGTAGCATCACGACACATCTCTCCACCCGTTTATATACTACGCGCGGATCCCTTTCACCCAACCCCCGCATAGACGGAATAGGCGTCCCTCAAGTATTTTATGGTCCCTACTTCGTGTGGCCACCATGGCATACTCACTGAGCCCACCAGACCCATTCTGTAAAATCGTGTGAATTTTGTTGGAGTCGGGTCATAGGAGGCATGCTCTGTCAGTGACTTGCGCTCTACTTTAAAATTGTTTTGTAAACTGGTTCGGACAATTGATTGTTAGATGAGAAGGAACCCCATCCTCATGGTACGCTATCGCATTTAACAATATCATAACCCTAAGGCGCATCAATCCTTCACGACGCGCTAATCGTCGTGGCTTGGATAGCAGTCTACTGACGAGATAAATCAAATCTCTTAGTCGGTCTTGTGTCTTGGGGAGGCTGTCTGGTGAGCTGAGAGTCAGACCGGGTAGCTCCCGGTTAATACGACCATTCTGTGGCATTCCCGTAGCAGCTTAACTTGAAAAGAAGGAATCCCCCGAAGTCCCTGTCCGCACTAATTGTCCGACGGTTAATCAGTGTTCTCCATCATGTTTCGCTTACATCTTTACTTGTCTTCAGTGTTCGTGCGGCATATTCCACTCAGTCTCTTTAACGAGTGTTGCAGATAGGTGGGCTATCTCATAAAATGTCAACCGAAATTCCGAAATGCGTTTTCGTTTCTAAAAGAGGACGTAAGTAGGGTTGTATAACCAAACATCATGCAGCATAATTCTATCACAATTCAGCTACCTCAGGATGCCGCCTTTTAAGCAAACTTCTTTTCGGCTGCATGCAGGAACAATACTCTGTAAAAAATGACTTCTTATTTAGCGCACATTTTTCTCATTGATGTTTGATGACATTTAACAGTAAATTATACATCATGGAAAGCATGCACAAATATATTCACACGTTTTTCTCATTCGGTAGCAAAGCACGTCTTCTTTCAATTTTAAACTCGAAGAAAGGGTTTAATTTGGTATTTAAAAACATTTCCAATTCCGAATACTTTTGAACTCGACCTACCATTCCGCTTGCAGTCAGGGTTTCCAAACTACAAGCCGTTTATTTTCGGCATACGAAAGCCATATGTTTCTCAACGATATTGAAAGGAGACTATATGGGGTTCATAAGATTTAGCAGTAGATTTGAGTCTTACGGTTAACATTGCAAGAAATACGAATAAATACAGATACATGACGTTTAATGAACGGTCCTTTCACGGTATCAAAAAATTTCACAATTGAAAACTTTTTTGAAACCGTATTATACTCTATCTTTGAGTCTAAAATTGAAAGAAGACACGATTTTCTACCAAAAATAGAAGAATGAACATTTCTGTTTATGATTTTCATGAAATATAATTGAATTTTTAAGGTCATCGGAAATAAATGAGAAAATTGCATACCACATAAGTAGACATTTTCGGAAATAAATCCATTCGAATGAAGGCACCCTGAGGTAACTGGATCAGTATAGAATCGTGCTGGAAGGTGATTAATTTTACAACCCTACTTAATTAATATTTTCGAAACGAGAACGCATTTCGAAATTTCGGCCAACATTTGATGAGTTAGCCCACCTAATGTAGTTGGTAACGACGGTCGAACTGTCGGTGAGCTGAGGGGGCATCAAAGTGGGCTGTACGTTATTTTTAATTTGACACGAACACCACGGAACATTTTTCCTGTTGACTTGTTTTGGCAGCACATAGAGGCAGTGGCCAGCCGGTCTGGATGTACCAAGATTATGTCCCATGCTTGTCAACTAGCTTTGAACTCTTGATTGGAAATTTTGCAGGTATCCATCAACGCTTCGGGAGTTTCAGCAGGCCATGCATTTAGCATCCTTTCACTGCCCTGAGGTTCATGTAGTTGGTGTGTTTAATCAGAGAGACTGGAAATAGCTATTTCGAGAGACATGCGTTTTACTCATTAATTCCCCATCGGTTGCTTCTTTTCGTTACGCCAAACAGGTGTTCTACCCTTCGGTCAGATAACTTCAGCTGGTCCGTTTGAAACCGCATTTATACACATGGTCAACCAGGGGGAGATTGACGTGAAGTCGTTTCCTTGAAGTTTGACATTTTTACCGGAACTTCATGGTCTGTTGTCATGTCTACGACGTTGCGTTCAACGAACTGGCGAGAGTTCATCTGTTTCCTTTGCCTGTTTCGCAACTGACTCCGGTTTCACCTTCTCTTAAGAATGAGGCCGTTGTTCGTGAACAGGCTGCCTATTTTACGGTATTAAAATCGGACAATTAGAGAATATTTTAAAACCGAATCATTCCATTCCTTCGAGTATAAAATTGAAAGAAGGGTAGGACAAATGTGTGTAGCCTGGATGCTGCAACCGATAGGAAGATCCCTGTAATACGGGATGGGTGGGAAAAGGGGGTTTTAAGGGTGGGGCAAACGGAAAAACCATTGGCAGGTTAAAAAAATTAAAAAAAATAGGTTTAGACAGTTAATAAGTAAATTTTTTCGAGGTGAAATAGGTGGCGGAAATTTAAAAAGTAAACCTTAACCAATAGGAACGAGATACCCAAACGCCAAGGCCATTCCGCTGTAGATACCCCAGACAATACTGGCACTGATAGTGAATCCTCGTGAAATGCCGTCGATAAGCAGAGAGGTAGAAGAGGAACCCGAACAACGGTAAGTATGAATGAAAAATACGCAGGAGGTAGAAGAATGAAGCTGTAATTAATTCCTGTCGCATGTTGCTCAGGCCTATCCAGTCTCTGGACTGCAATCGGGAACAGAGATAATTTGCAGATGATCGTAAAGGTAAGCAGTGATATGTTATCGATATTGTACGCATAGGTGAATATTGGCGGCCGGTAGAAAAGTAGGCAGTGCAAACAACTGAACGGCCGGACAGTGTACATAATGGCCAGTGAGAACGGATGTTGCGGGAAAAGCTTGTAAATCTTTTATACTGTGCTTAATAATAGTGAATTCCTAACTATAACTCTCAACTTTTGGTCCCATTTAATCCCATAACCTAAGCCAAAAATGCCCCAACGGATATTGAATGCGTAATGTTTGATGGGAGTGATGGAAGCCTATGTGAAGACAACCTTCCTGTCTTGACCAATCCGAAGGCTACGTCGCAAGTACGCTAATCGTCAAACCGAAAAAAAGGAGCGGAAAGCGCATAGGGCAAACCTACCTGTCCCCGCAAGGCGACCAAACCGCCCAACCGCCCAGGCAAACGGAATCGGCCGTAGCGCAAGAATAAGGCGACCGAAGGAGACCACACAGAAATCCGGACGCCCGGGCGTACACCTGAACCCGTGATAGTTCAAGGCAAAGCTAAACCCCTATTGTCGGGTAGGCGTTCCTGACCCGGCCTTGGTGGCAGTTAAGGGAGGAGAGATGAACCAAATCGAAAGCAAACTAAGCAAACGGCAAGCGGCCTTAGAAGACCGCACACGAAGTCAGCGGCCGCGTTTAACGTCTGAACGGCTAAGCCACAAAGGGCAAACCTGCATCGATTAAGCGCACCCAACACCTACGCGCCTTGCTAACTCGCCCGGTAAACGCATGGAACGCGATGTGGAGCACCACCCCTATCGGTCAGACACAACGCGGCTGTTTCGTAAAGGCGGTAGGTGTTAGGGGGAGTGGGAGTAGCAGCCTGTTAGTACCAATGAAGCAACTTACACGTTAAAGGCATATTGTAAAGCGTGTTGAATCGTTATCCGGAAAGGTTAAGTATTTCGCCTTTTACTGAAGATTTCCGTGTGGGAGGGGGGTGCAATGCAATGAGCCTATATAGACAGTATTACAGCGTCTCGTTCTCGGGGCGGTTAACGGGAAGGAGAAAGGCATCCTGACGGAGCCTGTACGCCAAGTAAACCAAGTATAGTTGGAGCAAGAGCACGAAAGACTTTACAGCATAAGCGCCCTTCCTTAACCCAATCGGCAGTTGTAAGTATGTAACCTAATAAAAGCACGCCTACTGAAAGGATACAAGTACGTCAGCAATATTGACTCATAATCCCAGGCTACCCACATTTGTGCTACCGAAAGAAGATATGGATTTGCCTTCCACATCCATCGCTGACTATGAAAACGTGATCAAAGTGGCAGAGACCGGAGGTTGGCCAGCTGCCCACATCGGCCGCTCAGTTCCTGTACACAGAGAGGAAGGAGGAGGAGGAGGAGGAGGAGGAGGAGGAGGAGAAGGAGGAGGAGGAGGACGAGGAGGAGGAGGAAGGGGAGGAAGATCAGGTATAAATTGTGCAGGCCATCCTCAAAGGGAAGCCACGGTATCCCTGAGCCGTTTGATGAATGAAGAATAAGAAGAAGAAGTTAGTTTGTTTTAACGGAAAAAATTCGATGGGCATATGTTTGTCTCATTACTTCCCCATAGGTTTCTTCTTTTCCTTACGCCAAACAGGTTTACTACCTTTCCGAACAAGTAGCTGTAGCTGGTCTGCTTGAAACCGCATTTATACACCTGGTCAAACACGAGGAGATTGAAGCGAAGTCGCTTTTTTGAAGTTTTCGCATTTTTGCCGGGATTTCATGGTCTGCTTTTATGCCTACGACGTTGACTTCAACGAACTGACGAGAGTTCTTCTGTTTCCTTTGCCTTTTTTAACGGACTGCTGTCTCATCCTCTCAGGAGAATGAGGCCTTTGTTCGTGAGCAGGCTGCCAACTTTTCAGAGGAGTTTCGTCTCCTGAAGATTTGGCAAGACCAACCGACCCCCAAGCTCACCTCCGACTCTGCACAAGCCTCCGTCATACCGCGAGGACACTGGAAGATCCAAAGGCATCGGCGACGATGTGTCGTGCTTCGTCCGCAGCAACCTCGAAAAGGACTTGACTGTCGTTTTTGTCGTTGCCTGTTTCACGGTATTAAAATCGGACAATTAAAAACTTTTTGAAACAGAATAATTCCCTTCCTTCGAGTATAAAATGGAAAGAAGACATGTTTTTGCCTTCCACGCCCATCACTGACGATGAAAACGTGATCAGGGTGGCAGGGGACGGGGGTTCGCCAGCAGCCCACATCGGCCGCCCAGTTGATGTAGACAGGTAGGAAGGAGGAGGAGGAGGAGAAGGAGGAGGAGGAGGAGGAGGAGGAGGAGGAATGGGAGATATGGAATGCACAGGGTCAGTACAGGTTGACAAGGACTGATTCAGACTAATTGTGCTGTGACTGCTGGCTTTTTGTCGCAACTGCCTGGGCTACTTGCGGTCCTAATGTTACGGTGCAGACAGATCATTGCGTGGCACCGATATACTCCGGATGACGATCCACAATGCCGGTGGCGCCAGATTCAAGGACGCAAAATCACTCGCGATCAGCGTGCAAGCAGCGCACACCCTCGGTCGCTGCAGGCCCATCTGGCTATATATATTGAGCAGCTGAATATTACACCGTGCAGGACGTCGTATCCTCTGTCTCCGTTGAAGCTACTCCAGCATGGAAGCCTTCTATGGATCGTGGAAATTGGAAAGCAGTGATGACGTGAGTGTGTTAGCTAGACGCCTGGGTGCCGAAATACCCAAGGAGAAATTGGCCCAAATGTCGGATTCGAGCCTGGCATTCTCCCCAGGTGCCGCCGCCGACCAGTACAACATGCAAGTAAAAATGGGCCCTATGACTCGCGACACGAAGTTCAAGCTGGGTGAGAAGTTTCAACACACTACAATGGATGGTCGACCCATTAAGGCAAGATTCTGACGTAGCTTTCATTCATATTTCATACGTGTTTTTATTGAGCCATCTCTCCGTAACATTGGTGCTATTAAATTTGCCAGTTTTCTAGGCTAAATCTCGCCACTAATCTCGACCAGAGCAAATGGACAGCCAATTCCCTGTATTCAGATTTATTAACACCCGAATGTGAAACTCTGGCGAGAGTTGCAGTTCAAAGTATAAACTGGTTTGTATTCACTTTCGTGGAACAATTAAAACATACGTACTTAATTAATATGCATGCATGTATATGTGCATGTGCATAAGTCAGAGTGGAGAGGAAATATGCTGGAAGTAAATTCGGACTCTTTTGCGTTCACCTAGCCATTCATAACTCATGCGAAACCTGTTTGCGTGGGGAAGCCAATGGATCTCTTTGCATCCCGTCCTGAGTTAATGCATACGTTTATATATGGCAATACGTGCATATGATCTTCAGAGCGTACCATCACAATTATTTGGGCGGCCAAGTTTGAAAGCAAATGTGTGTGATGACTGAGCCAATTCAAAATAGACGATAATTTTGTGTTCACATACTTTGTAGATGACTATTACACTGGAGGGCAACAAATTGACAATTACTCAGGAAGGGGAGAGAACAATGCTCATTGAGTGCGTTGTGGATGGTAATAAATTAACAACGGTGAGTCCAAACCAGTCATCCTGCCTTTGAGTGAAAATGATACGAGGATGCCCTAATCATGCACAACTTTCCTCTCGTAAAATGCCGTTAAGAGTTCTCGAGGGACATACTACCAGGACGAAGACCTGCAATCAACAGTGGGACCTATAGAGTGGTTCTTAACCATATATGTAGCTGAAGGCATTCCAGTGCAGATGCGTCGACTGTCCCTAACAGCACCAGCACTGATTATGCAGAACTGTCCTCCTGTCATTAGGAAAAATATCGAGGATGCCAAAGCCCGAAGGCAGGAAATAGACCTAGATGGAGAAGTTGAACTGAGGCGACGGAGTTTACCCGCAGCTCAGTAAGCTGTCGGAGCAAGCCCTCTCACCAGGCCAGTGTCAACCGCAGTGCATTCACCTAAGTTTCGCTGGGCTGTCGTCAATGGGTGAAGGGAGAATTGCAGCCGGCACCGCGGTAGCTACTTGCTGGAGATTGTTACACGCACCATAATGGTGACTTACAGATGAACAGGGCCACCCAATAAGGCCTTTTGTGCGAGCCTGTCGATTTGGAAATGCTTTGGGCGTAGACTTTGGGAAATACGATTGTCCATGGAAATTCACAATTCACGAAGCTTGCAATTGGCGATATTTGAAGTCCTAGAATTTGGTTGAGAAATGTACATGCGGCTATTTTGCTATTACAATGGTCGTGAAAAAAGAACGATCAGAAGTCTCAAGTCATGTATTTGGCAGGCGTACGTTTAGGTTCTTTGTATTCACTTCATGCCGGTAGTTAATGCAATTTTGAATCCCGTTTAGTCAGCATGTTCTCAGTGTTTTGTCTTGCGTAAATTTCCCCCAGATGCGAACTCATTCAGAAATCGCTTTGTTTTTCATTTTGCAGACTATGACAGTGTGCGACGTCTCTTGTGTTCGACACTACGTCAAGGTTTAAATGTACAAAGATTAATAAAGGCAAATTTATTTTAACACAGCATATGCTTCTGTTCTTTGGGTGAAATGCGCACTGGGTCCGCACTGACCTTTATTAATTAGCGTCTAACACGCTCCATCAAGGTGCCATCACCGTTCTAACCTAACCGCCTTTTGGGGCCAAATATGTGAAGGTCGATTGGCCGAGAGATTAAAAGTTCCACAGTCGTGAATTACATAAGCGGGAAGTCCTTTGGAGATCGGTATAAATGAGTTGGAAGACTTTGCGAAATACGTCTAATTTACTCACTGACTGCGGGATCCCCCAGCCTGCGTGAGGTGACGCAAATAATCCCAGTCTACCATCGCCAAAATCTGTTGGCTTTAGTCTGAACCGTTTAGGCAATAAATAATATTGCATGAATCGAAGTATGCTTTTTTTTGAAGGTCAGGCATTTCTGCAACACAGTTTAATTCTGGAGATTGGGGTGAAAATGGTTCATGCGCTACAGGAGTTTTAGTGCAGAGTTCGCAGCTTTTCTTATGGTAGGTCAGGAAGTGAACGCTAGACCGTGTCCTCGAATACGACCACCTCTTTGGATTAAATACTACAAGAAATGTTCAGGCGCGTCTCTTCAAGCAACATGTTGCCTAAGGAAGGTTGAGCCAGAGCAGGTATTTCCCGTCGACCAATGTCCTGGTCAAGCATCGAGTTCGCGGATGTCTGAAATTCCGCGAAGATGGTGAATTTCGGGATCCTGCAAGTCGTCCGCTGACCGGAATCCTAGTCATTTGATAGACAGCGCAATAAAGGACGCCTGTGCCTTCCTAAGTTCACCATCGAGTAGGATTGTAGCCACAAGTGCAATGAGGAAACATTTGTAGCAAATAGGTGAATTGCGTCATAGTAAGGGTCAAACTCTTGCACATCGACCCCACTCCCCCCCCCCCACGCACAGTCTTTCAGAAAGAGTACTCACGTGGAAAAGGAGTATTATACCGTTTGGAAATGAGTTTGAACACATTCTCTGGCCCCGAAAAAGAACTCATCTACACCCTGCACAAAATGACCTATCGCCGCCGCACAACCGAGTTAGAGTTTAAGCACGAATTTAGCGGCGTCGGCAATCAACGCCGATTATTCTCTTATTGAATCGATGAGTGTGTAAGGAGCATTTTCGTCGAAGGCCCACTTCATGCAAGCGTAAACCCACTCAATTGGTTACCTCTAACTGTAAGTGCAGCGAGAATCAATCGATCTGTTGCAGACCAAAAAAAGTAGATCGAGAATCCACACACCCGAGCACACATGCTCTCGGCCTTCGAGAAAATCAACAGAGAAGAATCAGCAAAACTTCAATGAGGTGGTAAAGTTGGTGGAGGAGGAGTGTGAGGGTGCGGAAGGGGATAATATTGAGGAGGAGGATGAGGATGAGGGGGAGGAGGAGGAGGAATGGGAGATGGAGTGCGGTAGACGAGGCGCAAGTCTACTATCACTTCAAACTGATTCACTCGCATGTCACCGTACCTGCCCTCACCTTGCAGCGGAGCACACGGTGGGCATCGTCGGCAACGAAGGTCGAATTTCATACGAAAACGGTAAAGCTTGAATACTCCTGAAAAGTGAATATAAGGGTAACTTGATTAGGTTTTGCCTTGGTAATTGTAACAACTGCAGGTGCGTTCTCGAGTGACCGCAAGTCATAAGGGCAATGTTGTAAGATCCCACTTATATAACGCAACAATGATATATAATGAGACTGTAAGTTATTTTTGGCATTTTAACATAAAAATAATCAGTTACGAGCGTCTTCAGATGCGTCTCAGTTATTCAAAGTTTTTAGCTGTTCGCGGATAGCTGTGGTGCTTGAACTCCGCGACTATCGGGAGTGGACTGTAGTACACAGTTGAAGTGTGAATTCAGATAGAAAGAACTTGATTGCATTCAGTCGCACAGTCCGCTTTGACTCGCGGTTCGCAAACTTCGGCGTCATTAGATACGCAGCATGGGCAGCCAGCCATGCTGATTGGCGTCCATAACCTCAACAACAACAACAACAGCAACAACAACAACAACAACAACAACAACACGCCAGTTTCACGCACTGTCGTTTGTACAGTCGTCATCACTTCTTACATGTTACTATTTCTACTTAAATTTCTCCTTTGCCTTACCATTTTATCACGAGTTAACCAATAAACGGACGACGGCGCTTGCTCACGTGGAAAAGGGCAGCAACTTAACTTGAACAGCTGAAATTATTCTAAAGCCGCCGACCGGCTAAATTGTCCGCCGGTTATTCATTGTTCTCCCTCATGCTTCGTTTGCATATTTTTCCTTCAAGGTTGTTGCAGCATATTCCACCAAGTCTGTTTACCGAGTCAAGGATGATTTGCCTGGCAGGTCCATCGCTAACGATGAAAACGTCATCTGGGTGGCAGACGCCGGAGGTTCGCCAGCAGCCCACATCGGCCGACAAGTTCCTACAGGCAGATGGGAAGGAGGAGCAGGGTGGGACTCAAAGTCGAGCAGGCTTAGGCTCACACACTACACCGAGTCCATCGGATACCGAAGGATGGCAGACAGGTCATCCTCAAAGGCAAGCCTCAGTATCACGGAGCCTCTGACTCCGGCTCAATAAAAGGAAGGGAATGAGCTGCGATGCAGTGCCATGATCTGACACTTTTCATTTGTCAGGTAGGGCCGGTTTCAAACAAGCACATTCTGTTCATGGAGACAAAATGCACAAGGCCAGCACCGGTTGACGAGAGTTGAAAAAGACTAATTACGGTGTGATTGCTGAGGTTCTGCCGCAACTGCCTGGGCGACATGCCGACCCCAAGCAATGTCGTGGTGCAGACAAATCACTGCGCAGCACAAATATACGCCGGATGATGATCCGCAATACCGGTGAGGCCAAATTCAAGGTATCGACCACGCTACTAGCGCCGGTCGGTTCCTGTTGGTAGATGGGAAGGGGAGGGAGGGTGGGAGGGGCAACAATCGGGTAAAGGACCCCAAACACACACACACACACAACCAGTCATACTGGAAAACGTGGTGATAGGGGTTTTACGGGCGAATCGTATGTATGCATAGAGGAATGGCAAAATACGTATAGATTTGTTTGTTTTGTGCGGGAAGGTTTAATGCATTGACATATAGCAGCCGACATTAAGCAGGACAATTAAAAAACTAAACATCGAGTTTTTACAGCGATCGCTTCTTAAGTCACTGAGCTGAGGTAATTGTAGATAATGCACCAGACCGCCTACAGTAGACGACCCAACCTTGTACGATGAAACACCAAGCCAAAATAATCGTTTTAGATTAAAACCCAATTAAAAAAGGATAGTAGGTATTCTTTGCCTGCAACAGATATTTGGGGCCTTAACCCGATCCTTTCTGTGGGAGGAAATGCGTTGGGCTCGGAGTCGAGCAGGCCTATGTTCAAACACTACTCCGAACCCATCATAGACTGAATGGTGGCAGAAAGTGCACATTTAATCCCCAAAGCAAACCGCGTTATCAAAGGACCCTCGATTTCAGGCCGCTCAAAATGGAAGGAATGAGCTAAAGAGGGGCGCCCTGGGCCACACTTGTGCATTTGAAAGTTTGGTCGTTTTCTAACAAGCATATTCCGTTCGCCAAAACGAGGTGCACTCCGTCAGTACAGGTTGACGCGAACTGACGATGATTAATTATGGTGTG
>CACRXP010000152.1:873367-930363 GCA_902702965.1 Spirometra erinaceieuropaei
AAACCCACCCGATGACGCGGTGCAGACAGATCACTGCGTGGCAGCAGTATACCCCGGATGATGATCCACAACTCCGGTGACGCCAGAGTCAAGGAGGCAAAATCACTCGCGATCAGCGTGACAGCAGCACACTCACTGTCGGTGCTGGCCCATCTGGCTATATAATGCAAAGCTTAATACCACGGAGGTTGTCCTACATTCTGCCTCGGTTGCAGCTACTCCAGCATGGAAGCCTTCTACGGATCGTGGAAATTGGAAAGCAGTGGTGATGTGAGTGCAATTGCTAAAAGCCTGGGAGTCACACTACCGCAAGAACGATTGGCCCAAATGTCGAATTCGGTCCTGGAATTCTCCCCAGCTGATGCCGGACACTATAACATGAAAGTAAAAATGGGTCCCATGACTCACCATGTAAATTTCAAGCTGGATGAGGAGTTTCAGCACACTACACTGGATGGTAGATCCGTTAAGGCAAGATTCTGACTCAGCATTCCCTCATATTTCATGCTTGTTATTACTGAGACCTAGTTTCCACGTAAATGTAGTGCTATTATGTGTGCCAGTCCTCTGACTAAATGGTTCCACAAATATCCATCAGAGCAGATGGGCAGCCGATTCTTTGTATCTAGATTTACTAACCTCAGACTTTGAACCTCCAATGAGAAGTGCAGTAGAAATGATAGACCAGCTTGTACTTACTATAGTGAATCGGCTAAACGATAGGTACTTATTTGATTTGTATGCATGTATATGTGAGTCGCCATATATACATATGTGTGTATATTTCAGGGGTGAGACGATAGAGGCTGGGAATAAATTGATTTAGAATCGGGATTTTTTCCGTCCAGACAGTCATTCATAACTTATGCCAATCATTTTTACCCCGTGAAGCTAATGGATCTGTGTGCGTCCGTTCCTGAGTGAATGCATATGTATGGCAATGCTTATATACGATCCTCGGAGCGTACCATCATTGATAACTGCAAAGATAAATTTGCAAGAAACGTCTACGATGATGGAGCGAATTCAGAATAAATTATCTGAAAAAAACGGTAATTTTTGTGTTCATATCCTTTGTAGATGGTTATGAAACTGGATGGCAACAAGTTGACAATTGATCAGAGAGGTGACAAAGCCATGCTCATTGAGGACGTTGTGGATGGTAAAAATTTAACAGTGGTGAGTGGAAATCAGTCATTTTGCTTTTTCGTTAAGGTAACAGATGATCGTGCGTTTTTGTAAGTGACAACACTGCAATGAAATTATGTGCACTTTTGTGCTTTTTCCTTAAAGCGCAGATAATAGGGTATCTTTGTATGCAACAATTATGCAGTGAAAGAATGGTGGAGAATTGTCTAGAGTTCACGAGAGACACAATACCAGGAAAAAGGCCCGTTAAACAGCTGCAAGGAACACTGAAAACTACCTGATGCATAAGCTAGTTTGCCTTAAACAGCTGCTGTCCAGAGTGCTATTACACCACATATGTCGTTGATGAGATTTCACTTCAGATTAGCCGACTGACACTAACAGCACCAGCATCGATTTTGCAGAACTGTCCTCGTGTCATTAGGAAAAATATCGAGGATGCCAAAACCCGAAGGCAGGAAATAGACCTAGATGGAGAAGTTGGGCTGAGGCGACGGAGTGTACCCGCAGCTCAGTAAGCTGTCGGAGCAAGCCCTCTCACCAGGCCAGTGTCAGCCGCAGTGCATTCACCTAAGTTTCGCTGGGCTGTCGTCAATGGGTGAAGGGAGAATTGCAGCCGGCACCGCGGTAGCTACTTGCTGGAGATTGTTACACGCACCATAGTGGTGACTTACAAATGAACAGGGCCACCCAATAAGGCCTTTTGTGCGAGCCTGTCGATTTGGAAATGCTTGGGGCGTAGACTTGGGGAAATACGATTGTCCATGGAAATTTACAATTCAAAAAGCTTTCAATCGGCGATATTTGAAGTCCTAGAATCCAATTGAGAAATGCATACAAGGCACAGGAAATGGAATCCGACTTTTACGATCAGAAATTCTGAAAGTCAATTTTGCGAGCATAAGTTTGTCTTCTCTATGTATGCACTTCATTCCTGTATTCAATGCAATTTGGCGCCCGTTTATTCAGCATGTTTTCAGTGTTTTGTCTAACGTAAATTTTCCCCGACTGCGAACTCATCAGAAATCTCTTTGTTTCTATTTTGCAGACTCTGAAAGTGGGCGACGTCTCTTGTGTTCGACGCTATACCAAAGTTTAAATATGCAAATATTAATAAATGCAAATTTATTTTTATACAGCATATGCTTCTGTTCTGTGGGTGAAATACGCACAACGTTCGCACTGGCCTGTATTATTTGGCGGCTAAGGTGCTCCATTAAGTTGCAATCACCCTTCTAACCTAACCGCCTTTTGTGGCCAACTAGGTGAACCTCGATTGGCCGAGGCATTAACATTTCAACAGTCCTGCATTAAATAAGGGGAAGTTCCTTTGGAGATCGGTATAAATCCTCTGGAATGAGTCGAACAATACGTGTAACTTGATTGCTGACTGCCGGGATTCCCCAGCCTCCTTAAGATGACGCAAATAGTCTCAGTTGATCATCGCTAAAATCTGTTGGCTTTAGTCTGAACCGCCATTAAACCGTGCAGCACTCTTTCACTTCTTGTCGAATCTGCCGGCTTCTTCGATCAGGCTTTTGAATCGCTGCTTTCCCGGAGCGAATATCAAGCCTCGGCATGTATTGGCCTGCATTCAGGCCCCTTTGCAATTTGTTTCACAAATATTCCCGGTTTTTTTCTCATGAATTGTGAGCATTATTTCCACTCAAGTCGTTTACCTAATAGATCGCTGTCGATAGAAGTTCTCGCAAGTCATTAACGATGTGGTCTGATCCCAGCTATCGATCAGGCATTTTGCCAACTCTATTGTATAGCGAAGAGCATGTGTTCTAAAATGGTCTGCTATTCGCAAGATATGGACCACATTTCACAGAAAATACGTTCCCTTTAGTGGACAAGGCGTTTCCTCAAAGAAGGATTTCTGGTTTGTTGCTTACAGATTGTGCCTAAAATACAGTGAGTGACCTATCTCATGAAATGTTGGCTGAAATTCTGAAATGCGTTTTCGATTAGGAAGGATGACTTGGTCGCGGTTGTAATACTGATTATCTTAAGACACTCTTATAATATTTCGGACTCGGCAGGATGTGGGCTTTTAAATGCACTTCTTTTCAATCTCATGTAGAAAGCGTGCTCGGTAACAAATGAATACTTAAGTAGTATGCATTTTTCCCATTGATTTTCGATGTTCTTGCAAATTCAAATATATTTTATAGAAACCATAAGCAAAAATATGCTTTCTTTTAGTCAATCAATAGAGAATCACGCCTTCTTTATGTTTTATATTTAAGGATGGAGTATAATTGGGTTCTAAAAAAGTTTCTAATTATGAGACTTTTTAAGACCGCGAAATGTCCATTCACGTAGCATCGTACCTGGCCGTTTACCACTGCTCCTCATGAAATGTACAACATACTCCGCATCCATTGTAAAATTTTATGGACAGTGTATGATATCTTTTTAATCACATAGAAAAATATGCGATTTTCGTTACGCGGAACGCATGCGTCTTTTAGAGTGAAATCACTAAGCGCTAATGCAACGAATGACCAGGCTCCAAATTATTCGGCAATTATAAAACTTTTTTAAAACCTAATTATACTCCTTCCTTAAGTATAAAACATAAAGAAGGCGTGATTCTCTATTGAGTGACTAAAAGAAAGCATATTTTTGCTTATGGTTTCTATAAAATATATTTGAATTTGCAAGAACATCGAAAATCAATGGGAAAAATGCATACTACTTAAGTATTCATTTGTTACCGAGCACGCTTTCTACATGAGATTGAAAAGAAGTGCATTTAAAAGCCCACATCCTGCCGAGTCCGAAATATTATAAGAGTGTCTTAAGATAATCAGTATTACAACCGCGACCAAGTCATCCTTCCTAATCGAAAACGCATTTCAGAATTTCAGCCAACATTTCATGAGATAGGTCACTCACTGTACATGTCGGCTGGCAAGAAGATTGAAAATCTAAATCCTTTTACTCCGAATGTAAAACTAGAGGGCAAGTTTATTTTCTCATCAGGTTAAAAATACGTCTTATTGTCTTCCCGTTAGGAGACGAATCAATTACAGTGTCTTTCATAAATAATACAAACTCGAGGATTAAACGCTCACGAACTTCGCCTTTCCTCCTGCAAATCGACTGCCCATGCGGGCATTCCCGCGAGCCGCTACAACCAGTTCATATAATCTCCCGTTCGTGGGTGGTCCGGCCCTTAACATCACATCATTCGTCTCCCATCTCTGGGTAAATTCGTCCACCTGGGCGGTACGAACTCACACCATGGCGAGATTAACCACGAACTGACTAGCTAAGTAATTCCACTTTAGAAAAATATTTTCACAAATCCACTTAAATTTACTCCACGAAATACTAAAGCTGAGGTGGCAGAGCAGGATTGCCGGCACGAATTCCTGACGGGAATTGGAATCATCAGCATGCGCATCACAGTGAGGCAGTTACAGCTGAGTCAGCAGCCACGCGTCTACCCAAGCGAGCATTCTATGATGGCTTACTTACGGGTTTGTTTGTAGTCAGGGTGGACAAAAGTGTCGTAACGAGAACACCCTGAAGATCTTCATCAACTATCTTCAAGCCAGTCCTTTAACCTGAGAGAATCTAGACTTGAATCCGTAGGTGCTTTGCAGTGTTGGGAATGCTGGGGTCGAAATCAGTGAAATCGTTCGCACGGAAAAGGCTAGGGTGAAGAACAATTCAAGCAACTCTCAAATATCACTGACCAGTGCCGTAAATGCTCACCACATACCAACCTATAGGCACGAGGAGCGAACGTTCAGAAAGCGCACCCTATTGGTCTGGCATCATCTTCGGATCCACTGACATGTCAACACACTCAACACTCTGACCCGTATAAAGGCCGTCGCCATCACCGGGAATGTCGTGAAAGTCAAAGCATCCACCTAGTCGCACATCCGCTCTACCAACACCACTACCACCACCTCAAACAACATTGTAGGCACAGTTCTCCCATGTCCCTACTGTGGTCCCACCTTAACAACACATATCGGGCACTGTCGGCCAAGTGTAAATCCACCTCATCTTACTCGCCGAGACTGCTGCACCCGCTTACACTGGCCCATCGCATGGTCCTGTTCGATTTCAAATACAGTCATAAACATTTTCAGTTTACACTACGGTCCAGACACATTTTCATCACCTCACCGTGCCCGCATACACACCCCGAGTCAACGATCGCATACACGCCATCCTCCCTACCTAGCCTTGTGCCTCTCATCTACAGCAGACATGGGGAATGCCATGAGGCCAGAACATTTCGTGACCGCCTGTCCAACTACTCACGACCACAGACTCACTGGTGTCCCATGCGCTGTAGACGTAAGCACGCCTGAAGAGGATTCATTCTAAACCAACCTCGCTAACCTACAATACTACATTCCTTTACGATGCCCATCCGTGTGACTGACCGACATCCACTGCCGTCAATGCCCTTTTCCCATTTGATCGCCTCAGGCTGTTTGGTTAGTAAACCGTCAGCTTCAAAAGCACGCATTGGCTGAGGGCAGATAAACATGGGATCAGAGATTTTTTTCCGTCATTAAATTCTGCATGTTGCCCCACCTTTGTTTGGTAAGCATGTTTCCTCTCCAATCCTGCCTTGGATAAGCTGAATTTCAAAAAAAATTCAGGAGTCGACGTGAAGTGACCTGCATTCAAGCCCGCTTGTGATTTGTTTCCGAGTTCGTTCTCAGGCATTTTTAACATTCCATTGAAATTATTTGCTGAATAGGTCACAGTCGACAGAAGGACTTGTAAGTCATTTCCGACGTGGTTGGATTCCAGCTAATGATCATCCATTTTGCTAACCCTGTTATCGTGGGGCGCTTGTGTTCTGACATGTTGTGCTGTTCCCATGATATTGACCACAATTCACAGAAAATATGCTTCCCTTCGTGGACAGGCGTCCTTGTCAATGGTTGCGTTCGTGCAATGACAGATTACTGGTTTTTATATAATTGTTGCAGGCAGTGTCTCTAGAAATACATGTCAGCTGGAGAAAATGCTTGAAAATCAAAATACGCCTTGCTCCGACTGCAAAATTAGACGGACGGGCTATTTCCTCATGCTGATGTTCAATTTAAAAAGGCATCTTCTCCGCTTTACGAGAGGGGTCACATTGATTACGGTGTCTTTCACAAATAATCTAAACTCAAGGACTAGGCGCGACCTACGAGATGTTTTGGTGGTCATCAACATCGACTTTCTTCCTGCAAAAGGACTGCCCAACTGAAAATAAACTAATTCCATCCCAGTTTTCTCTACGGCGCAGAGAAGTAAACGAAACATTCAGTACCGTTTTTTTACTGTACCAATTCTCATCATCAGTGGACTCAGAGGCTTAGATAACCTATTGGAAAGATGAAGGATAAGGCCGGCATTGAGAATTCAACCCTACGTAGATCATGGAATTCTTCAATTTATTAACGCTGCCGAACTAAATTTGTGAATTAAAAGTTTGTCAACTGATGTGATAACGCGTTTTTTCACGGCCGAGTCTCTGGTTACAGTGAAGCCTTCTCAATGCGATCTTCATGGCGTTCATACTTGTATGAGATTGGAGTCGCTTGCTCATGAGCCTGACATACGTAGCGAATACCACGTCGTGTATGGCCTTTGTCATATTTTTGTTTATACGCTACCCCTTTATATTTATTCTACTTCTTAAGCATTTCCTACACATGCATTTATTCATCTTTGTTTAAGTTAGTGTTTAGGCATAGGTTACGCGAACACTCTAACTGGCGTTACTTTCGGTTTGACTAACTAACATTTTACCCACCGCCTTTGTTCTTCTCTGGGCGGCATTGACAGTCAAGTCCGTTCTGACGCGGCCATTTTGCTTGGCTTTTCACGACTATGTCTTAGCGTGGGATCGAGCTACTGTTTGACTAGACCGGCTACAGGTCTACCTACTGCAGATCCCGTAACTCCAACCTGACATTGTTGTCCGCCAAAAAGAGCTAGTTTAATGGCGTGCTTTCCAAACTCATGAATCAACCTCTAGAATAATACCACAGCTTCAATACGGCTGGACCCTCGAATAGCATAATAAGAGTTAAGTAAACCGAAACGACTCTTCACCCTAGGTTATCTGCTGATCAAGAACACCTTAATAATGAAGCGACTAGCCCCTGAATGGCATTCACGGAAGTCAGATTGTCTAGATGATAGTCTATTCGTTCGCTTCATGTGGGTTCATCTCGCAGATGCGGACAAAGACCATCAGATTGAGAAATGTTCGAGTACGAGGAGGAGTGGCTAAGGGTTACCTCATCGAATGGCGCAATTAAGAGAAGAAAGGACGGCATTAACGCCAACCTGTCTATATAAAGCGCAGCTCAATACCACGGAGGTTGTCCTACTATCTGTCTCGGTTGAAGCTACTTCAGCATGGATGCCTTTTACGGATCGTGGCATCTGAAACACAGTGGTGACTTGAGTGCGTTACCTGAACGCCTGGGTGTCAAAATACCCCAAGATCAATTGGCCCAAATGTTGAAATCATCCCTCACATTCTCACATGCCGACGACGGTCACAGGCTTCATGTCCAAACCGGCTCAAGGATTCACGATACGAAGTTCAGGCTGGGTGAGGAGTTCGAGCACATAACAGTGGATGGTCGACGCGTTAAGGCAAGATTCTGACACATTATTCATTCATTTTCATACTTGCTTTCACCGAACCATCCTCTCCAATTAAACTTACTGCTATTAGGCATATAAGAACTCTATGCCGATTGACTGTTACTCTCGACGAGTGGAGTCATCCAGACAATTATCACCACCAACACTTACCTGATTCTGCAATGAAACTGATAGTCCAGGTGCAATTGAAAAGTTAGACTAGTTTTTACTCATTCCTCAGTACCTATTAGATGATACATACAAAAACATATTGCAATGCACAGACAGGTTTTTAGAAGTTCCATCACTCTTACTTGCCTAATTTAATTTATTCGTGAGGGTGAATGGAAGCCAATATAAAACAGATGACAAAAAGGATACACAGCGTGTAGTTTTAAAAGCAAAGAATTGATGTTCATATCCCTTGTAGATGCTTATGAACCTGAAAGGCAAAAAGTTGACAAATGATCAGAGAGGAGATAAACCCATGCTTATTGAGAACATCGTGGATGGTAATAATTTGACAATGGTGAGGCGAAACCAGTCCTTTAGCTTTTTTGTTAAAGTGGCAGTTGATAGGGGGTTTTGTAAGTGACAACGCTGATTGGTTAGAATGCACAACCCCATTTTGAGCTCACGATGGACATATTGCTAGGAAGAAGGCCTGTTAAACAGCTGCAGGGGACAGTGAAACCAGCCAAATGCGCCTGAGTTTCTGTCTGTCTGCACCAATGGGTGGTTGCTATGATAGTTGAGGACCTGAGTTATATTTTTTGCCTTTCTGTTCACTGTAGTGCTGAGTTCACCGTCAGGTGTGCGCGTGACGAGCACGTCCAGGAAGGGAAGTTTCTCGTCCTTCTCGTCTTCTCTTGTAAACTGAATGTCAGGGGATATGCCGTTAAGTAAGTCTTGAAAACCCGATAGCTTGTCCTTTTCAATAATGACAAATGTATCGTCCACGTATCGGCGCCAAAACGCAGGTTTGCAGTGGCTGAAAGCGCCCTTTTCCAGCTCTTGTGGGACCAATTCCGCAACTTGGCTGGATATTGGGGAACCCATGGATGTTCCTTTGATTTGTTCGTATGTTCTGCCATCGAAGGTGAAAAAGGTTCGTTGGCAGAATGCAAAGAACTGCATTAGGTGCTGGATTTTTAGCGGCCCTGTCGTTTCGTCGTACTTTTCTTCGAGGCGTTTGCGCAGCACGTCGCGCGCCAAGTCTGGTGGGATGGACGTGAAAAGTGAGGCAACGTCGAAGGATACCATGATTTGGTCGGGTCGAATAGTTTTTCCCCGAATGTCGGCAAGGAAGTGGGAGGCCGAATTGACGGACGTCATATGCCTTGTAGATGCTTATAAACCTGGAAGGCAAGAAGTTGACAAATGATCAGAGAGGAGACAAATCCATGCTTATTGAGAACGTTGTGGTGTGTAATAATTTGACAATGGTGAGTAGAAACCAGTCCTTTGGCTTATTTGTTAAAGTGGCAGTTGATAGGGGGTTTTTGTAAGTAACAATGCTGCATAGTTAGAATGCACAACCCCCCTTCATATAAAGCCATCTTGAGCTCACGACGGACGTCTTGGTAGAATGAATGTCTGTTAAACAGCTGCGAGGGACAGTGAAGCCTGCCAAATGCACCAGAGTCTCATCTGTCAGCGACCAATCGGTGAAGAGGAAAGTGCACCCGGCGCCCCGGTATCGACGAGCTGAAGAGCAATGATTGAAGAGCAATGATTGGCAGGTGAACTAGGCCACCCAAAAATGCCTTCTGCGCAAGTCCGTCGATTTGGAACTGCGTGGGCGGTACTTTTGGGAAATACAATTGTCCCTGGAAGTTCACAATGACAGGGCCTGTGGTTGCCATAGCTGCAATATCATAGAATGTGACTGGGAAATGTATACAAGGCACGGGAATTTGAATTGCGTCATTACCAATCTCGCAAGGGAATGAGCGGAGGGCGATTTAGTGAAATTGTAGTTTTCATTTGATTGGTATGTTCTCAGTGTTTATTCATGCTTAACTTACGCCCCGCAACTAGCTCATTCTGTGAATTCTTTTTTTCCCATTTACAGACCCTGGAAGTTGGCGACGTCTCCTGTGTCCGACACTACATCAAAACGGAAATGTACAAATATTAATAAATGCAAATTTATTTTGCCACAGCATTTTTTCTGCTCTGTGTGCGAAATGCACACGGGGTTGCCATTGCCCTTTACTATTTCTCAGATAGCATGCTGTCCCAGCAAATAATTACCCTTTTAAATGAACCGCTTTTTGTATTCGATTTCTTTAGACCTCGGAGGTATACAGGCCTGCGCATCAACCTTTCGACAGTCCTCCATTAGAGGAACGGGGGCGCACTTGACGATGAATATAAATGTGTTGAAATGAGTTAGGATGAGCGTCTGATTCGCTTGCTCACTGCTGCGAACTATCAGACTGTTTAAGATTACGCGTATATCCCAGTCGGCTCACTGCACTATTTATTGGTGTCAGTTGGAAGTGTAAACGCAGCGGCACACACCGACACTAAACCAAACAGCCGACTCCTCGGGTCAAATGTTTGAAGCAATCCTTTCCCGGAATGAATTTGAGCAAAGCAAAAGCTTTGAAATATGGAGAATGTTATGAGTTCATGAAATTTCATGACCACTTCTTCAAAGGCTCTCGATCCCTGACTCATCGGTAGCCCATGCTGAGTAAACGAAATCGTGCCTGAAGATAATCCGCTGTAAGCTAAACTCGCTAACCGTCTAGCTATTACGTATAGTTTACTTACTCACTGCCTGAAATTCGTAGCTTGATTGTTAGAGGCACAGAATTCTAGTGGGCCATGTCCACCATCAGTTGGTGTAAATTTGTATTTTGATACGGCGATTTACACTGACATCAAACCGTTAATAATCCACTTTCCATCCAAGTTTACTCGCGACTCTTTGATCAAATCTTTGAAAAACTGCTTTCCCGGAGTAAGTTTAAAGTGAGCGAACGTGGCAAAACATGGAGAAGGCAACGAGGTCATAAATTTTCGTAACGCTTTGTTAAATTATAAACGATCACTAAATCACTTGTATTCCATGCTGTGTAGACGTAATCGTGCCTGGCGAAGATTAGTTGCAAACCAAAACTTCTCATCTATACTAATTCCTTCCTTCCAACCCCCATTATGATGATCGTTTATGTGACTGATCGTTCAACTATACCGCCAATGCTCCTATCGCGTTTGATCGCACCATACTGTCGTTTGCCTTATAGAGTGTCAGTTTCAAAAACGTGCAATGAACAAGGCGTCAGGGAATCCTATTTAGTGTCATTGAATTCCGCATGCTGTGATACCTCGAGGGAGAGAGAGAGAGTGAGAGAGACAGCCAAATGACAGAACGGGACGACCGAGTCCCGTAACACCATCGGTGAGCGCCCCTCTATCATCGTCCCACCTTTAGCTGTTAAACACGTTTTCTCACTGATCCTGCGTTGGATGAGTTAAATTTCAATGAATTTCAAGAGTCGGTTTCAATGGATTTGAACGCAGGCCCGTTTACAACATGTTTCACAAACGGTGCCAGGTCTCTTTCACAAAATTTGAACAGAATTTCCAGTGTAATCATTTGCCGAATAGATCACAGTTGAAAGACGTATTTGAGAGTCATTTCCGACGTGGTCGAGTTCTAGCTAAGGGTCATGAATCTTTTCGACCCTATTAAACTGGCGCGATGCTCCTGTAATAGGACAGGTGCCTTATTCAACTTTGATGTTTGCTCAATGAGAAATTTCCGGTTCTTGTATAATTTTTGCAGAAAATTCACGTAACTCTGCCTGTTCCTGTGCGCAAGCCTTTTTCGACCCCTTGTTCAAATACTCACGATCACAGACTCACTAGTGTCCCATGCCGCGCACAGGTGAACACAGCTCCCAACGCCAGGATCGGTGGGTCAGATGGTCAAGCAGTCATCACACCAACATCCAACACACGTCTTGAAATTGCACCAATTAACGATGCGAATGTCGGCCATCAAACAGTCATCACACCACGTGCAACGATCTATGATGAAGGAGGAGCCGCGACCATTCATTGGTATGCGGTAGCATGGCGACTGCATCCTATAAATACTGCAGCTCCTTGTGCATGAACCACCCGTATCTGCTTTTGTCTCTGATGATGGGTTCGAGCAGGAATCTGGAACTTCAGACGAATAAAACTCTTGTCCCAGTGATCATGTTTTCTTCTTCACGACTGATTCCTGGCACTCGTCTCTTCGCTTCTATTAGTAATAAAGAGGCCTACACATCAACCTTAAAGGAGAGGCAAATCGCTTTGAGATGGATATAAATGGGCTGAAATGGGTCAAGATAAACGCCTTTTTTACTGCTCCCTGCGTTTAAGATGACACAAAGAATCCCAGTCGACCATCGCCACAATCTGTTGGTTTAAGGTTGACGCGTTGGCGCAATGACTCATACTGACATTAAACCGTGAATTGCTCTTTCACATCCTAGCTTACCTTCGACTCCTTTGATCCAATCTTTGAAACATCGCTTTCACAGAATGAATTCGAACAGGGTAAGTGTGGCAAAGCACGTCAAATGCAATCAGGTTGTAAAATATCGTGACTCCTTGTTCAGCTACTGACGATCGTTTGTGTCCCATGCATAGCAGACGTAATCCCGCTTGACGAGGATTAGTTGTAATCCAAACCTGCTCACCTATACTAATTCCTTCCTACCAACCTCCGATCGCGATGCCCATCCATGTGACTGATAGACCTCCACTGCCATCAATGCCCTACTCCCATTTGATCACCCCAGACTGTGTGTCTTATAAACCGCTAGTTTTAAAAATCCGCCTTGAACAGATGAATAGGGTGACAAAAAATCCTACTTTGTATGATCAAATTCTGCATGTTGTCCCACCTTTGTTTGGCAAATATGCTCCCTCACTAATCCTGCCTTGCATGAGTTAACTTTCAAAGCATTCCAAAGAATTGGTCTGCAGTCAGGCTGGCTTGCAACATGTTTCACACAAAATTGCCAAGTTCTGCCTGACATAATTTGACCAAAATTTCCAGTGAAGCATTTTACCGATTAGATCGCAATCGAAAGAATTAAAGGCAAGTCAATTTTGACGTGGTCGAGTTCCAGCCAATGATCATGCATTTTGTCAACCCATATTTCAGTGGCACGTACGATCGCATGCTATGGACCGTAATTCACAGAAACTATACTTCCTTCACAGGTCCGGCGCCTTCTTCAATGTGGACGCATGCGCAATGAAATGTTTCTGGTTATAATATAATGTTCGCAGGGCACTCATGCAACTCCGTCTATTCCTTCAGGCAAGCATTTTGTTAGTCACAGTTCATTGAGACCGGCAAGATATACGTCGGATTTTAGCTGAAAAGTATGCTGGATTAAACAATAATACTCTGATTGAATAAGCGCGTATGGAAAACTCGTTCATCAGCCTGAACATAACAAATACTGAAGGATGCCTTTCCGTAAACAAATAACTTAATTTTTTTAGGAAACTCCTATAACACAACTGCCTTTAATGTATGCTTTCCACAGTAAAATATTTAGGACATAAATGAATCTATAAATGGAGGCGTAAATGAGCGCTAACATATTCAATCTCATATTGGCACGTATTTCCCGCAGATCGTTTGCAATACGCTCAACCAAACGTGACTACGTGATACTGCTGGATATGTCTAGGCGCTCTGTTGCTTTTTGCTTATGCTTCAACTGTCTTCAGTGTAATCTCTTCAATTAGGGAGTTTCGTTCAACGCCTTTTTTGTTACCTTCAGTGCCCGTTATATAAAATTACAGGTAACAGGTGGATGTAAGGCGTCCCGCATCTCGCAATAAACAACTAAGAGAATTATCAACTGTATAAACTAACCAGGTTTGACATTTATTCGCACATTAGACTAATGATCAATGCCAGTCACAGTCGCCATGGTCTTTCAGACTTTTGTGCGACCGCATCTGGAGTTTGCTATCCAAGCATGGAGACCCCGGATCGGTAAAGACCTTGGCTTACTTGAAACGTTCATCGGCGAGCAACGAAACTTGTATATGGGCAGTGGACACTACCCTACGAAGCACGATTAGCTAATCATGACCTCTTTCCTTCGAGTTACAGACAGCTACTTGGGGACCTGATACAAGCTCTCCGCATCGTGCGCAATCAGGACTGCTGCCTCGCATCTGGAGACTTCTTCGTGTTGGCGACTACGACTAACCTGAGAGGCCATCCACTCAAACTGCGTGTGACTGGTGCTCGGATAGACACACGAAAGTTCTTCTCCAACAGAGTGGCTGCAGCTTGGAATGCTTTGTCTGAAGATTTTGCCATGTCGGGATCCGTAGACACTTTTAAACGGAGGCTAGATTAACAGTGGAGAGCGCACCACAATAACGCCCGACTACAGCCACCCTGATAGCCAACGTTGACAATTTAGCGTTATGATGATGCTACTACCAAAATGAAAGTAACATATGTTTGTGTAATTATTATGTTTAAGCCACGTCGCACACCCCTGCCCGCATTCACCACGAGTTTTTGCTTCTTTTCCTGTATGTTAGGTGTTCATCAACTTTCTGCTGCATTTAATCAACAAACCGAGTTCATATGTTTTTAAATGCTGTTAACGCATGAAATTCCATGTACATCTGTACAGTTTTTGCTATTCTCCTTGTGTTTCTTTCATGTTACTTCCTTTCCATTTCCTCCATATACTTCCTCTGCATGTAACCAACAGGGATTTTAAGGGTGCACGCCTACTTTCCCTGAAATATACTAATACTGATACTAGTACTGAATTTTCTTCAGGGTAGTCTTTTCTTCTCGGGAGTTCGTTCAATATCTCTAGGCTGTGGCGTCCGTTGCATACATGTACAATTGACAGGTGGACTTTTGTCGCCCCGCACCGCGTATAAAATAATCGAGGTAGTTAGGGACTACAAAAGCCAGCCAAATTTGTTATTCATTTGCGCATTTTGGGATTTTAGTCAACGTTTCGTGAGATAGCATATCTGCTGTGCATACATCTCGCTACGCAAGAGCCAGCCTGAAACTGCCAGCCACACTTGTTATTGCATTTCACCTGCCACTGGCAGTCAATGCCAACGAAGACGCTGCCGGTCACAGCGGAGCATTTACGACTGGTCTCTCAGTAGCCTGCCCTCGCTTTTAGGGGTCTGGGACTGAATTCAGGCTGGCGGTTTCAGGCTGAAACTCAGGCCTCTCCCTAGATGTCGCTTCGTGTTTACGAATAACTCCTCTGCACTCCCATCCCACCGCCGCATAAATCAGACGGCATCTGAGCACGCAGTCTGTGTCCTAAAATGCATATCAGTCAGTAAAAAAAGTTCAAGATAAATTGCCTTTCTTCGGCTGCAAAAGCGGAGGAAAAGGTAATTGTGCACATGTGGATCATTTGTCTGAAAGTACGGTTAGTAGCTTTTCAGCCAAAACTGCGAATCGTGAATACCACTGGCTAACTGCTGCAAACACCCAAAACCTACCAACATGCGTCCGGGAGCAAATGACTATCGGTGGGTGCATCCGATTGGTCGGTCATCATATTTTATTTCGAAAAGGTAATTTGACTCACGTGGATCATCATTTTAGACATACAGTTGATTTTCTTTATTAGAGGGGACGCACAGACCCCAGCGTCATTCACAAATTATCTAAACTCTACGAGGAGGCAGGGCTGACAAGCTGAAGAAGTGGTCATCAACGTCGCCCATCCAACTGACGAAACGGTTACCCAGCAACATATAAGGACGTATGTACAGGGGACATGCTATTTCATGAAATATTGACTGAACTTCTGAAATGTATTTTCAGCTGCACGAGAATACTCTTGGAGATTGGTACTATTCCCTGTCATATTGCATGATGCTAAGACATTACAGTCATGCAAGGAGATTAGCCGTCCTCATACCAGCGTAACTCACGCACTACGATCATTCTGACATGAGTAGTATTCTTGTGTGTTTTAGTAGTTTGTGTGGATGGACGTCTACTGTGTCCAAATAGAGCGCACTACATTCATTCATCAGGAAATGGTGATTCGCCCTAATGGGGTACTGAGGAAAGGGTATGGGCCATTTTCAATAAATTCTACCCACCTGAGCAATTTCAAGACAATGGCAAGAGAATTTACACAGGCCACCACCTGCAGGCTGCCGATCAGACTGCTATAGGAACGCAGTCTTACGGCCACCGATAGGTCCACCTATTGCAACCGTCATCGATAGGTGCAAATACCCTCAAAAGACCAAGTAGAATTCGATATGGTAGTCTGCGGAAATAAGTGGGCACACAGGCTATGTCTCAAAATACGTTTCAGTGGCTAAAAAAGTTTAAAAACCACGATTTCGCCTTACATCGGCTACAAAAGGCGATTTTTCATGAGGCTCATTAATTTAGCGTTACATCTTATCCGCCTTACGAGAGGCAGCGCACTGACCACGGTGCTTTTCACAGACAATCTAAATTCTCTGAGGAGGCGCGGCCGACGAGGTGTGTAGGGGTAATCGACATAGCCTACCCACCTGACGAAAGGGTTGCCCAGCATCCGACACACACACACAGGCATCCACGCGAGTCGCACCGACCAGTGTCTGTGACCTGTCCATGTATGTTCGTGGGCTGAGCACCACGACGGATGTGCAGTGTAGCCTGTCAGTATGGTAAATAATTACAAAATTCTATACTATTAACTGCCTGTTGACGGTATATGAATATTACGCGGTTATTCCGCAATAGCTGATGGATGTAAGCTCCAATATTCATACCAAATTTCGGACCGTGCGTGAAAAGATATATTCCGAAGGATTTACTTCAAGTTCGATTATTGATTTCCTCTGAAATCAAACAAGGCAGGTCATTAGCATCGCCTACCCAACTGAAGGAACGGTTGCCCAGCATCCGACAAACGCAGGCATCCACGCGAGTTACACCGACCACTGTCTGTGACCTGTTCATGTATGGTCGTGGGCTGCGCACCACGACGGATGAGCAGTGGAGCAATGATCTGTTTCCAGCCGACTGGCCATCGCCACACACAAGAGAATGGTCATTAGCTAACCGGAAGTATTGGATGATTACAAGTGCTCCAGAATCAGAGTAGATGGAACTCGCCTGCCATCTCTGGATAAATTCATCTACCTGGGCAGTACAACCTACAACTGACAGGTCGGATCTCCAAGGCCGGACGTGTATATGGCTAGCGGGGGCACTCACTTCGGGATCGTGGCGGTCTTCGACTGGACAGTCGCCACCCTGACGATGCATCCGTATGTGGCTGAGCCATGGACGGTGTACGGAAAGTAAAGAAACTTTACCCCAGTTGTCTGTACGAAATACTAAAGCTGAGGTGATAGGACAGCACCCCAGAAATAAGAAGTCCTCAAAGGTTGCGCTTCATCATGCTGTGTGGCAGCGGCCACGTGGAAGGGATGGATGAAGAGCATCTAGGCAAAGGACTATTCAATGAGGACCTCGGTACGGGTGCTTGTATACAGTGTGGCTATGAGCGTCGCTACAACAACACCCTGGGGATTTCCCTTTTGTTATAGGCAAAGTAATCCTCTAAACTAAAAACACCTCAAATGGAATCGGCAGATGCGGAGCACTTGTGTGAAAACTGGAACCGCAATCCATGCAGTCCTTCGCACAGAACGGACCAGGGCGAAGAGCAGTGCGTACAAGTCGGACAATATCACTGACCAATGCAGCAAACGTCCAACGTCTACCAACATGTCCGCAATCATCCTCGGATCAACGGTCAAGTCGGCTCATCCAAATCACTGGCCCGCACACAGACCGTCCCTATCACTAGCACCGTCGCGAAAGTCAGTCCAGCCACTTACTCTCCGTCCGCTCCATCATCATAAACTGTAGCAGCGGCATTGTGGGTGGAGGGGGGGGGGTTCCCACCTGTCCCATCTTAATAGTACACATCGGCCTTGTCATGCACAGCGACTGGCGAATCAGTGTCGCCCCTGTCTCACCTGCCTGACCATCGACCACATGCGCCGCCGTGAACATTTTCAGCAAAAAACCGCAGTCCAGACACATCATCACCATCGCCTCTCCTAGCCTACCCACACAGACCGAGTCAAAACGCGCACGCACACACCATTCTCCCAATGTAACGTCATGCCTTTCATCTGCAGCAGATATGTGGTCAAATATATCGTCGCTAATTTCGCGAGCGGACGTCACATGACAGGAAGAGCATGTCCATTCGTGGACTCTGGTGCAATGAGGGGGTACCGACTGACGTCTGGTGTGCGCGTACCATTCAGCCCTGTCAGTCACTATTCTCCCGAAAGCAATCCCTACAGGCCAGAATATGTCAAGCAGTAAATGAAGGGATTCAGTAACATGTCATAGTAGACAGCTTGCCGGACAAGACATCCGTACAGACTTAAAATCAGGCATAACACACGTCTCCACGATACGCCAATGCTACAGACCGTTCCAGGAAGAAGTCGTAGGAAAGCTACAAACCAAAATGACTGATATCAGTGAGCATTGGTGGGTTTCCAGGAAAGACACCAGACGACTCAAGGACAAGAACGCTTCATTCACTTTAACGGATCACAGAATATCTCGATTCTAAGGCGTACAGCTGGTACTTAGGTGTGAACTGTAGTCTTCGAAGAAACAGCGGGCGCTGCAAAAATTCCTCCACCACTAAAGCAGCCAATCGGTTGCAAGCGAGTGAATTTTTGCTGGATCGATACACATGGTTGCATTAGGATGTGAGACAGAAACAGCATATAGTTCTGTGGGTTATTTTGGTCCTCTTTGGGGAGTGGCGGGGTGTTCTCATAGCTTCATCAGCAAATATCTAATGCGATGACAGGCCTTCGGTGTCTGCCTGTGGAGTCGTGGAATGTTTGCGGCAGAGCCCATTCAATTTTGAGGTTTAAGACGGAGCCCGAGCAATTACACGGTGGTAACCGATGCAGTGCACAGCTTAACCCCCTCTGAGGTCGTACCTGCAATTGTTTACCATGTCACTTATCCTGACTGTCTGTAGCATGACGGGCAGGTGACTCTCGAAAATCGGGCATCCACAGGTTCGCTCAGTAACACTGAGTGATTTGCGATCCAAAATCGGTAAGCGCGGCTGCAAGAGCATTTACTAATCCGCCTGTGACAGATCCTGAATGCGTTGGGGCGCATCGAGGGCGAGGCGGCCCTGCACACCTCGTAAAACATGCCATCTGTACGAGAGAGAGAGTCCAAGCCCATCTGGCAGCCCTTGCTCCGCATTCCACTCGGTTACTGCGTCGAAGCCGAAAAATTGCCCGACGAAATGTTACAAGCTAAAATCCTCCAACCCCCCCCCCTCCCCTTGGGCATCCCAAAAATGACGGATCCCTACGCTTATGCATCCACTATCGCCGTCTTTACGCGGTTACGCTGCGTTACACATTCCCTCTCCTCCGACTAGATGATACCCTCGACGCACTCGGCAACGAGGCCTGGTTTTCAACCCCAGATCTCAAGTCGGGATATTGACAGGTCGAGATACATCCCAACGACCGTCATAAACCTGCCTTTACGGCACCTCAAGGGTTACTCGAATTCAAAACACGACCCTTTGGGTTTTCTAAGTTCCGCAAATATTCCCATGGTACACTTGAAAAGTCAAGTTGGCAAACACGTGTTTTCGGTAACGTCAGGCCAATACAGTTACATGAAGGAATGAAAATGTACAAAATTAACAGTGTTTATAGGTGTCTCAAGGGCAATTAAGTCATTAACACTCTTCTTCCCCACGCCGCCCGCATGACGAGGTCGGCGGGTTTTGGGCCTTAGAGCTGGGGAAGGGAGGTAAGAGAGTCTTTGAGTGATGTTCTTGGATTGAGTACGTGAAGTACGCATCTCTGTAATTAGGGGTTTGAGGCGGTATGTCGTGATCACGTGAGGTTGGCGTTGGCCACGGCAGAGTGTGTTTGTGTCAGGGTTTTCTGACAGCATAACACCGGATTCGCTAGCCATATAGCTACTGCCTAGGCCGTTGCTAGTATCCGTTGACGTAGGCCTTTAGATAAGCTTGTTGGTGTCCGATAGAAAACCTGAAATGCTTCCTTGGCATCGACTCGGTGATCCATATCGATTAAATGTACAAGAATAGAACTCGAAACCGATAGGTTTTGGGCTTTGTAACTCTGCCAGTACCTTCCAACGCCTCATGTATCGCTTCCTACGGCATTTCATCCCGCATCAGTGCCTCGTTTACCTGGGATGACATCATTGTTTTTGGCCGTACGATGCAAGAGCATAAGGCCAACTTGCGAGAGGTCTTGGGAGGCTCTCCGCGATGCCGGGCTTACCTTCAACCCCAATCAAATGCCTCTTTTTGCGACCCGGAGTGCAATTCCTAGGCCAGATCATTGCCCCGGTGCGAATATTCGCCCTATCCGACAGGGCTGAATGTGTTCGCATTTGGCAGAAGCACGCGGACTAGATCAGAATGAGGCCCGTCGGGGTCCTATCGAAGCTGAGATAAACGATGCACAAGGAGGAAAGTCTGGGATTCGAAACCACGCCCTTTTCGCAGCGATGCCTTAAACCGCTCGGCTGGCAACCATGACGAATTCCATACGCAGGAGGTGTTTTGGTAGGTCAAGTTGCAGGTTGATGTCGCACCAGTCACCTGAGCCCAATCAGGGATCGTTGCACGTGGCGTGATGGCCGATATTCGCATCGGTAATTGCCACAATTTCATCACGTGCGTTGGATGTTTGTGTGATGATTGCTCGACCATCTGACGCGCTGACCCAGGTGTTGGGACGAGTGTTCACCTGTGCGCTCCCCGCGTGGCCAATTACTCCGCCTAGGCGAAGTCTCAGCACCGAGTATGGAATGGGAATATCATTGCACTTGTTAATGGACTGGGGGCCAGTAAACCATGATTCAAGCAGCTCCCGGCTCACGCGGTTGTCACCTCTTGCGAGAATTTCGGCCTCCTCAAATTTGAATTTGTGGCCGGAACCCGTCGAATGAGTCGCAACTTGAGAGCTGGCGTCATTTCTCCGCATCTCTGCAGCGTGCTCGGCCATTCGCGTTTGGATTTGTCTTCCGGTTTCTCCGACGTAGTGGCTTTGTCCGCAACTGCACCAGATCCGATAAACGACTCCAGACGTTTCTTGCCGTGGCAGTGGGTCTTTCGATTTCATGATCAGACGCCTGATGGTTGCCTCCGACCTGTGTGCAACTCCAACCCCAAGTGGTGCGAGAAGGCGGCCAACAGCTTCCGAAACGTTCTTGACATATGGAAGCGCTCGCCAAACTTTGATGTCCGCGCGGTTAGGCCTTTCATCCATTTTGCGTATGCACCGGTTGACAAAGTTGCGCGGGTAGCCATTGGCTTTGACGACCCGTTCAGCAATCTTGTCTTCCGGCTCACTGCAGTGCGTTTCGGCACGCCGATAGAACGTCCTTACACAACTGCGTTTGTGACTGATTGGGTAGTTGATGTTGAAGTTCAGTACTTGCATCGTATTTGTCGCTTTCCTGAACACTTTGGTCTTTAGTCCACTACAATCCTTGCGGCATAGGAGGACATCCAGGAAGGCCAGCTGGTTGTTCTCTTCCTCCTCCGTCGTAAATTGTATGTCCGGGAAGACCGCATTCAGACGTTCTTTGAATGTCAGCAGTTGCTCCCGATCCCGACGCGAATATCGGTCATCACGCCACGTGCAACGATCCCTGATGAAAGTTAGGGAGCCGTGAATATTCATGGGTATGCGGTAGCATTGCTACTGCATCCTATAAATACTGCAGCCGCATGTACATGGACCACCCTTATCCGCTTATGTCTCTGATGATGGATTCGAGCAGGAATCCGAAACGTCAGGCTAATAAAGCTCTAGTCCCGGTGATCGTGTCTTCTTCTTCTTCTTCTTCTTCTTCTTCAAGACTGCTTCCTGGGACTCGTCTCTTCGCCTCTGTTAGCCCAATGTGCGTTTGTTTCGAGTGGTGGACTGAGAGTCAGGCTGAAATGGCTTCTCTTGGAAAGCACACGCTTGTTGTGCATTCATATGCGTGAAAACTAATCACCTTGTCCTTTCTATTTGCCACCCCGTCACTTATTCTGGAAGCTTTGTCTACAACGATCAAATAAAACGCAAAAGGACTGTGCATCTTGGTATTTATTTTAATTGCGGTGTCCAGAATTACTAAGGATCTGGGCATATCATACTCCAAGAGTCTAAATCTCTCGGAGCACTGTGCCTTGATAGTCTCCAAAGCACGCAGAACGACCGGGTTTATCGTCCGAAACTTTAAAACTAGGGATATCAGAATGCGCCTTTACAACATGTACCTTAGACCTTGTCTGGAATACTGTTCATTTAGCCTCATGCGTGCTACTGAGCGGAAGAACATAGAATCCGTTCAACAATTTTTTACCAAGACAATTTTAACCCCAGAACACCGACATTTGTCTTACCAAGAACGTTGCCGGCTTACGGGCCTTGATCCTTTATGATTCTGTAGATCACAAAAGGGACTATTTTTGCTGTTTAAACTCTTATATAATCACACATTTAACCCACTCACTTCTTTAAGACATCATATCCACCCACGACGTAACAGTCACCGTGAGGTCTTTTTATTTCTGCCTCTGGCACGTACTGTTAAATATCGCTGTTTCTATTCTGTAAATGCAATTGCTATTTGGAATGAACTACCCATGAGTGTGAAAACTCTGCAAAATTATCCTTTATTTAAGAGAACTATTACTTGATTTTTGCATTCAGAAAATCTCCCACAAATTTTGGGTGCTGAATCAACTGATCGACTCTACCGTAGCGATGGCGTTTGTGGTCCCTGACCACTATGGCCGGTTTCACCAGCTGTTCCTCAACGCCTCTACTATGACTATCCCCAACTTCATGAAAGGAATTGACGTCCGATAATCTCCGATACCGTGCAACCCCCTCCCCCCTTTGTTGACGTTCGAAAATCTACCGCCAGCAGGGTTTTTTTCTCCTGAACCCTCCAAACCATAAAAACCACCATCAACTATATTTTTATTTTTCAGGAGTTTTTTTTCACTGCTGGTCGGATTTGTGTTTAATCGCTTCCCTTGGCAATGCCTGTAAACTGACATTTAATAAATTAAATTAAATTAAATACTCGGTTTGGGTGCTATTACAGTGCGTGACCGATCTCATGAAATGTGAGCCAAAATTCTGGAATGCGTTTTCGATTAGGAAGGATTACATAAGTGGGGTTGTTATACTGATTATCTTGCAGCATAACCATATAAAATTTCGGACTCGCCAGGATGTCGGCTTTGAATGCACTTCTCTTTGACCTCCTGCAGAAACCACACTCGGTAAAAAACGACAACTTTAGCAGCATGCATTTTTCCTATTGATTTTCGATGGTCTTATAAATTCAAATATATTTTATAGAAAACATGCTTTCTTTTGCTCATTTGCTAGGAAATTAAGTTGTCTTCATATTTTATGCCCTAAGAAAGTGTATATTTAAGTTTTAAAAAGTTTCTAATTATGAGATTTTTAAGACCGTGCGATGTCCATGCATGCAAGACCGCACATGTCCGTTTACTAATGCTCCTCATCAAATGTACAACACAGTCCGGATCTATTGCAAAATTTCACGAACTATATGTGGTATCTTCTTAAAGGCATAGGGAAATATACGATTTTCCTCACACGGATAGCATGCACCTTGTAGACTACAATTGCTAAACGCTGATTCAATGGCAGATCAGGCTGAAAATTATTCGTCTCTTCTCGATTGTGTTTGCATGAAAGATCGAAATTCCGTGGAGGATCTGTCAATCTGAAAATACACGGTGCGGGAAATTGTGGAAACGTGACTGCCTTCAACAGGTTCACAATGACAGTGGCGGTAATTGCTATAGCTGTGAAATCAAATAGTAAAATTTTTCACAAGATACTTAGTATTTTCCATAGTGATAGACGTGGGTGATTGAACATCACGTAATCGAACGGCGCATTCTGAATGTAAAGTTAATGAGGACACTGTAAAATGTGTGTTAGTTCGCAAAATCAAAACTCTGCGGGAATCGTTTGGTCCAGAAATACACGAAGCGAGGTAAGTGAGGAGATGCCGACCTATCGTGAAATTCACGACAGTACGGAGTGTAGCATTTAAACGCAAACTAACGGCGTGAGAATTAGGAGAAGCAAATTCTATTCATCGAAATGAAACGCACTGTGTTATTACAGGTTGACGAGGACTGACGACAACCATTTACGGAGTGACTATTCTCTATTTTCCTCAAATGCCTCGATTAGTTAACGCCTCAATGCACAGCACCTCCATCACAGCACCAACGCGGTCAGACTCAAGGACGCTTAATCACTAACAATCAGGGTGAAAACAGCATCCTCTTTGTCGGTGTAGGCACATCTGACTATATAAAGCACAGCTGAATACCACGGAGGTTGTCCTACTTTCTGTCTCAGTTGAAGCTACTTCAGCATGGATGCCTTCTTTGGAACATGGAAAATGAAAGACAGCGATGACGTGAGTGCCATAGCTGAAAGCCTGGGGGCCAAAATATCTAAAGAGCAATTGGCCCAAATGTCGAAGTCGTCCATGACCTTCTCACGTGCCGACGACGGTTACTGCATGCATATAGATGTCGGTACAAAAACCCACGATACGAAATTCAAGCTGGGCGAGGAGTTTGAGCACACTACATTGGATGGACGGCACGTTAAGGCAAGATCCTCCCCTCTGTTACTTCCTTTTCAATGCTTGTGTTACTGAAATATCTCTAAGTTAAGTCAGTGCTGTTTAACCCAAAAGAGCTCAAAGCCAGCTGCGGCTACTTATTTTAATCAGAGGAGACAGCAATGCAATTCTCACTGTCCCCAGTTACGTGATTCCGTTTTGAAAATTCAAAGATGGTTGACAACAAACGGGCAAATTGTTTGATACTGACTGTAATGCTCATTTTCCGGAACACATTAAATGAAATGCTGTGCATAACTATATGTATACGTAGTATGTCTGCTTTCGAAAAGTTAGGAAATTCAAATCGTGGTTTCAGTGACTGCTCCATCATTCTCGCTTGTTTCGTTAAATTCCGGGCAAATGACTGCGATGATGGATGACAGAAAATATAGACAGAGAGTAGTTTTAAAAACAAAGCACTTATGCTCATATACTTTTCAGATGCTCATAAAACTGGAAGGCAAAAAGTTGACAATTGATCAGAAAGGAGACAAAGACATGCTCATCGAGAACGTTGTGGATGGTAATAATTTAACCATGGTAAGTATCAGTCTGTCCGTACGCCCCTTCTTTAATGTAGCAGATGATAGGGGCTTTCGCATGTAACGAGCGTGAAGAGCAAGAATGCGTGAATTCCCCCTACCATAAGCGGCTGGCCAGATTTCACGAACGGCACGCTACCAGAACAAAACCCTGACAAACAACTGCAAGAGACAATGAAACCTGCCTGATTCATAAATTATTGTGTCTTAAAAAGTTGCTGGCTGCCGTAGTGGACAGCATATATGTCGTTGATGGGATTTCACTTATTTCGTGGGGCCTTCGAAGAACACTGGTGGAGGACTCGAAGGTTCAAAAATCAGAAGGCAAAAATGACAGTTATATGGACGTATTTTACTGAGATGATGGAAATGCACAATGAAGAAGCTTGCGACTGCCTCAGGTACAAATCGGGGGATTATGGTGTGTGCGGCTGCGAAATAAGATCCTACCGCTGAGGAAAGAGCGAGGGGGATTGAGTGAAACTGGGATTTTCATTTGGTCAGAGTGTTTTCAGTCATTTCCCTTGCCGAAATTTCGCCCAGCAGCGAACTCATTCTCAAATCTCCGTTTTTTTCCATTTTGCAGACAATGAAAGTGGGTGACGTCTCTTGTGTTCGACACTACATCAAGGCTTGAATGTAAAAAGATTAATAAATGGAAATTTATTTTATCACAGCATTTTCTTCTGCTCTGTGGATAAAACTTGCATGGGGTTCGCATCCGTCGTTTACCATTTGAAAAGTCAATTTTGCAAACACGTGTTTTCGGTACTTCATCGTGAGGCCAAAACAATTACACAGAAGTAGAAAATATGCGAAGTTCACGGGTGCTTCATACACAAGGAACTCAGTACTTATAGGATGCAGTCGACATGCTACCAAATACCCATCAATATTTACGGCTCCTGTCCCCCCCGCTCACCTTTCATCTGGAACGTTGCACTTGGTGTAATGATGGTTTGACGGCCGACATTCGCGTCGTTAATTGCTGCAATTTCATCACGTGTGTGTGATGATTGCTCGACCATCTGACCCACCAATCCTGGCGTTGGGAACAGTGTTTACCTATGCGCTCGCCGCGTGGCTGACAACTCCGCCTAGGCGAAGCCTCATCACCGAATATGGAAAGGGAAGGTCGTCGCACATTTAAGGGACTGGGGTCTGTGAACCATAACTCAAGTAGCTCGCGGTTAACGCGGTTGTCACCTCTAGCGGGAATTTCGACCTTTTTGAATTTGAATGTGTGTTGGGAAGTCCAATTTCTAGATAGATGTGGCAATACATGGGGAATGCAATGAGGTCATACATTTCCGCAACCCTTAGTTAAATTGTAAACAATCACTGATCCACTGATGTTCCATGCTGTGTAGACGTAATCGCGCCTGACGAGAATTACTTGCAAACGAAACCTGCTTATCTATACTAATTCCTTCCTTCCAACTCCCATCACGATGCCCATTCATGTGAGTGATCGTTCATATCTACCGCCAATGCTCCTATCCCGTTTGTTCGCACCAGACCGTCGTTTGCCTAATAGACTGTCAGTTTCGAAAACGTGCAAAGAACAAGGCGTCAGGGAATCCCATTTGTGCCATTAAATTCTGCATGCTGTCTTACCTCGAGAGAGAGAGAGAGAGAAGGACAGCCGCAGGTCACATTTAAAATAGAATTTCCATTGAAGTCATTTTCCAAAGAGATATCCGTCGATAGCAGTACTCGTACGTCATTTCCAACATGGTGAAAATTCCAGCTTAAGATCATGCATTTTGCCGGCCCCATTAAAGTGGCGCGCATGTTTTCCTAGATATTTTTACTGTTCTCATGATATAGACCATTTTTAATAGGAAATATATCTTCTATACAGGACAGGAGTCTTATTCTATATCGATGCATGTGCAATGAAACATTTCCGGTTCTTACAAAATCTTCGCGGGTAAGTATCGTTACTCTGCCCACGCCTGTGGACAGGCATTTTGTGAAACACGGTAAAATGACACGGGAAATAATCACTTCGGAATTTTTAATGAATATAAGCGTTGGATTAAGAAATAATGATCTGAACAAAGAAGCATGTAGGGACATCATCAACACTGACAGAGGCCTTTACGTAAACAAATAACTTCAATTTCTAGGAAACTCATATTGCACACGTGCTTTTGATGCATATATTCCGCAATAAAATACTGAGGATATTAATGTCTTGATGAATGGGGACGTAAAAGAAAGGTCACTGAAATCTATCTCACTATGGTGCGTATTTTCCGCAGATCGTTTCCAATACACTCAGCCAAATGAAACCAGGTCACACTGTTGGAATTGACTTGGCACTACGCTACCTGCCAATTAGTTTTCGACCTCCGCAAGAGTAGTCTTTTCTACTCGGGTGCTCGTTTAATATCTTTTGGATGTGGCGACAGTTGAATACTGGTACAACCGACAGGTGGATCTAGGGCGTCCCGAACCACGCATGAAATAATCGAGGTAGTTAAGGGCCGCAAAAACAAATCAAATTTGTTGTTCAGCTGCCAGCCTGAAGCTACCAGCCACACTTGTTATTTCATTGCACCTGGCACTTACAATCGATGCCATCGAAGACGCAGCCAATTATAGCGTAGCATTTACGACTGGTCCTTCAGTAGCCTGCCCTCAATTTTAGGAGTCTGGGTCTGAATTCAGGTTAAAACTTATGCGCAGCAAGATGTCTCTTCTTGTTGACGAATACATCTTCTCTCCCCCGGCCCTCCTCCCTCCCAGACCGTCGCGTATTCCCCACAGCACGTGAGCACGCAGGTTTTGTCTCAATATACATATCAGCTAGCAAAAAATTTAAAAAGTCTCGTAGTAACAATCGGAAGAGGGTCTCCAAGCATCTGTTTCATAGAAAGAATACCTACTGTAGCTATTTGAGTAGGCATTATCCCTATATTTTTGTTGTTTCATCTAACCTGCAGTCATCGGCATGCTGCCTCACGCTATCATAGCATTTTTCCTTTTCTTTTCCTTCGACTACCTATGCAGACAACAGGGTAATTTGACTCATGTGGATCACTAGTCTAAGAGTAAAGTTAATCCACTTTACGAGAGCAACAGGAGCACTGAACTGGGCCACTCTGTTGGAATTGGCTTGGCGCTACGCTACGTGCCATGTAGTTTTCGACCTCCGCAAGAGTAGTCTTTTCTACTCGGGTGCTCGTTCAAAATCTTTCGGATGTGGAGACCGTTTCATACTGGTACGACGGACAGGTGGATCTAAGGTGCCCCGAACCACGCGAAGAATAATCGAAGTAGTTAAGGACCGCAAAAACAAACCAAATTTTTCATTCAGTTGTACATTTCAGAATTTTGGTCAACGCTTCGTGAGATAGCACACCTAATGCAACGAATGAGCCAGTCTGAAGCTGCCTGGCACATTTCTCAGTAGCCTGCTTTGGTTTAATAGGTCTGGATCTGAATTCAGGGTGACGGCTTCTGCATTACTCTCAGACGTAGCAGAATGTCTCTTCTTATTTACGAGTATTTCCTGTACCCCCTCTTAATCCTGCCGTCCCCCACACAACCCGCACAGTAAGTGATCACGCGGGTTGTCTCAAAATGCATACAAGACAGGAAAAATTTTAAAAATTGAAATCCTCCCCTACATTGACTGCCAAAAATAGACAGAATTGTAGATTCGCTCATGTGGACCATCGATTTAAAGATACAGCTAGCCCCCTCTTTAGCAAAAACTTCAATTCCCAAATACTGCTGACCAATGCTACAAACACCCAGCGCCTATCCACATGCCTGCTCGACCAACTGACGACCAGAGAGCCCGTCCGATTGGTCAGTCCTCACCTTTAAATCCACCGTCATGTCAACTCACCCGAATCGCTGATCCCCGCGCAGACCATAGCTGTCACCGGAAACATTGTAGATTTCAACCCATCCACTTACTCGTCCAGTCTCTCCACCAAAACCAGCAGTACCGATGCAAGTGGATAATAAGTAGAAGCGCTCGCTCAAACAATAGCTTTGTTTGCCTGACGTTTCGAATGACATACGAGATGAGCAATGAAATCGTACCCGACCCCCAATTCTGGCGAGCGATCCCGTACATCAGGAAGGTCTCTGAGGCCGTTAGTCGCCTTCTCACACTAATTGGGGGTTGGAATTGCATACAGACCGGAGGCCACCATAAGGCGTCAGCTTATGAGACCGAAAGACCCACTGCCACGGCAAGAAACATCTGGAGTCGTTTACCGGGTCTGGTGCAGTTACGAGCAAAGCAACTACGTCGGAGAAACTGTAAGACTGCTACGGACGCGAATTTCCGAACACCCGGCAGCGGTGCTGAGGTCACGGTCCATTCGACGAGACCCGGTCACACATTCAAGTTCGATGAGGCCGAAATTGCCCTGAGATTGGATAATCGCGTGAGCCGCGACTTGATTGAGTCATGGTTCACGGGACCTCAATCTATCAACAAGTGCAACGACATCCCTACTCCATATTTCGTGCTGAGACATAGGCTGGTCAAGGTAATTGACCACTCGGGGAGTGCGCAAGCCGGTGAGCCAGATGGCCGAGTTATCAGCACGCCAGCATCCAACACGGGTGATGAGGTGTCAGCAATTAACAACTTGCATGCCGGCTATCAAGCAATTAGCGCACCAGCGGGCATCCATGCTTGATGAAGGGGAGCGCGGTTAATTGCTGTAGGTATGCGGTAGTATAGCGACTGCATATTATAAATACTGCAACATCCTGTGCACGAGTCACTCGTTTCTGTCACTGTCTCTGATACTGGGTTTAAGTGAGAATGCGAGTAGTCGGGCGAATAAAGCCCTTGTTCGAGGGATCGCTTCTACATCTTATCAACCGGCAGTGCCACTGGCATCGCGGGTTCAGTTCCCACCTTCCCGCATTGTGGTTTCGCTTTTGCAGCCCAAACCGTCCTTTACTGTGTCACAGTGTGACCGTCGAATCACTGCCGGAAGCGCCTACATACACCTGTCACGCCCGCCTCACCTGTCCACGCTGCCCCAGGACGGTTGGTCATCGCAGAGGCCTGTTCGGCCGTATGCATCTCCTTGAAAATTGTTTGATAAAAACCGCAGCCCAGACCCCATCATCACACCTCTCGCTGCCTGTCCACACCCATATGATAGTTCGACCGTCGATTTCGACGATGTCTACTGTGCGCAGCACAGCGGGATGGGAGCAGGGACGGTGACTTGTTCGTAAATTAGTTTATAGTGATAGTAGACTTGCACAGCATCCACCGCACTACCTCCACCTCCTCCACCACCTGGACTAGGTATCAAGACAGAGTCAAGAAGACCAGAGGCAGGGGAGGGCGCAGGTGGATGGCGCGGTCAAGCCCGCACCTTGGCGTTCCACTCTGCACAACAAATAATCAGGTTTTTGATTAACAACAATGGGGGGGGCAGGGATCCCAGTGTGCGCGACGCACTCCGGCAGCCGGGTTCGCCACCGCACCCCAAAAGTGTTATCAGTTGTTACGGTGCGCGACTCCGATAACGCCTGCCGGAGTCCAATATGGACCCGTGTTGGTCCAGTGCATCTAACACATTGACCGCTTGGGGAGCACACCAAAATCATCATCATCATCATCATCATTATCATCATCATCATCATCATCATCATCATCATCATCATCATCATCATCATCATCATCATCATCATCATCATCATCACCACCACCATCATCATCATCATCATCACCACCACCACCATCATCATCATCATCATTAACAACAACCGACTGACAGGCTCCGATAATCGACCGGCACCGGGGTGAGCGAAACAAGCATTGGAAATTCATCCCCACGGGAAAGCACGGCATTCCTCATATAACTCTTTGGAGCTAAGTGTATTGGTGTGGAAGGATGTTAACTGGTGGGATAAGTCGGTCTTTTTTCAGTACTGACCTCCTGACAGCAGTGGCCCTTTTTGAATGTGGTCTTCATGGTAGTCCCGCTGATAGGAGATCGGGATAACCCCTCCAATCGTCCGGACCAGGCTATGGGCCCTGCCAGCCACCGCGCCTAACCTGATTGCCATTCGGTCTAGAAGCTGACAGTTGGCTGACGTATGAGCTCACTGCTGTCATCCGAAGTAAGTGAGGAGTGCAAAAAGACCATCCAGAAACATCCGGGGAGTGTTGTCGATGCTACCGAAATTCCAAACAAAAAACAGTCTGTGAAGCCTCGCCTCCCGTGGCACAACCAGCCAACTCGAGCATCACGTAGTCACCCACAGCTGACGACTACGTCCAGCCGCTCCCTTCATCATTTACTACTCCATTAAGTTGTTCCGTTCGCAGAACCCTAGCCGAATCAAGCATAGAATGGCGAACTCCCCTCCGCATCCTATCGATCGGGTTTCGATGAAACGCAGATATCATATCACTGACGGATGCACCTACCCGCATAAGATGTCTCCCCTTCTTCTTTTCAAACTATATCGCAATGATTAGTGCATAGGCGATGGATGGTACCTTGTTGGTCGTCGAGATGTGTTGCATATAACTACATATACGCATGCATTGCTCGGGTAGAATGTGATTGCGTCAGGGGAACTTTACGATAATCGCCGCACCCTCTCCTACCTCATCCAGTCAGGACGGCCGGAGGTGAACTCGGCCGAAAATGCTAGGGCCCGTCTGCGCGCGCCACACACGAGCCTTTTGGAAGCAAGGGGGCGTCGGATCCCATCTAAGCGGGAGTGCCAGTGTTGAGAAGCTCAGACCGTTGGCTGATGCGTGTAGTTGTGGCGGCTAGCCATCATGACTGGCCCGGCGTCATTGTTCGAGACCTCGCTGCCTCAAGGTCATTCACCCTTTGCAGCGACCGTCCCAGACGAGCTGACCTGAAGTCACACGACCAACAGCTCGGGCATATCTGCGTCCGCGCAGTCGCAGCTGCCCCCCATGCGGCCACTTGGACGCGTCACCCCCTGCAATCAGCAAAACAAGCCACTGGCACTCCACCCCTCGGAAAATGTAACACAAGCTGACTGGCCACCACTTGAGCTTGGCCCACGAGCCTACAAAAGCGGCTGCCACCATTATCACAAGGACTCTCAGGCCTGACTGGACGCAGTCAACATCAGCCCTGGCTTCGCCCGTGGCCACTGCCGCCACTCCGGGTTCTGTGCACAATAAACCCCTCATTCTGGTGCCTTCTGTCTTCTTCCTTCCAATCTGTGATTTGACCTGATAATGGTAGCGCACAGAGCACTTACCCTCTCTTCTGGGCCGCTACATAGTCACCTCTGCCATCCAAAACGAGTGTGACCTCGAGGTAAGTGAGGAATGCAAAGAAGACAAGGACTCGAGAAAGAGCCCTTAAGGCACAACGGAACGAGTGAGTTCCGTATGAACGAGCGGTGAGCGCTCCCTAACACTTTATATTCCCGATCGAAAACCGACAGGGCAACGGGCTCGTGACCCGGTGAGTAGAGGCGTTGACTTCTAAACCAACAGGTCGCGAGTTCGAGGCTTGGGTGTTCCACACTTCGGGCTTGGGTATGGCTGGCTGACGACGGCTAATAAGCCAGAAATGGCCATTCCAGTCTCCCTTGTCTATGTCGGTAATATCATTCTGCCTAAAGGCAAGGACTATCCATAAGCAGTCGGAGAAAGTTATTGATGCTGCCGAAATTCCCAACAAAGGACAGACGATGAAGTCCCCTCTCCTGTAAGATAACTCACACACAGACTCGACTACTACGTAGTCACCAGCGACTCACGACTACGTAGAGCCGCTCCCTCCATCTTCCGCCGCCCCAGTTAGTCACTCAATTGGCAGAACTCTAGGCAAAGCAAGCAGAGAATGTTGGTCCACCTACTGCGGATCCCGTAACTCCAACCTAAGATTGTTTTCCGTCCAACAATAGCTCGTTTAATGGCGTGCTTTCCGAATTCATAGATCAATCTTTAGAATACTGTCAAACTTCCAATAGCGATAGACCTTCTAGAGCCAGTATGAAGATTACATAAACTGAAACGACCGTTATTTCAAAGTTATCTGCTGATCCAGGGTGCCTGGAAAACAGTGATGGGTTTCTTAATGGTACTCAAGGAGGACGCAATGTTTGGAAAATACTTTATTTGGCCGCCTCATGTAGGCTCGTTTGGCAAAGGCGAACAGAAATTATCAGGATGAGAAATATTTGAGGATGAGGAAGAGTGTTTGAGGGTTGCAGCGTAGAATGGCGCAGGCGTCATTGTGGAGGTGGCGCACTTGCGAGAAGGTAGAGCAGCGTTGAGGCTTGTGGTCCAGTCTAAACCGCCGCCCAGGACGCCCGCAAGTGCCTGGAAAACATGCATAAGGCTGAGGACCTTGCGCCCGGAGAGGACGATTCCGGTACGGTCAAGAGGTAAACGAGCTGTCCGATGGCCGCGCTCAGAGGCCTAAACAGGAAGCCAATAATTTTAACTCGCCAAACACGTTTACTAATTATGCACAAGTAGCAACATTTTATAAAAGTAATACCTGGCGGTGGTAGAATTCTACATGAGAATTATGATCCACGAGACCGCCAATAACGTAAAAATCGTCGGAGGAAATCGATTATTTTAACTCTCCAAACACGGTTACTACAGTGCCTGATCGGTCTCATGGGATGTTGGCCGAAATTCTGAAATACGTCGTCGATTAGAGAGGATTACTTAGGTGGGGTTGTAATAATGATAAATATGTTGTCTAAGACTATAGCATTTCGGACTCATCAGGATGTCGGATTTTGGATGTACCCCTCTTTGACCTTCTGTAGAAACTGCACTTGGTAAAAGATGACTACTTAAGAAGCATGCATTCTTCCTATTTATTTTCGATAGTCTTATAAATTCAAATATATTTTATAGAAAACATGCACAAAAATATGTTTTTTCTTACTCTTTTGGTAGAAAATCGCATTGTCTTGATATTTTATACCCAAAGAAAGTGTGCATATTTGGGTTCTTAAAAAGTTTCTAATTATGAGATTTTTAAGACTGTGCGCTATCCTTGCATACCGGACCGCATATGTCCGTATACCACAACACAGTCCGGATCCATTGCGAAATTTTAGGGATTATATGTGGTACCTTCTTAAAGACATAGAGGAATATATGATTTTCCTTATGCGGAAAGCATGCACATTATAGACTGAAATCGCCAAACGCTAATGCAATGGCACATCAGGAACAAAATTATTCGGGAATTCGAAAACTTTTTAAAAACCCAAATATGCACACTTCCTTCGGGTATGAAATATCAAGACAATGCGATTTTCTACCAAGAGTAAGAAAAAACATATTTTTGTGCATGTTTTCTATAAAATATAATTGAATTTATAAGACTATCGAAAATAAATAGGAAGAATGCATGCCTCGTAAGAAGTCATCTTTTACCAAGTGCAGTTTCTACAGAAGGTCAAAGAGGGGTACATCCAAAATCCGACATCCCAGTGAGTCCGAAATGCTATAGTCTTAGACTGCATACTTATCATTATTACAACCCCACCTAAGTAATCCTCCCTAATCGAAGACGTATTTCAGAATTTCGGTCAACATTTCATGAGATCGGTTACGCACTGTAGTTACGCACAAGTAGCAGCATTTCATAAAAGTAATACCTGACGATGGCAGAATCCTACATGAGAATTATGATCCACCAGACCGCCAATAACGTAAACATCGTCGGAGGCAAATTTTGGTTCTTCTTCACCGCCACTGTTCACACCAGGAGAAATAAACTCATCCGGTAGCTCATCGTCAGCTTCGGCGCAGAGGTAGACGATTGAAGTTGCTGGGAAAAGCTCGGTGAAATCTTCCTACAAAGAACGGGGAAGGCGAAGGAAAACGGCGAATAAGTGACAGGATAAAAACAACTTGGTAGATCTGAAGGAGTGGCTTCAGTGTATCGGCCTTTTTGTCCGTCACAAAGGCAATGAAAGAGGAATAAAGGAGTTTAAGACTTAAATCGCATGACCGATAAGGAAAGCAACGACTGCAATCGGAAAGCATGCTGATAGATGGAAAAGATTACTTAAGCGAAATCGCAAAGTCGACATCCTAGCTTTGCATTAATAATGACCAAAGTCGCCTGCATTTCTACTCTGAGCTCCAGCAGTTGCTCTGGCAATTTTTTAATTCGCCCGTTGTCATCCTAATCGCCTATTGCCCTCCTATAACTTCTCCTAGTAGTAAAAAGATTACAATTCGACCGTCGTTCCCGACGATGTTCATCGTATGCCCCACAGCAAGGCGAGAGCAGGCAAGATGACTTGCACGTGATTTAGTTTACAGCGAATGTAGACTTACACAGCACCCCCTGCACTCTCTCCTCCCGCGCCTGGACTCGGTGTCAAAACGGAGTCAAGAAGACGCAAGAGGAAGCAGGTGACTAGCACGGCCGAACCCGCACCTAGACGTACCACCACCACACCCCTTGGCCAACAACAAACACTTGACTGGGGGGTTTTAAACAACAAAAATGGGTCAGAAAGAGGAAAGGATGGCACAGGTCACTGAACAACCATGCACACGGACTGTATATCCAGCGGGAGAGCAAGCGGATCCACCGCAGGAGGGAACCAGGTGCCAGCGTACGCCAGGCAAGTGCCTCCACCAGCTCTCATGTACCTGTTGATAGTATCTCTTGATGGTCTCTACGCGGCAGTGTCACCCACGGCCAGGAAGATGTGTACTAAGATCAAACGATAAAAATCGCTCCTTTGGAATAGGTCAGTATAGGTCAGTATATTTTAAGAGTAATAGGCAATGCCTTTGAAAACCCTATTGTAAACGGTACATGCAATATCTCACTATAAATAAACATGGTACTGAAAGTTTGTCAGTAATATACGCATTTAACAGAATATTTTCCGTGAAAATGTAGAACCAAAACTTGTGAACATTCAGTTGTAGATGATTTCAGTAAAATGTAAGGACAGTCATCCGCATTAGCGGTATGAGTATGCAAGGCGTTGGTTGGTCGTCGCTTGAAACATTAGCTTATTCATTGAAACCTTGGGGCTGTGCTGGAGATATCTTCAAAGACGTGCAAAGTTGATATAACCGAGTTCCAGTGGTGAACTTGCCTGGTGGCTCAGGAATCAACTCTCCTTCGGTAAAGCTTATATTACGCCCGTCATAGGAATGCCGGCGTCACATGCCGATTAGCCTTCTATCACGCGGCGATACAGCAAATAGACAAAACGATCATGAGTACATATGCTCTTCTGACGTAAATGGCTGCTTAGGAATCTGGGTCTGTCTTTCGCGTGTCGGGTGAATTACTGCACGATGAGTGCCTTATTTTCACATTGGCAAGACATCTGAACAGAGCACGTTGCTTACGGCCCGCATGGCTTGCTTCGACTCCACCGCAAGTCAGGCGGACTAGGCAATGAATAAAACGGTAAAGGCGTCCGAAAAGACTGGCACGGTCAAGTACCACTTTCAGGAAGAGGTCCCAGTTCTCTGCGCTGACCAGGTTCAGTCGAGATAGGGTACTCTTCGAGGCCGGGGGACGCGTCGTGACGCAACCGGCGTCGTGCTCCGAAGTGCTCCTTGAAGACGCAGCCTCAGGGACATTCGACTGGCACTGCTCGGTGATCGGTGAAGGCGCTGAACTCTCCCTAAAGGCGGAGCCGAGTCCAGTGACGTAGAGTTGGACAGGGGAGGGCAGATGTCGATTAATGGAGTAACAGTTTGAGATCTGTGCAAGAATCGGGGTGGTAAGAAGATGAGTGTGCAGACGTTAGAAGGATAACCTGGGAGACTCCTGAGCCCCCAATATAAAACTCGCTGTTTGGTTGTGAGACAACCGCGCAAGCGTCCCACTTTTCGTAATGGCGTATCGTCCTTGATTTTTCGTCACTCTCGAACATGCGCCCTACATTCAGCCCATATAACAAGCAATTAACCGATCAACACTCAGCTGCTCACTTCTTCGTGCTGGCGCGTACATGTCCGACTAATGTGAACACCACTCCACACCGCGATTGGTGCCCTTCCGAATGAGGGCTTTGCTCTCACACGCAAGCAGACAGGCAACTCACGGCAATCTTCCCTGTGTACAGAATAAACCTGTCCTCACAGCTCCCTGAATGAAATTATTGTGTACGATTACAGTTGAGCCTACATCCTTAACTGCCACGGTTGGACCAAACCAGGGGATAAGACAGAAGTCTAGCATGCGTCAGATAGAGGCAGCAAGTCATGTCAGCCAGTTGGTTAAACTCGGACTTCGCCATCTGGTCAGATCGTCGTCTCTGGAAAATTAGCTACCGCGCCAACCACAAGGCAGTTCAGTCGATCAAGCACCCACTTTCTCATAACAACTAATATGACGCGTCGTAAACTGATTACTAAACGCAGGAAACCGTTGCACTGAAGAGGCCCTCCGTTACTATGAAGATAAGGGCGAGGTCACAGCGTCTGCTGCCTGATGGCATCTGCCGCCGAAACGTGATCCGCCATATTGAAGTCAGCCTCGTACACCTTTATAAACAGATAGCTGACACGCACAAATGCGGGTAGTACAGTGAGTGACCGACCTCATGAAATGTTGGCTGAAATTCTGAAGTGCGTTTTCGATTAGGGAGGATTACTTGGGCGCGGTTGTAATACTAATTATCTTGTAGCATAATCTTATAACATTTCTGACTCGGCAGGATGCCAGCTCTCAAATACACTGCTTTTCAATCTCCTGAAGAAACCGTACTCGGTAAAAAATGACTTCTTAAGTAGCATGCGTTTTTTTTGATTTCGATGGTCTCGCAAATTCAAATATATCTTATAGAAACCATAAACAAAAATATGTTTTCTTTCAGTCAATTAATAGAGAATCACATCTTTATATTTTATCCTCAGGGAAGGAGTATAATTAAGTTTTTAAAGAGCTTACAAATTTTCGCATAATGTTGAGCCTTATCATTCGTTGCATTACCGTTTAGTGATTTCAGTCTACAAGGTGCATGCGTCCCGCGCAAAAATTACATATTTTTCTAAGCTAATAAAAAGATATCATACAGAGTCCATGAAATTTTGCAGTGGATGCGGACTATGTTGTTCAGTTTGTGAGGAGCTGTGGTAAACGGCCAGATACGATGCTATGTGAATGGACACTGCGCGGTCTTAAAAAAATCTCATAATTAGAAACTTTTTTAAAACCTAATTATACTTCTTTCTTGAGTATAAAATGTAAAGATGTGATTCTCTATCAATTGACTGAAAGAATGTATATTTCGTTTATGGTTTCTATAAGATATATTTGAATTTACAGGACCATCGAAAATCAATAGGAAAAATGCATGCTACTTAAGAAGTCATTTTTTACTGAGAAAGTAATGCATTCAAAAGCTGACATCCTACCAAGTCAGAAATATTATAGGAGTATGCAACGAGGTATTCAGTATTACAACTGCACCCAAGTAATCCTTCCTAATCGAAAACGCATCTCAGAATTTCAACCAACATTTAATGAGATCAGTCACTCAGTGTATGTTGTGGGAGGTTGGAAGGAGAGTGAATGAGTGAGTCGTGTGCAAGCTAACACCACCCAGGAAGTCCGCAGTGAATAAACATGGGCAATTCAACATGCTAGCCAGTAAAAGAAGGTCGCGACCTCCTCCCCTGAAGAAAGGCCCCAGGATGAGTTCTGTGTCCCGCATACTGAAACATAATAAAAAGCTCAAAGAGGGCATCAGGACAACCTCTGTAGGCTTTGACTGACGGCTTTTCTCTACCCGCGGATTTTCGGAGACGTTTTACCGCTCGGATTTCAGCGACAAGGCCGGCCTGATTGGCGTCAATAACCCTCTAGATATAAGGGTCCTCGGTTGTTTCCGTCTGATCGTTGAAAATTCACAGACCATAACAAGCAGTCGACGCATTTAAAGGTACCAACATGCGAATAAGTCGACAGGACACGAAGAGTACATAACTGCTACCTGATGCGCGAGCTTGCAGATATCCTTGAAAGACATCATGTGATCATAGGCACAGTCCAGTACGACGCGCGTTTTGCAGCTTGATTCGGACATCTTGACGATCTGCGGCTTTGGCAATCGAGGAGTGACCTCGAGGCCCGACTGCAAAGCCTGTTTCCGCCGCTCCTGCTTGCGCATCTTGTGCGCCTTACGCAACCTTTTACGATCCTCACAAAAAAGAAAACTGACAAATCTCCCGAACCTACCTCTTTTCTGTCGAGGTACTTCTCCAATTTTGTCCTTTTGTTAGTTTTCTCGTGGGATTCATGCTCTTCAACATCCTCTGGATCTACGATGTCGCCGTTCGTAGCTGTAGCTACAGCGGACGAATCCATAGTAGGGTGGTCGAACAGTTTATTTTTCGCTATAAATAAGTTCTACTGAAACGCGATTCAAGTAGGCTTGATTAATGTGCAAAAATGCAACTGGTCACGATGGAAATTTATTAGACAGCTTGGGTCATGCAGTGGGAGCATTCGGTTTGTGAGTTCTGCGTTTGAAACAGGCAACGAAAAAACCGACAGTCAAGTCCTTTTCGGGGTTAGCGCGAACGCAGCACGACATATCGTCGCCGAGGCCTCGGGTCTTCCAGGGTGCTCGCGGTATGACAGGGGCTTGTGCGGAGTTGGAGGTAAGCTCGGGGGTCGGTTGGTCTTGCCAAATCTTCAGGAGAAGAAACTCCTCCGAAAAGTTGGCAGCCTGTTCACGCACAACGGTCTCATTCTCCTGAGAGGGTGAGACAGAAGTCAGTTAAGAAAAAGGCCAAGGAAACAGATGAACTCTCGCCAGTTCGTCGTAGACATCACAACAGACCATGAAATTCCGGTAAAAATGTCAAACTTCAAGGAAACGACTTTGCGTCAATCTCCCCGTGGTTGACCATGTGTATAAATGCGGTTTCAAACGGACCAGTTACAGCTGTTTGTCTGAAAGTGTAGTAGACCTGTTTGACGTAATGAAAAGAATCAGTCTATGGGGAATTAATGAGTAAAACGCATGCCTCTCTAAGAGGCTATTTCCAGATTTTCCATTAAAACAAACTAATTGCATGAACCTCGGTGCTGCGAAATGATGTTGTGACAGGGAAAGGCTAGTTTAAAACGACGGTTGTTAAATGCATGATCCGCTGAAACTCCCGAAGCGTTGATGGATATTTGTAAATTTTCAATTAAGGGTACAAAGCCAATTGACAAGCATGGGACATAATCTTCGTACATCCAGACCGGCTGGCCAGTGCCTCCACGTGCTGCCAAAACAAGTCACTTGGAAAAATATTCCGTAGTGTTCGTGTCGGATTAAAAAAATACCTACAGCCCAGTTCGATGCCCCCTCAGTGCAACGACAGTTCGACCGTCGTTACCAACTACAGTAGGTGGGCTAACTCATCAAATTTCGGCCGAAATTTCGAAATGCGTTCTCGTTTCGAAAAGATTAGTTAAGTAGAGCTGTAAAATTAATCAACGACCAGCACGATTTTATAATGATCCAGTTACCTCAAGATACCTTCCTTCGAATGAAATTATTTCCGACTGCAAGCAAGAACTATACTCTGTAAAAAATGACTACTTAAGTAGCATTCAATTTTCTCACTGACTTCCGATGACCTTGAAAATTCAATTATATTTGCTGAAAAAAAATGCACATGGATGTTCATTCTTTTATTTGTTCCGTAGAAAATCACGTCTTCTTTCAATTTTATACTCGAAGGAAGAGTATAATTCGATTTCAAAAAAGTTTCTAATCGTGGGATTTTCAATACCGTGAAATGGCCGTTCATAGAACGTCATGTATCTGAATTTACCAATGTGGCTTGTAAAGCTAACAATATTGCTCAAATACACTGCTTAATTTGATGAACCCCATATGGTCTCCTCTTAATACCGTACAGAAGTGTATGGTTTTCCATACACGGGAAACATACGGCTGGTAGTTTTGAAACCGTGAATGCAGGTATAACAGCAGGTCGGGTACAAAATTATTCGGGAATTGGAAAAGCTTTTTTAAAACGAAATTATGTCCCTCCTTCGAGTATAAAATTGAAAGAGGACGGGATTTTCTACCGAATAAGTGAAAGAATGAATGCTTTTATGCATGTTTTCCCTGAAATATAATTGCATTTTGTAGGGCATCGAAAATCAATGAAAAAATTGCATGCTACTTAAGTGGCCATTCTCTGCAGAGTATAATTCTTGCATGCAGTTCATTCGAAAGAAGGCACCCTGAGGTAACTGGATCATCATAGAATTACAACCCTAGGGAACTTATCTTTTCGAAACGAAAACGCATTTCAAAATTTCGGCCGGACATTTCATGAGTTAGTCCACCTACTGTATGTCCATCGCCTGCAGCGGTGACTCGCGCTCGAATAAGCGTGTAGCCATGGCAGACTTGCGTTGCATCTACCGCACTTTCTCCTCTCAACCCCAAATCTGATGCACCCGGTGCCAAGGTAGAGTCAAGAAGACCGGAGGCGGGATCTCGCGTACAGTGGCTGACAGATCTCAACAACTCGTCTACGCGTCTCACACATTAGACTAGGTTTTCACACGACAAGAAAGGTGAACGCCTGGCATCTGAACCGAGTGGAAGCGACATAGAGGCCGCATTCAGGAGCCTGCCTCTCCGTCCTCACGAGAGGACCAAGTTTTTACGCTACTTGGCAGCTTCCCAAGTCACGGCTGTTAGCGGCAGCAACAAGAGAGATGCAGATCAGGTTCCCGGGTCGGTATGAGAAGGACCGAACATCACATCGAAAAGAATTGAAATGGAGGGATGTCGGAGTGCTGTTTGTCAGTTGAATAGGAGGTGCGGGACAGTATACGAGTAACAGATGTGAATTACTAACCAGACAGTATGATTTTACATCCCACAGACTTGACTCGGTCCTGCTAGTAAGACACAATATAAGGCCAACGCTGCGTGTCTTCTGCTCGCAAGAGTAAATCTGAGTAACCTCATTCTGGCCACGACGCGTCGTGACTTGGAAGGTCGCCCACTGTCGTCATAACTCCGCTCTACTCAGGGCCAGCCTACATGGACTTCTTCCTAGTGTGGCCTTCGTGGTACCTTCACCAGCGTCGGATCCGACATCTTCTTGTTGAAGACTGGTTCGTGTAAAGTTGGCGATCAGTAAGTTTGCGGCATGCATAAACGTGGATTCGGCCCGATCAGCCAATGTGCCTACCGCCAGCTTGAGCTGTATGGAGTCTGTCGTACCATGGTGGGTGCGAGAAGAGTACATGACTCCTACCTGATACGCGAGTTTGCAGATATCCTAGACAGACTTCATCCACCAGAGAACGCAGTGGCAGTCCTCGTCACATTCGACAAACGAGCTCTCAGAGGAGTAGTGTAAAGATGGGTTTCGAATTACCACGCATGTGGGATCCCCGCTGTCCTTACGGTGTCCTGGTGCACGTATTGGGAACCAGGCCGTGTTTGGCGCGCGCGTAGACGGACGATTTGACACCATCAACGGTGGTATGGAGCGCTCACCGATTGTTCTCACGGAACTCACCCGTTCTGTTGTGCCTTTCGGGCTGTTTCTTGGGCCCAATTAGCAGCCGCACAGCGGCGCATGATATAGGCAGAATGGCATTACCGACATAGACAAGGGAGACTGAAATGGCCATTTCCGGCTTATTAAGCGTCGTCAGCCTGTCATACCCAATCCTGAAGTCTGGCACACCCGGGGAACGAACTAGCGACCAATTACTTAGAAGTCCACGCCTCTAACCATTGTGCCACGAGCCCGTTGCCCTGTCTGAGCGCCCCTTACCATTGTATATTCCGACCGAAAATCGACAGGGCAACGGGCTGAGGAGAGCGCGCAGCAGACTCTGCGCAAGTCTGTCCTACCATGAGCTAACGTACGCGCAAGCTGCCAATGCTGTGTCCGCCCCGTGGGGCACACAGTGGATGTCGTCGAGCCTGACTGTCTAGATGTCCTGTCGTCGAAACCTATGCCCGCCATTGGCAGAGGATGTGTGCGTGTGTGGATGAGAAGATTCAAACGTTATCTGTGTCCGTCAAGGGGACCCCCAATAACGCGCAGTTTACAGCTGCCTTCCAACAGCAACTGCTGGAAGCAGCCTGACGGACCATCCTGGGGCAGGAAACAATAACACAGTTGAGAGGGCATAAGATAAACCGCCTGGCATCGAACTATGTTACTGTCGCTTAACCGATGCACGAGCGCTTGCACACAATGGCCTTTTGCAGGCGTTTGAAAAGACTTAATCCCGTCGTCCATCTCACTTAACTACATTCCTAACTGGATTCTTGGGAAAGCCAATCGTGTTTTAGATAGCGAATTTTCACCAAGACGCGGTTGGTCAATGCTGACAATATCGCGCCGCTAGCGTATGGCCACACTAACCCATAGAATGCAGCAGCTCGGCTGAATAGGGTTATTAAGTCTGTCAGCTTGTCTGCCGATTATGCAAAAGCCAAAGTATCCTAGAGCTGCATCTTTGACTGGAGGAAGGCACTCCTTGTAACTATCGGCTCTTCCGGGAGGTGTACAGGTTGAAATATGTAGATGCAAAGTTATTCCCAAGAGCAGTGCAGCTCGCAGGGTTTTCGCAAGCCCTCGAAGGTATCTGTCGATTGACAAAGATATCTGTCCGCAATGGGCATTCGAAATGAAGGAAAATGAAGGAAAGAGGGCAACGATTGAATATGTGACCCGTAGTTTTACTACTGCAGCACGTCTACTTATTTTGCTTAAGCAGGCATGTTGTGTTAGGGTCATAATTACAGGTAAGGTTGCGAATAGGATTGCACCTTACCCAATCCGGCTACCAATAACCAACCACCACAAATTACCTGCTTTCAACCCGTTTACGCACCTTTAACACGTATCATTCAAGCTGTGTGGTATGCGCCGGCACCTCGTTAGGGCAATAAAACAAACATATGACAGAAATACGAGTATTTTCAATGCCTTACGCGGACTGACTCAAGCACCTTCTCCATCCACCCCAGTCATAAAACCCCCAATAACATTCTTCCTGTATTATCGAAAGTAATTTTGCTCCATTTTCTCCATTTTCTCAATCCTTGCCAGGAAGAGGAATAAAACTAAGCGCTTGTACCTGTTGTGTTTTGAGTGAAGTGTAAATAACTCTGTCCAAATGAGACTGTCTGCAGTGACTGCAAATAAATCGAGGGGCCATCTGCGCCAATCCATCATAGAAGGCCTGTTCGGTCGGGTTTGCCCAGGAGTTTAATGCTGCTTCGTTTAACTAAGTGCGACGAAGGGGACGCCAACCGAAAACCTGACTCGATACAGTCCGCCAAAACTTGAAAGTGGTAATTCAGTACTCTGTTACCGCTGGAAGGTTAACTGGCTGCGCGACAAGGAAAGCCGCCTGTCGAAGAGGTTGAACTATACCTCTTCGTAGACTGAACAGGTTGAGTAGACAACCAGCTGCACGGAGGGAAAGGAGAGCGCGTGCCGCAGGAGCTTAGACTGCAGATTGGACAGTCGAGTTATCCGCTCCTTTGGTGGAGGGCCCTCTTGGGCCAGTTCGGGGCGACGCGAGTGGAGACCGGAACTGGAGCAAGAGGGGTCCAAAAGGATGGCTGTCAGGTCCGCGAAAGCGGGGTCCTGAGGATCGAGACTGAGGAAGTCCACACAGCGGGCGTCAATCTCGCAGAGCTGGTTTTTTTCGGAGGTGACGCCTTCCAACACACTGGCTCCGTTCACAGACAGTGAGTGACCTCCTAGCTCGGCACAGGACCGAAGATTGCTGCAGAGTTGTTGGAACCTTGTTGAGGGAAAAGGAGCAGGAGCTCATAAGCTCAGGTACTAACTTTATTCATAAATAGCCCGTCCAAAATAAGACGGCTAAGTCAAGACGGAGGTAGATTTAGGGCCTCTTCAATAGTCCTCAGAAATCTGAAGTCCTTGGCTTATTAAAGCTTCATAAAGCTACAGTAGGCGTCGGAATTCGCGAAACACTGCTGAACACCGTCAAGTTAACTGGGGTTGCAGTGCTAGTTAGCAGGAGGCATAGTCTCAGGTGATCTTTGGCAGGTGATCTGCGGCATGCTGACATTTGGTTGACGGTCTTGCAAGCCGCTTGTATGAATCGTTCTGAGAGACCAAAACACTACTTAAGTAGCCCACACTTTTCAATTATTTGTGATGCTGGAACAAATTTGATCATATTGCTCAGGACTGGTGTAGAACGGATGGGAATTTATACTGCCCTTGACGGAAATCTACATGACAGTTCAGTTCGACCGTAGATTGCAAAAATGTTCAGCGTCGGTTAAATGAAACTCACAACACTTGAAAATGAGTGGTGGGAAGTTGTGAATATATCGAGCGAATCAGGTGCGTAATAATGTCAACTTTAAAGGGGTGTGTGTCCCTGGAGTCTAGCATACAGGAACTTATTGGTTCTGCCTACAGAACCAATCTTCTTCAGTACTTGTGCGACATTAACAGAGATATGCTGTTAAAAGGGAATATAACGTTGCCTATGCATAAAATTATCGCTCTTCCAAGTGTAGACCTTCGGCGAGGCGTAATTGGCCACAAGACAACCAATGGGAGCGAGGGTTCGTGTCGTCAACGGGTGCACTTGACTAGAAAGCACCTCTGAACTTTTTAGCGGTCTGCGCAGAACTACGACTTCGAGAAAGTTATGAGGCAAGTACTTCACATTACAAACGAAAAAATCCCCGCTTAAATAAAGCGCTTGTGGTGACCGATTATTGGAAGTTATTTTCAAATAAAAAATAAAGTCTTACCGCTTTGGGTCTCTGTCGAGGGCAATAACTTTACTGGACTGCCCAGAGGACAAACCGGCGATGAGCAGAGTGGCCTTGTTGCCGGGTGCAGCACAGGCGTCCAACACTGTAACCCGATGTGTCTTGCGAAGGCACGGAGAGGAGAGGAGCACCATGGCCGGAATGCAACTGGCCTATAAGGGCAGAAGCCGGTTAAGAGTAATTAAATCCTTTAGGGCAGACTAAATCAATGAGACAACACAAGGAGTTAAAACGCCGACCCTAGGGTAGTGCAAATCAGTTCACATTCCCTTCTTCATGGCCTTTCAGATCCGACTCCGACGCTTATTTGAGTTAAATACTCTTAACAGAAACACTTGGCATAGTCCGCTAATTTAAACAGTTCGGGCATGCTCAGCTGCGGAATATGGGAAATATGGAGGCCTTAGTCCATTCAGAAAACGTGTGCCACCAGAGCAAAGTCAAATCGCTGATTCACCTGGGAGATTCTGGTGTCGGGCGCTCCACCGCCTGAGCTATGGTGGACCCGCCTGTCAGTTGTGATGTTCAAACTAGACATTTCTGTTAGGATCGCCGGACAGGGTACAAGATAACTACTTGGAACAGACAAGCTCGGCACAGTATCCATGTATCGTAGAGGACAATCACTGGTTGCGTTACGGGACCTACTCGCGCCGTTGTGCTTTGGGGTTCGATCTAGAGTTACGCAGGAAGTCGTACAGGATGATCGCGATCGGTAAGCGCCTTCTGTCATTTTTAAAATACCCGATCAGAACCGACTGGACAAGGAGGCCGTGGCCCAATAATTAGGGCGCTGGACTTCTAACCTACAGAATGCGACTTCAAACCCGAGAGGTTGTTAGCGATGAGACTGCCTATGACTGGTGGACGACGGCCAACAAGCAAGAAATGGTCATTTTAGTCTTTCCTGTATTTGTCGGTAACGTCATTATGACCTGTTTCATAAGCTTCTGAAAAACAACGATTTAAAAAGTATATGCCTGCCCAAGCATTGCCTGGACTAAACGGTTTCTGGAGAGACGACGACGACAGCGGACTGCGAACATCTGCAAGTCGATCAATAATTATCAAAACCCTGTTTAGTTTTGTTGAGGGGAAAGTGAACACACAAAACATGCTACTACGGGGTTCTGAGCTATAGAATTATGCTGTTATTCGGCCAAAGTTAAAGGCACTCAACTCCCATACTAACATGCGCATTGAGAACGAACCTGAAAATCCCTCCCTCGATTTTAATATGCTTTCCTCCAACAGTTTCTGAACGAATAATAAAACATATCGTTCTCATGAAAACGTATTTTTTTCTCGATAATCCTGTCAAATTACGTCTGGTCACGCCTATTCTATACAACCATCATAAAGAGTAAATTCAAACTGTGTGGCCGCAACTCCCTCCTCCTGTGGACCTTAAGGCCAGAACGAGAAAGAAAACTCCCCCAGGCCGGCCCGACATGATTTGGAACGCTTTCGATCGTAGCCAACAGGGCTTGTGCTCGTGCCTAAAACAGTACAGCGAATAGTTAAACGACAGACTTAGGTCGCGAGTTCCTCATGCAGGCAAACAAACCACAAATGGGAATTCCAGCACTCCTAGCCTGTGGCAGTGATACTTATCGCTCACATGATGACTGTGGAATCCTCCTACACTAGATGCAGGTAGAGAGGACGATAAAGGGCGGTTAAAAAATACTAAAAATTGTAGTACTGGACCTTTATCTTACTTCCCGGTGGGTTAGTTAGCTAAGAAATCTAGGGAACAGTGGTTACGCAAGTGCCTTTGAAACCCTGATGTTATTTTCTAAATCAACATCTATTTACGGTTGTAATTAATTGGCGACACGAGAAGGCGAAGTAGACGGTTGTTAATTTAAAATAAACGATAATTTCAGAATTATGCAAAAACACGGAAACCCACCTTGTCCTGAATAATTACTTTATTGGAAGTCCGCAGGGAGCAATCGTGAAGATCTGAACCCGCACCGAAAGCAAGCAAGAGATCTGGGAAGTGGAAATCTCGAACAAATTCGTTTGGCTTGAGGCGCCTCACCGTCTTCAGAAACCTATATTGCCTGGATAGAGGGGTGAAATAAGTTACTTCCGATAAGAGGTTCCTTCTGTTGAGTACTCGACGAGGGTATATACACCAGACTTTGCAAGACGTTTGATGATTTTTTGCATTGTAGTACAAAGCGTGTTAATGCGTACGAAGACAGGCAAGCGCATGGTTGTCTCATCCACCGAAGTTTCTAAAGGAGGATTAGTTTAAAAAACGGGCTTGTCGCGTAACGAAAAGGCAGCTGGGGCCGAATCACCGAGATTAAAATCGTCAGAAAGCATGAGTTCTACAAACACCTCTTGTAAAAGGATTCCGTTGTGTCTGTCAGGAAGATGTTTTACCGGGATTAGACAAAATAGAAAGAAGGGGCAAGGCAAAGAACCGTAAGGAGGTGTAGACGGTCCTGAAAGGCAGATACCATTAAGTTTGGAAATACTCTGCAAAGATAATATGCCAATGTCAAGTAATGCTGTAGAAAAATAGCGTAAAAGTCAATTTACTCAGTACATTCGACGATAAAGACGACACTATGCGAGCATGAGGAGTGGCGATGTCATTGGGGCAACACAAACAAGTCATTTAGCATTAATGACAACGAGGAAGCGATCGGCCATTTATCAAAATGAAAGACCAAGATGCTGGGTGTCCGGCAAAGGTAATAATTAAGTATAACCCGAGCCAAGTCATCGCAATTTTATCACGGTCCGCTCCTTGCTCTATATGCGGCAAGACTACCCGAAATCGCCTTAAACAACGTAGGGATGGTTACGAAAGTCAAGACCCAAAACAGTGCAGCCTTCAAACAACTGCAGACAGGAGAAAAGAATGATCGTCCGCCCCTTAATGCAACGATTTAAAATAAAGGCTTATTTCGGAAAAGTATTCATAGAAAATGGTAGAGAAAAACCAAACATTACGTTAACAAAACGACCATTGATACCTCCTTTAAGAATGCGTTTGATCGACTTTCGAAGGGAGGAGGCTGCGTGCGGGAGTTTTGTATTTTTCCGGAGGATCTGTAAGGCGATCCGTCGATGTCCAAACGGTTTTCGGCAGCAACTCAAGTCGAAGGCCACAACTGTCAGCATACATGTGCTGCATGCGGGTCTAGCTAAGTCTGTTGTGTGCTTCTGGTGCCGTAAACTTTTATCGTCGACAGTCCCTGTGTCGCGCAAACCTTTTAGAAGTTGCTTTTGTGCCGAAAGGCAGCGGGAGACAAAGGCAAAGAGCGCCTTCGACTTCTGCGAACTGCAACCAACAAAATGAATCTTACGGGTCCTTCGAGAGAGTAAAATGCATTCTTGAGTCCGATCTTTTTTGATGATACCACGCAGAGGAGTTTAGATGCATTTTGATAGAGAGCCTGACTGTTCAACATTACACGCTGGGCAAGGCGGACACAACCACAATACCAACAACGAGAAAACTAAAAACAACTGCGACTCTAAAGAGTCAAGGTCGGAGCAACTCTGAAATTACTTTGCAGTGGACTTCAGACAAATTCCTATTTCCATATGAAGCAACTTCTGCAAAAACTATCGAAACGGATCAAAATTCGAATCTGGCAGCAGACAGTGTTTTGCGGTAACCTATGGGTATAGTTGGTCTTGTAGGGTGCCAACCCAACACTAAGTCTTCTGAACTAACGCCGTTATGCATCCCACCAGTAACCACGGGCAAACCAAAACGTCTACTTAATTTCAAGACGGGTCGGAATGCCCGTTCAGTCACTCAAATAGTAAAGAAGCCCAGTCTCTGTGGGAAAGCTTTCCCTCCACAATCGTCCCCATACCGCAACTGAACAGACCTTAAAGTGAATTTAATAAAATCAGTATGCCAATATTACCGATTACGAATGACGTTCTCGATCTACTTAAAGCGATGAATTGCATTATTCAGCGCACTTTATTCACAGTAGTATTCCTTGAGGAATCCAAAGTCGGCAATACAGAAGTGTAGGCATTTGTACACTTTTGATTTGTTCCACTACATTGCTTGTACACCTGACCTGCCTGTACATTTGTTTGACTAAACTGAGAATACACTTTTTTGGAACAACGCTACGGCGGACAACATGTGTTCTGGTCTCGAGTGTGTTTGACGTCGTTATTTCTTGGCGTGCGCTTGTCACTTCTCAATTCTCTTAGCAACTCGTTCGTGCTGCCGGAGACTTCCTCCTCGAAGCAAACTTCAACGGACCATCGCGGAACCTAGAGCCTCCCTTCAACCATTCCTTCGTCGGGACACTATCTCCCTACTTGATAGGATTCTACCTTACGTGAGTCTGGAACATTCCTTTTCTGGTTCTTTCAATCTGTACATTCATTTTTGTTCGTAAACACAATTCCCCTATTAGGAGTTAGTTTTTTTTGCATATATTATCGTTTGTAGTTTCTAAGTCCACATTTACACTACAAAACTGGTGACCCCGCTTTTTCCTGCATTCCGGACCTTTTTTTATTTACCATGGCCAGTGAAGACTCCCAAAAAGACTCACTCGACATTAACACCCTTTCTTTTAAACTGCTACCGTTTACCCCGAGCAACCCTCGCGTTTGATTCAGGCAGATCGAGGCTCTTTTTGTGACAAGCCGCATTACCAGCGAGCGTACCCGCTATTCGTACTTTTTGCAGTTACTCCCTTTTGATGTAGCGGTCACCGTCGAAGACCTCCTTGACCCCATTCCAGCAGACAAACCATATACGCTGCTGAAGGAAGCGGTTATCCAACGGGTAGCTAAATCGGCTAACCTTATGCTGCGGGAACTTTTCACTCAAGTGGAGCTAGGTGATCAGACACCTTCTCAGCTCATGCGTCACATGCGCTCACTCCTCGCTGGTAGGCACATGGATGACGCCATTTTTCGCGAGATTTGGTTAGAAAAGTTACCGGTGCCTATGCAGCAGGTTTTGGCCATGTTGGACTCGAATACATCTTTAGAGAAACTAGCTACCCACGCCGACCGAATCAAAGAGTGTTACCCCATGGGTGCCTCGTGTTCCACTATCCAACAGCCACCGCCTTGAAAAGGCAAGCCCCATCAGGGCATTGACTCTGATTCAGAAGGCCCACCATTACCAGCGCACGACACTCCCTATTCGGAAAAAGCGTCATGGTCTTGCACAACCCGACGCGCGCCCACATCAGCCGGTCCCCCCAGAACACCCACCGCCGCTTATCGCACCGATTACGACGACCTAAGAGACACTGTGCGTCTCCTTTGCACTCAGGTGAGCAACATGTGCTCTGCGCTTAACAGTCTTCAAGCGGCTAAGAGACAGCCATGCTCACATCGACGGTCTAAATCCCGTGAGCGGCGTTCACAACCCTTATGTTGGTATCACCGCACTTATGGCCCGAAAGCCCGAAAGTGCATGCCTCCTTGTTCGTTCGCTTGTCCTCCACAGTTAAACGACCACGCCAGCCAGTAATGGCGACGACTGCTGCTGGCCCGTCGCGACCCAGTCGCCTTTTCTATATCAATGACAAGTTGAGCGGCCTTCGTTTCCTGGTCGATACCGGCGCCGAGGTCAGTGTCCTCCCGCCTCTAAGGCGTCACCGCCTCAAGCCATCGCAATTCTCATTGCAGGCTGCAAATAGCACCACAATCAGCACCTACGGCCAACGGTCCCTCACTTTAGATCTTGGTCTCCGGCGACGTTTTCAATGGGTCTTTATTGAGGCTGACGTCAAATCGCCCATTATCGGGGCCGACTTTTTTGTCATCTTTCGGCTTAACAGTCGATGTCAGACACCGTCGCCTCTCAGACACCACCACCCAACTCTTTACTATAGGTACCAGTAGCTCTGAACGGTCGGTTGGCATCCATGTCACCATCCCCAGCACCCCTTTCGCTGACATTTTGAAGGACTACCCGTCCATCACTAAACCATGCCATTTTACCGAAACCGTTCAACACGGAGTGAAACACCACATTATCACGGCAGGGCAACCAGTGCACGCTCGTCCGCGTAGACTCCACCCTGACAAACTCCGAATAGCAAAGAACGAATTCGACCATATGATGAATCTGGGCATTATACGCCCTTCATCTAGCCCATGGGCCTCACCACTGCACATGGTGCCAAAGAAGTCCCCTGACGATTGGAGACCGTGCGGTGATTATCGAGCCCTAAACAGGTCCACAATCCCTGACCGGTACCCCATTCCCCACATTCATGACTTTTCCCACATGTTAGCCGGCAAAACTATTTTTTCCAAGATAGACCTCGTCAGGGCGTACCACCAAATCCCGGTTGCGGAGGAAGATATCCCAAAGACCGCTATCACGACACCCTTTGGGCTGTTCGAATTTATTCGCATGCCCTTTGGTTTGCGCAACGCTGCCCAGTCGTTTCAGCGTTTCATCGATGAGATCTTGCGGGGCCTTCCATTCGCTTACGCCTACATCGACGACATACTCGTCGCAAGCTCTTCGGCAGAGGAACATGCCTCGCATTTACGCCTCATATTCGATCGTTTCCAGCAACACGGTTTGCAATTAAACGTCGACAGATGCCTTTTTGGCGTTAATTCTCTCGATTTTCTTGGCCGCCACGTCGATCTGCACGGAATCACTCCACTTACAGAGAAGGTGCAATGCATCTTGTCTTTCCCTGTTCCCAACACACTCACTCAGCTGCGACGTTTCCTAGGCCTTAACAACTATTACAGACGTTTTATTCCCCACTGTGCGGCAATCCTGGCTCCCTTGACTGACCTTTTGAAGTCGAAGGCAAAACCAATTGAACTTTCACCGGCAGCCCACACAGCTTTTGAGGAAGCGAAAAAGGCTCTTGCCGATGCCACCATGCTGCACCACCTCAGCTCTGACGCTCATACACAGCTCATTTTGACCACCGACGCTTCCAGCAGTGCTGTCGGCGCAGTCTTGCATCAACAGGTGAATAACCAGTTGCAGCCTTTAGCTTTCTTTTCACAGAAGCTACAACCGGCGCAGACTCGCTACAGTACTTTCTCTCGCGAGCTCCTAGCCGTCTACTTGGCCATCCGTCACTTTAGAACCTTTTAGAGGGCAGAGACTTTTCGGTCCACACCAACCACAAGCCCCTCACTTATGCCCTGAAGGCCAAGCCAGATCTGTACTCGCCCAGGGAAGTTCGTCACCTGGACTATATTTCGCAGTTTACTGTCGACATCCGCTACGTCCGAGGCAGCGACAATGTCGTTGCTGATGCATTATCCCGTCCGGACATCAACACACTCACATCCGATTTCGACCTGGCGAGGCTTGCAGACCTCCAAACAGCAGACGAGTCCATCGCGGACTTACGTACGTCTACTACTCTGCAGCTTCGAGATGCACCACTTCCTGCGTCACCAGGTACGATTTTGAGCGATTGGTCCACAGGCACCCCTCGTCCTGTTGTTCCACTATCCTATCGTAAGGTCGTCTTTGACCACTTCCACTCCCTCTCCCACCCTGGCATTCGCGCTGGACGTAAGTTATTCTCGGCTCGTTTTGTTTGGCCGAAGATGAATTCCGACATTGCTCTTTGGACTAAACAGTGTCTCGCATGCCAGAAGAACAAGGTTCATCGACACACTTTCTCCCCTCCAAGTACTTTTGCGGTCCCGGATGTTCGATTTAATCATGTTCACTTGGATTTAATCGGACCGTTACCCCCTTCACGTGGGTACACACATATCCTGACGGCCGTTGACCGTTTCACACGATGGCCGATTGCCGTTCCTATCTCGGATACCTCGGCAGAAAATATCGCCATGGTTTTTCTGACCCACTGGATCTCAACTTTTGGTGTTCCAGCCACCCTTACCACCGACCGCGGAAGTCAATTCCAATCTAGTCTCTTCCGTGAGTTCACTAGACTGCTCGGGTGCGCGCACATCACAACCACGGCATATCATCCTGCCTCCAACGGTCTCGTTGAGCGTCTACACCGCCAACTGAAGTCCGCACTGATGTCCCAAACAGAGTCAGCTACTTGGAGTGTCAATCTCCCTCTTGTGCTTTTGGGCATCCGATCTTCTGTCAAGGAGGACATCCAATGCACCGCCGCCGAACTTGTGTACGGTACACCCCTCCGTCTGCCTGGCGAATTGGTGCAGCCTTCCACAACAAACACTAACATCACGAGCACCTTCGTGCAGCAGTTGAAACAACGCATGGCTTAACTGCGTCCAACCCCCACTCGTCTGACCTCGAAACACGTGTTTGTACACGAGGACCTTAAATCCGCCCCTTTTGTTTTCGTCCGGCATGACGCAGTGCGCAAGCCCCTTTGTTCTCCCTACGATGGCCCATATAAGGTCGTTCAGCGGAATGACGAGTTTTACGTCCTTCAAAAGGCTGATAAGACCGGCACGGTCTCCATTGACCGCCTTAAGCCAGCCTATCTGGAGTGCCTCCCGTCGACCAGTGCGCCATCCATTCCCCCTACTACGTCCTCACCCGATACACCCACTCCGCTCACCTGCCCTCCATCACCACACTTGACCATTCTACCCACCCAACCGGATCCTCCTCCTACACCATCGCCTAGTACGTCTCGCTCCGGTAGACATATCCGTTTTCCCGCCAGACTTAAAGACTTTGTAGTGTAATTTTTTTCCCGTTTTATTTTATCGAGCGTTTTGTTTCTTCGGCAAACGCTCTGGTGGGGGAGTTGTGTAGGCCTTTGTACACTTTTGATTTGTTCCACTACATTGCTTGTACACCTGACCTGCCTGTACATTTGTTTGACTAAACTGAGAATACACTTTTTTGAAACAACGCTACGGCGGACAACATGTGTTCTGGTCTCGAGTGTGTTTGACGTCGTTATTTCTTGGCGTGCGCTTGTCACTTCTCAATTCTCTTAGCAACTCGTTCGTGCTGCCGGAGACTTCCTCCTCGAAGCAAACTTCAACGGACCATCGCGGAACCTAGAGCCTCCCTTCAACCATTCCTTCGTCGGGACACTATCTCCCTACTTGATAGGATTCTACCTTACGTGAGTCTGGAACATTCCTTTTCTGGTTCTTTCAATCTGTACATTCATTTTTGTTCGTAAACACAATTCCCCTATTAGGAGTTAGTTTTTTTGCATATATTATCGTTTGTAGTTTCTAAGTCCACATTTACACTACAGAAGCCACTGAAGTATAAACTGACGAAGTCTACAAGAAGCCTTTAATATCAATTTAGGACACGCTTTATTACTGACGAGGAAAGCAGAGTCGATCAGAATGCAATTACTTTTGCTGTCGAAACCCCGTCAACAAGTTGTAAGACAAATCACGAAGAAGACGTCTTGATCGTAGACGCACTGTTGTCGTTTAGTGAGCTCCTGCGTCCGCTTCGTTTATTGCAAAGTAAGGGACTGAGTACAGCTACCATCTCCTTCGAAAACATTCGAATGCTCTTATTTAGAATGGAGTGTATTTTACCGTGCGCAAAGACCTCCACCCAAAAGACACAGATATGTTGCATAGCCTGCTGTTATCAGGGCCTCTTATAATTCTTATCGAAGATGAAGTTCACACTTCACGCCACCTAGAAGAGATAATGTCTCTTTGCAATTCGGATGGAGAAGTGTTTTTTTTCAACCAGATTACGAACTGATGGAAAGACACAAAATAGGGAAGCTCTGGAAAGAACTGTGAAGGTGGACAGAAGAAAGGGAACATAGAAAAAAAGAAGGGAACATGGGATAGCAAATATCACTTGGCCGATCTTGTGACGAGTAGCTTTTATAATAAGGACTGGTTCCAATCAAGAAGACGGACAGAGAGGGAAATATACCCTGTAGAGCCTGTTCAATAAAATTCTTCAAGGCTAGTATTTAAGTTCTTTAACTTTGTTATTATCCGATGACAAATGAAACCACAATCACGGTTTCCGAAAGATCCAAGTCGGTAAGTACACAACCACTCTTGTATGACACTTGATAAAACATCCCTTGGTCCTAAGTTTTGCATACCTCGTCGAAAAGTTAATCAGTCAGAATTGGATAAACAGTACGAGAACCTATGGAACCAAACCTATGATCTAGCGCCCAGTTTCACAGACAGTATCCAACACTTTAAATCAGCATTAGGGAATTGCAATTATCAGTACCTGAACAAGGGGCAAAAAAGTCGGGGATTGCTGACAAAAGCACATGTGAAAAAGTTAAGAGAACTTCGAGAGAACAAAGATATCTTGGTAACCAGACCGGACAAAGGAACAGGCGTGGTTATAATGAACAGATCGGACTACATAGCGAAGCTACAATCCATATTATCAGACCAGAATAAAGTCAGGAAGGTGGACAAATAAAAGGATTGCACGGAAGAAGTAGAGATGAAACTGACTGACTCTCAAAGAAGGCTCCACACAGGGGGTCACATAAGCGACAGTGACCTAGAACACCTCCGACCAGACTGCACGCATATCCCTCGACTATATGGTCTACCTAAGATCCATAAGAAAGGCCTGCCAGTCCGTCCGATCTTAGACATGTGAAACTCTCCGTATCATGCGATATCAAAGTGGCTAGCAGAAAAACTCAAGCCCCTACAGCGTCCGTTGGCACCATGGAGCTACCGAGATGCCTTTGAATTCATTGACGACATCAAAGACCTTAACATCAACGGCATGGTGATGTTCTCGCGAGACGTCTTATCACTTTTAAAAAACTTTCCGCTCACCGAGACAACTGGTTACATCTGTGATTTTCTATCTGCCAGTCAACAGGAAATAGGAATTCCGACGAAGACGCTCAAGGAACAATTAATAAGATGCACATTTAATGTGCAGTTCAATTCAATTATTTTATTAAAGACCCGTCGGGGTCCCATCAAAGCAAGTAAAAATAAATTTACACGCAAATTTTAGACGATGTAGGCAAAATCTGCACAAAGTGCAATGCATAGTTTTTGAGATTAGAAGTCCGTTAAGCAAAACGAAACTGAAAAAAAACGAGGGGTGAAAAAAAAACACCAAAGCAAGATTTAAAAATGATTGTAGTAATTTAACAGGAGAAAAAAACCCTCAGAAAATAGCATCAGAAAAAAACAGGGAGGACTGGCCTGCATGTGGCGGTACAAAATGGAATAAAGCCCGACAT
>CACRXP010000152.1:930398-943601 GCA_902702965.1 Spirometra erinaceieuropaei
GACCTTCCTGCAGCTTACAAAGTCCTACGTCATCACAACCATAGAGCTCAGGACCAAACAACCACACCGGACTTAAGAAGACAGCACGGAGATAGCCCGCCGCTGAGCTTACTCGGTGAGGAAGAACAAGAACCGCCAGACCGACCGCCCGACTAAAGTCCAATCAGCTCCCCTCGACGGAGTGGTGACTCATAAAGCGCACAGGCAAAAACGTCCGTCAACCATTTCCTGAGAGGCCGACGCAGCGTGAGGAGAGAGAAAAATCGATCAGCATGAGGCCGGCCAACACAGCTTGCCACTTTAAGTTAACTTTCTGATCGATTAGGTGCAGTTTACGCTTTGACAATGAAGAGCCGACCCAGCTCTTTGAAACGTCAGCAGTTAAATAAACCTGTTCCGGAGAGCCAATTTTCTTCTTCTAATATTCTTATTCTGCCAACACAATATCAGTGACATTATAATTATAGGACAGCCCTTTTAAAACTATTCTTATTACGTGATCTTGTAGTGAGCGATATGGGACTAAAAATCTCTTCGCATTAAAGGTTGTCGCCGCTTATTCACCTATGTAAAAACAGGCCGATCTAAACAAACCTGACGAAATTATGATCCAACAAGTGGTCACATAATTTTGGCGTAGAATGTGCTGTGAATCATTCTGTTTTACTTCGAAAGTGAACTCTGAATGTCTACCGATTTTTGTCATTTGTAAGTTCCCCTTCCCCCCTTCTTCTTCTTCTTCTTCTTCTTCTTCTTCTTCTTCTTCTTCTTCTTCTTCCTCTTCTTCTTCTTCTTCTTCTTCTTCTTCTTCTCCTCCTCCTCCGCTACTCTCGCCCCGTCCTCCTTGTCATACCCGTTACCCGACGCTCATCATTCTGAACGTCACACTTTGTCATGGAGTTTGACTGCTGGAATACAACTCCTCTTGTCTTGAAGTTTATGCGCTGATTTTCCATTAGGGCGGTCGATTTCATGTGGGCGATCGACTCAGGGTGAGGGAGGAGAGAGTGCAGTAGATGCAGCGCAAGTACGCCATCAATATAAACTAGTTCACGTGCGGGTCTCCGTCCCTGCACTCACCCTGCCGTGGAGCATACGGTAAACATCACTGATAGAAGCGAACAGGCGAGTTCCAAGTAGCAGTTCAGAAGACGGAGATGCAGTCACTGGAACAAGAAATCTATTGGCCTGACGTTTCGGATTCTCACTCGAATCCATCATCAGAGACAGTCGCAGAAAAAGGTGATGATGGCACAAGGAGTGCAGTATTTATAGTACGCGGTTGCTGTGGGACCGTATGCGCACTGCAATTAACAGCTCTCGCAGTCACCGCTGGAGTCGTAATTAATGCGGTGGTGGCTTGTCAGTCCGATTCCTTAATTGCCGTGATCTCGTCATCCGTGCTGGATGCTGTTGTGACGATTGCTCGGCAAATTGGCTCACTGTCACTGTGATAATTGCAAAAGGCCAAAAGACCCACTGCCACGGCAGGAAACGTCTGGAGTCGTTTACAGGATCTGGAGTAGTTGCGGACAAAGTAACTATGCCGGAGAAAATGGGAGATTACTCCGTACGCGAATTGCCGAGCACGCAGCAGCAGTGGGGCGGGGAGATGCTAGCTCGCAGGTGGCGAGACACTCGACGGAACCCGGCCATATTTTCAAATTTCAAGAGGCCGAAATCCTCGCAAGGGGTGCCAACCGCGTAAGCCGCGAGCTGTTCGAGTCATGGTTCTCAGGTCCGCAATCCATCAACAAGCAAAATGACCTCCCGGTACCATATTCCGTGCTGGGATTTTCCCTGGGCAGGGGGATCAGTCACGTGGGGAGGGCGCGGACGAACAATTATCACAGTGACAGTGAGCCAATTTGCCGAGCAATCGTCACACTAGCATCCAGCACGGATGACGAAATCATGGCAATTAACAACTCGCACTGACAAGCCACCACCGAATCAATTACGACTCCAGCAGTGACTGCGAGAGCTGTTAATTGCAGTGCGCATACGGTCCCACGGCAGCCACGTGCTATAAATACTGCACTCCTGTGCCGTCACCACCTTTATCTGCGACTGTCATTGATGATGGATTCGAGTGAGAATCCGAAACGTCAGGCCAATAAATTTTTTGTTCCAGTGATCGCATCTTCGTCTTCTGAACGGTAGACATCGTCAGCCAAGATGATTGGACTGTCATGTCTGCGCATGGGGTTTCAGCATTTCTATCCGTGTGACTTTCATTTACGCAAAATAGTGCATTTGCACCAGTGGAGGGAGGTACCTATAGGTGATAAAATTTGGCACCAGGTATAGCAGTCGTCATTTACATGCAGATGTTATGGCACATGAAAAGTCATAGTGGTCTTTCAATATGCACAAAATCGGTGAGTATTACAATTTACAGAGGTCCTTCCCTCGAGTAAATAGTACGATGGCACAATTTTCATCAAAATTTGTGGAAGAAATGAATTGCTGTTCATAGAAACTTAATGGAGACATGCATACTACTTCAGTTCTTATTTGTTGGCGATTTGTGCTCGTGGCTTTGGAAAGGCTCAAATAAAAGCCAGCGACCTGGTTTGCATAAAATACTTCTTGACAATGCCGCATGCCGACCTCAGTCATGCATTCCTTTCTTTCTGAAACCATACTTTAAAATTGCAGCTAAAATTTCATGGGTTTCGCCCTGTACCGTGGTCGGAAGACTCACTGGTTGGGTACAGGAATAAGTAACCCCTCACCTCTTTTACAGGATGCCTCGCTCTGAATTCCATGGGGGATTAGGGTTGAGGTAGGGGTAGGGTCAAAGTTAGGACAAGGAAGTAGATACTCCCCCCGGTTGTCGGCGCGGTCTTTTACTCATGCAGCCTTCAGTCCACACCACGCTCCCAGTCAGTCGATGTCCTGAACCGCGTGAGAGTTCGCGCTGGCTTGTCGAGAGCCCGAGGTCAATCGACGCTGGGTCCGTCGCTGATTGGCTGCCGTAGGAGTTCGCTTAGGCGCATACAACCGTCTCGCGCCGCGGACTAGGAACCGCAGTGGTTGTCACTCGCCGGGAATATTCGACTTGCTGCCCGTACCCGCAGCAGAAGAATTTGTTCAAACTCTGTCATCCTTGACTTGTGATTTAAGAATCGGCGCATTGTCAATAACCATACTCCGGTAAGGCCACTTACAGAACGAGGGCTTACTAGTTCCATGGCTAACCAACCCACTGTGCTCTAACAAATTGAGCTTCGTTTTTCTAAAGGATGCCCTGCGAAGGTCGAAACCCGGTGCACCTAGCTTGAAGCCATCAATGTGGGTGCTGTCACAGAGCATTCAGATGACTAGCCCTTAAGTTTTAAATGGAAATGAGTTGTAACTTTACGATTCGAGTAGGGCATCAGGTCGAAGACTGAACAGTAAGACGGGCCATCCAGGTACTTTTCTTGCTCGCGCTTTAAGCTTCTTGGCCTTCATAAAGATGAAAGGCAGCTAGACTTGTGGTACACGCCTTACCTTAGACCTATTGAAATTACCTCAAATTACTTTACTTTCATTACTTATTATGTAATTACGACTTCTAACTAGTCGAAACAACTTTTCACAATCCGTTTATTTGCGTTCCGAGGCGCAGCATTTAACGTTAGACCTTGTTGGTTGAAATGACCCGCTTCAAAGCGCACAGCAAACTAATTTCTCGCCTTTGGCCTGACTCGCTGGCGTCTTAATACACACTCAGCTCCGCTGCCCGCACTTTAATAGTATATCGACCGCTTTTTTATCACCCAAAGCCTTACCGACAACGCACTTTAAACAACACACTACCGCGTACTTGAGATGGCACCAGAAATTCCGATTATGAATTTGGCACTGACTGACATTGCCTGCTCACAACGGAAATCAAAAATGCGAATTTGGTCGAATCGGACCATGTTCAGTTAAAGGCACAAACAGTTGTTAACGGATGCTAAAGAGTGCCTGTCATAGAGAATAAAAATTAAGTTATATGTATTTTAGAGGCGTTGGACTTCTAAATAACAGGTCGCGGGATCGAGCTCCAGGAGTTTCACACTTCAGGGCTGGGTATGGCTGGCTGACGATAGCTAATAAGCCAGAAATGGTCATTCCAGTCTCTCTTGTCTTTGTTAGTAATAATATTCTGCATATATGTATACATATATCGATATTCGTAAAGATTCAAGGTCCAGACATTGTATCGCGTTCATCTCCCGAAGAAGACGAAGAAGAAGAGAGCGCGAATTCATGGAGCATATTGTATTCCAACTGACGTTTCGGAAACTTCCTCTTTTCCATCATCAGAGTAGTGCACTTGTCGCTCCTGCCGGTCTTGAGTTGTTCAGTCTTGCTGCTTGCATTGTATTATAGTCGTGCTCGACACACAAACTTTGACCTGCTTGCTTGTCTCTGACTGGCTTAGACCTCCCCGGGTCTGACCGCTGACAGGCCTGCGTGACCTTTCTTCCCTTTGGGGCCGGCGTAATTGTAGTCAAATCAACGTGTTGTTTGGACTCGCCCACGTCAGCCGGTGGACTGATGGGTCGTTGCCGTTCATGTGAGCAGCATTCAGCTTCGCGGGCACATCGGTGATACAGTGTTCGGCTTTGGTCACATGACCTCTGGCCCCCAACGCTGCTCTTTTCCGTGAGTGTTAACTCTCGGTCCCGCGTGCTCGCTTGCCTTACTGGTCCTGTCCGGGCTGATCCGAGCCTTTTATGCAGCGCCTGGTAGGTGGGATGTAGATCTATAGCTCGGTTGAGTGTGCCACTCGAGGACCAACTTTCGAGCACCAGTCTGGCCATCTTCTCATTGGCTCGACCAATTACCCTCGCATTCTCAAAGGCAAAATCGTGGTTCATTTCTCGTATGTGGCCATAGACCAAAGACAGCTTGTCCTTGCGTTTGATTGCACGCACATCAACTCCGCACTGTCACTATGGAAGTCAGCATACATAAACATAATTGCCTGGGGTTAAGTTTAATGCCGTAGCATAAACATGTGCAAGTGCCGCACTTGAACGTACGACGGGGATCGGTGAAAAAAGAGGCGGAAAGTGAGGTGCCTGATATATCAAAAAACGCACCCTCACATTCATACCTTAACAAACTCCTGTCTGGCAGCGTCCGGATATTTTGGTGAGTCAGATGTCACAGCAGGTTTTCAGCCCTTCCTGTTTATACGAAAATGTTGGGGCTGACGACTCCAGCCGCATTGTTTCGGCCTATGCCGCGGGTGAGATCTGCTGGACTGCACCTATTGCAGTTTCTCAGATCACACATACGGAATTTACGAAGTCTAAAACACAGTTCCAACCATTGATAAACTTCTGATCCATCTCGGTAAAGTCAAGGGAGGTCTACATACAGGTTCCAGATCACTAGCAAGAGTTCGAGCACAATGAAACTAGTTTCATCGAAGCCCTCAGACGGATCTTCAAAAAACCACGCAGGTCAGCAGCTGTGAATGATATAAAATTAGAAGACACTACCGAGTAAGACGACAGTGGCCGCCTCCGACTCATCTGTCCTCATCGGCCAGTTTCCATGGCGTAAAGAACCGAGGTTAGCTGGTCAATAAGCCAAGCCTCTTACCAACTGAGGTCCCGACGTGAGTCACACCCCGACCTACAGCAGTGAATGCGGCCACACCGTTTCCCTTTTGAACTCAGTTATAGAACCCACGCCGATGATCGAAGGAAAACAGGAAGTCAATAATGGGTAGTTATGAGGGATTAGGACAAGAGAGATTTGGGTGGCTGGGAAAGGGATCTAAAGGCGCAAGTAAGCGAGAAATCGTTATAACAATCTTCCTCGTCTTTGCCATTAATACTCCTCGACAACTGGTTAGCCTTCGACTTGCAACTGCTTGTGAGCGTTCAAAAGCGCTTTCTCATTTACCATCTAAGTGGACTTGGGAACAGCATTCCTATGTGAAATCTGCATTATCAATGATTTAAATTTGGCCCTAATTGACGGGCATCGCCAGGGAAGTATCGACGAGGCAGGCGCTAGAGCCGGGACAGATTAGTTGACAAAAAAGGCTTTGACAGCTGGACCGCCGCATACGGCGTCTTTCATCGCGTGCCGCGCAGAAGTGGCGTTGCACTAATGACCTGCGCTTGAAATAGTTTATAATGAGGAAGACTTGCGTCGCACCTACCACACGCTCACTTCCTTCACCCGTCTTTCCTCGATGGTTAGACATTGGTAAGACTATCAGAAGTGAGCGTGGACGCAGGGGCTAACAGAGCTAAACAGCCTGCCTACGCGTGCCACACGCAACCAATCATACACAACCCCGAAGTGTGAAACACCCGAGGCTCGAACTCGCGACCTGTTAGTTAGAAGTCCACGCCTCTAACCAATGGGCCACGAGCCCGTTGCTCTGTCGGTTTCGATCGGGAATATACAATGGTAGGGGGCGCTCACCGATCGTTCTTAGGGAACTCACTCGTTCGGTTGTGCTTTATGGGCTCTCTCTCGACGACGGCTGACGACGGCTATTAAGCCAAAAATAGCCATTCCAGTCTCCCTTGTGCTTGTCGGTAATGCCATTCTGTCTATATCATGCGCCGCTGTGCGGCTGCTGGTTGGATTCGAGAGAGAGCCCATAAGGCACAACGGAACGAGTGAGTTCGTAAGAACGATCGGTGAGCGCCCCCTACCACAGTAGTCAAAATGCCAAGCCAGAAATAGGTTTCGACTCAGGATTTTGACCTTGCTTGAAGATGTCTTTGGCACAGGAAATGTAGACTGTATAAGTCAGTTTAATTCAGTTTATTAGGGGAATGAGGTTTTTGTCCTTGAGCTCCCTATTCATATCGATAAACATAAATAGAATCAATAATTACATCAGCAAATGCGGAAATTCGAAAGTCAGTTGTAAGTGCGAGCCAGGCGTAAACTGCTGCCGCTAAAACAATCATGATTATATGTACAGTAGTTTCTCAGCAAATGAGCATCTAGTCTACACTTAAAGGATCCAACAGTTCCGGAAAGAACCACCGCATCAGGGAGTCCGTTCTATGCCCCAATGACCCTGCGAGAGAAGGCGTTCCGTCGGACGTCCGAATGAGCCAGCTTCCTCTGCCGCGGGTGAGATCTGATGGATAGCACGTCACTATAGGTCCAAGCGCTCCAGTCTTAGTGCAGTGATGAATGCACTGATTTGCCGTGGGGTTGAATCCCCGAGAACCGACCTCGCCTACTCTTTCCTCGCTCATACACTATGTGACTGTCAACCCGCTGGTGCTGGGATTGGGCGCGGTAACTGACGCAGCGTGAATGCCTACGTCTAAAGCCTGGAACCGCGGTTATGGCCTCGTGCAATCTCAGCGCAGACCGATGAGAGCGTACCATGAGTAAGTCAGATCGTACTTTTTGCCCAACGAATCTTCAGCGCAACCTCATATGCACGTCACGCGATAGCAACAGTCCGACCGTCGTGACCGTCCACTGTGTGTTCCACAGCAGGGTGAGAGCAGGCACAATGATGTACGAGTGATTTCTTCTATGATAGTGGACTTGCGATGCATCTACTGCACTCTCCCCTCCTCCTCCCCCACCTGGGTCTGGTGTCGAGACGTAGTGAAGAAGACCGAAGGCTGGAGAGGGCGCAGATGGTTGGTGCAGCTGGGCCCGAGCCTAGGCGTACCACCACATCCCCTTCCCCACAACAAACATGTGGCCAGGATTTTAATCAACCACAACAAGAGCGACGGTCGGCGCGACCGAGGCCTGCTGCCACCCCCGACCCGGATTCCACGGAAAGAGGGCTGTACTATAGAGATCGCATTAAGAAAGAGCCACTGTGGCCTGGCTCTCAGTCCACTGGTCAGTCTCAACGCGCGAACACGACTGGGCTTACTGCGAGGGCTGATTTGGAGCGTCAGTTGATAACCTCTCAAACCACGGCACTTGGTGCGCCGTGATAGTCTCGGACTCGGATCACACATGCACTCGATGAGCTTCTAAGAAGACATCATATAGGACTCATAAAAGTTTTAGGATGAATATGGACGATGCCACGTATTTCGTAAGCAGCTTTACTAAACTGACAGATATGATGTTGTATAGACAAACATTTCACTGCCCCAAATAACCTTATGCTCAGAAACATTTTTACACCGAAAGATACCTTTTTAAACATTAGAAAGTTAGACACAGACGTACTTTGCCTCCGAATGAGTGCGAAAAAATATTTTTGTACATTTTATCTATAACACATGTAGGAATTAATAAGGACATCGGAAATCAATGAGGAAAATACAAGCTGTTTACGTAGTTTTTTTTAACGAAAATGTTTTTTGCAGGCAACCGAAAAGAAACTCATTCAAAAGCCAGCACCTGATGTGACGGGAAAGTCTTGGGATTTGAGCTCACGATAATCAACATTAAAACATCACTCGAGTACTTCGTTCTAATCGAAAACGCATTTCAGAATATCGGCAAACTTTATATGAGATAGGGCAGATAAGGTAGGCATGAACCAAATTACTGGTCTTTCTTGACAATCCGTAAGGGACTGAACCAGATTTTGTGTAAAACAGCATTTATCCATTGCAGTCCTCTGACTTCAAGGGGTTTTGCTTGGAAACTTACCAGGTCTTTCAGGAGCATTTGATGAAATGACAGCCTAGAAGCCGAGGACTTTGGGAAAGTAGAATTTTCCGAAAAGCCACCCCTACCGTAAAAACACTCCCAGTGACTCAAAATCGTTGAGACATCAACAGATGCAACCCGCACTTTTAACTCGCAAACCGACTGCGCAAGGCTGTCGACATTAAGAAAATATTAACACTCACTATTTGAAGTCGCCCCGGGAAAACTGAAGTCTCCAAATACTCATCAGCAGAGTGCAATAAAGTTTTTCTTTGCAAACATTCCTATTTCGAGATCCCATATAATGTACAGTAGATGTGCTAACTCATGAAATGTCAACCAAAATTTCGAAATGCGTTCTCGTTTCGAAAAGATAAATTAAGTAGGGTTGTAAAAATAGTCAGCCTGCAGCATAAATCTATGATGACCCAGTTACCTCAGGCTGTCGGCTTTCGAAAGAACTTATTTTCGGCTGCATGCAAGATCTATACTCTGCAAAAAATGACTACTTACGTAGTATGCAATTTTCTCATTGATTTTCGATGCCCTTGAAAATTCAATTATATTTCATAGAAGAAATGCATAAACATATTCATTCTTTTACTTATTCGGTAGAAAATCACGTCTTCTTCCAATTTCATACTAAAAAAGAGTATAATTCGGTTTTAAAAAAGTTTCTAATTGTGAGATTTTTTAATACCGTTAAATGGCCGTTCATGAAACGTCATGTATCTGCATTTACGAATGTGGCTTGTAAAGTTAACGATATTGCTCAAATCCACTGCTTAATTTTATGATCCTCACATGGTCTTCTCTTAAGACCGTAGAGAAATGCATGGCTTTCCGTACACGGAAAATATATGGCTTGTAGTTTGGAAACCCTGAGTGCAAGTGTAACGGCAGGTCAGGTCCAAAATTATTTCGGGAATTAGAAAAGTTTTTTAAAACCGAATTAAACTCTTCTTTTGAATATGAAATTGGAAGAAGACGTGATTTTCTACCGAATAAGTAAAAGAATGAATATTTTTATGCATTTCTTCTATGAAATATAATTGAATTTTCAAGGGCATCGAAAATCAATGAGAAAATTGCATACTACGTAAGTAGTCATTTTTTGCAGAGTATAGATCTTGCATGCAGCCGAAAATAAGTTCTTTCGAAAGCCGACAGCCTGAGGTAACTGGGTCATTATAGATTTATGCTGCATCATAATTAGTTTTACAACACTACTTCAGATAGTATTCCTGTGCAAATGAAAAGTTCGTTTTTAGACAAAGGTCTAAGAGTTCAAGCAAAGCAGATGCTGGGATATCCATGTCGCAGTACCGGAGACGTTCCTCTGTAAATTGTCTTGCTAAATCCAATGGTATGGAGGTGAACAGAGAAACGACATCGAAGGATACCATTATTTCATCTTTTTTTAAACGAGAACGCATTTCGAAATTTTGGTTGACATTTCATGAGTTAGCACATCTACCGTAATTCCCTGAGCACTGTTTAGGCAATCATCTCACCGAATTATTCTTGGCGCCAAAGGGCAACCTTCACTTCATACGGGTCTCGAGTTCCACATTTGAACTGACTTGTAATCAATAGTGTTTAAAGTTCAAATCCTAATACAAGGAAGGAGCGACTACTTGAGGGCTCAGAGCAGTTCACTGATCTTGTAAGGCCTTTTGGGACCGCCCATATTGGGATTAGAAACTGTTTTAACCATAACAGATTGGTAAACTTATTAACTGCGTTCATTTACTAATGCTCTACCGCTGTAGCTAGATACCAGAAACGCTCAGTCTTCCATATGAGGGAAATTCTTCAGTTGACCGAATGCTAAGTGGTGATCATTAAACGACGACCTCGCGCAGGGTCATGTGCAGGCCAGTCCACTTTCTTCGATAAAGTCCTCGGCTTTATTGTATGCATGCACCAAACTGAGTCACGTGCAAAACGGACAGCTTTTAATCTATTAGAAGCGCTGACATCGGGTTAAGTTGGTGACGCGCGCTTTCATGAAGGCGATGAGCGCTACCAGTGTACTGCCTGCGGCAGTGTGACAACCGCATGTCGCCCTGGCACGCATGGCCAGCCGTAGGTCGTGCACTAGGTCACGCAGAACTATCTAATCGAGTGGCAGATACCCACAGTCCGAGCAAAAGTGCACCGCCCCCACGGTCACCACTTTCGTTCAGATCGTGACATGAAGCTGCCTCCCTCCCCCCCTCCCCCTCCGCTGACAGTTGACGCAATCCTGTTGACGAAAGTTCGACGGCCGAACTCTGGACTTGGACTCCGAGCTCGAGTGACTTGTCACAATGTTCATTTTTGGGTTTTTACGTCGAAGTCAGCAGTTGGGGGGGGGGGGGGGATAGACCTGCGATACCGGGCGATTCGTTCGGTTGCTCGATGAACGAAAGACTTCGAAGCCCGTAACTTTTGAGTTCTGAAGTCCATTGCGGTGTGCAGTCATATGTTTGGGTCTTCACAGAGCCATTTTTGGACATTCAGGCCTTCCTTCGTGTCTTTGAAAAGCCTCTCATACTTTTCGCAGACAAGCTGACTGGACTGGCATAGTGAACTTTTCAACATTATCATGCCAGATCTCTTTTCGACAGGCCGCAGAGTGGAGCATATATTTTATTATTACATACAGAGAGTATAACAGTCATACAGCCTACATTTCCTGTGCCAAAGGTATCTTCAAGGAAAATCATAATCCTCAGTAGAAGCCTATTTCTGGCTTGACATTTAGACTGCTTTCAAGAAGGACTGTCGTCGTCTGTCGGTGCATTCACTCGCCACCTTGTCAGAATGTCTGTGTTCAAGCTCTAGGGGAGTTCCGTGGTATAATGAACAGTGTCTGTGTGGCCTGTCTGGAAATTTCACTGGGATGAGATCCGATCCGCCCTTAAGACGAGGTTGCGTGCGGCACGCGTAGGCGGGCGGGTTAGCTTTGTTAGCCCCTGCGTCCACGCTCACCTCCGATCGTCTTACCAAGGTCTAACCGTCGGACAAGATGGGTGAAGGAAGTGAGAGTGTGGTAGGCGCGACGCAAGTCTTCCTCATTAGGTCACCAGTGCAACGCCACTTTTGCGCGGCACGCGATGAAGGCTGTCCTTTTGCGGCCGTCCAGCTGTCAAAGCCTTCTTTTGTCAACTAATCTGTCCCGGCTTGAGCGCCCGCCCCGTCAATACTTCCCTGGCGATGTTCGTCAATTGGTGCCAAAACTAAATTATTGCTAATGCAGATTTCACACAGGAATTCTGTTCTCAGGTCTATTTAAATGGTAAAGGAGTAAGCGGTTTTGAACACTCACAAGCATTTGCGAGTTGAACACTAGCCATTAACCGAGGTGCATTAATGACAACGGAGAGGAAGATTGTTGTAAGAATTTCTCGCTTACATGCGTCTTTAGATCCCTTTCCCAGCCACCCAAATATCTCTTGTCCTAATCCCTCATAACTATACATTATTGACTTCCTGTTTCCCTCCGATCACCGGCGTGGGTTCTAGAACTGAGTTCAAAAGGGAAACGGTGTGGCCGCATTCACTGCTGTAGGTCGGGGTGTGACTATTATACCCCGTCCCCCGACTCACGCCAGTACCTCAGTTGGTAAGAGGCTTGACTTATTGACCAGCTAACCTCGGTTCTTTACGCCGTGGAAACTGGCCGATGAGGACAGATGAGTCGGAGGCGGCCACCGCCATCTTAATCGGTAGTGTCTTCTAATTTTATACTAATTCCACCTGCTGACCTGACTGGTTTTTAAAGATCCGTCTGAGTGCTTTGATGGGACCAGGTTTCTTATGCACGAACTCTTGCTAGTGATCTGGAACTTCCTCCTTTGACTTTACCGAAATGGATCATAACTTTATCAGTAGTTTGAACTGTGTTTTAGACTTCGTAAACTCCGCATGTGTGATCTAAGAAACTACCCTAGATACAGTCCAGCAGATCTCACTCGCGGCATAGGCCGAAACAATGCAGCTGAAGACGTTAGCCCCCACATTTTCATATAAACAGGAAGGGTTAAAAACATGCGGTGACACCTGACTCACCAAAAAATTCGGACGCCGCCAGACAGGAGTTAGTTGATGTATGAATGCCAGGGCGCGTTTTTTGATATCTCAGCCACCTCACTTTCCACCTCTTTTTCACCGATCCCCGTCGGACGTTCAAGTGCGGCACTTGCACATGTTTATACTACGGCATCAAACTTAACCCCACACAATTATGTTTGTTTATGCTGACTTCCACAGTGACAGTACGGAGTTATTTTGGCCTGTCTAAATCAGCCTTCACGGTTGTAGTGCTGGCGATCTGCACGTGAATTACATAAACGTAGAGTAGGCGCGCGCTACGTTGGGCAGCATCCTCTCCTCTATCCGCGCGTTGGCCGAGATAGTTTGCCCGCCCTAACCGACGTTGGTTATATTAGCCGGATTGGGTTTAGGATTTCAGTGACCGGTGGATCGTTTTGTTGGTAGCTGTTACGGCGTTGCCTGAGATGTCTTACGAGGCAAGGAGGGTCAGTGCCGTAAGCCAGACCAGGTACACTCCACCTGCGAAAACTGTCGCCATACCAACCGGCTGACAACTAGTGT
>CACRXP010000152.1:952228-964064 GCA_902702965.1 Spirometra erinaceieuropaei
GGCTGTGGCTGAGTTGGGTGGCGGTTGGTGCATCACCACCGTCTTCTGCGTGTTAATGACCAGACCGAAGTTCTCGCAGGCGGCGGAGAACAGGTCCATGCTCCGTTGCATCTCCTCTTCTGAGGTGGTGTTCAGGGCGCAGATCACGCAACCTGAAAAGGAATGCTAAGTTACAACAGAATCAGCAGCTGCAACGACGGTAGGTTTGCTGTGTTAGAGCCATATACGAAATGCAGCCGTTTAATTATCAGGGGCCTTCTTCCGCACTCCGGTCTGGAGAAAATCAACGTGGATGCACTGGTAACTGCGGAAGACGCGACCAACATGGTGTGTTAATCACGAAGGCGTGTGCGAGGTGGGATGTTAGACAGATTACCGCCGTCTCTCGTACAGGTGTTCCCCGAAACTCCTCCCTTTGGATTTCCTGTTGATTCCGGTCATATATTTCCCTCATACAGTAACCCACTTAAATAAAATTCGTCTTCAATCTTACATTCGACCATATTACCACCAATTAAATCGATTGTGATTTGACAACTATGCTTCGGCCTGGCCTGGCAGACGAAAGAAAATCCTCTTTTGTTTCCATTCAGAGGATTTTCGAGCTACGCGTAGGCTGCGTCCCCTCGTAATTCGAAGTATGAAGAGGACTCCTATCACACTAAGTTCCCGGTCAAATATCCAGCAGAACAGAGAGGTCTTACCATCTTGAGAAGTGCGTTCATCGATCAGATTACGGGACGTACTCGTTCTGTCGCGTTTTGAAGGTGAATCTAGCACCCTATCAATGAAAGAGGGTTGGACATAAACGCGCTCATGGATCAAATAGTCCATTTTACAGTTCCGGAATATCCAGGTGTGGGGTCGAGTATGACTGGCTGACGACAGCTAATTAGCTAGAGATGGCCATCCCCAGTCTTCCTTGTTTTTGTCGACGTTTCCTTCTTCTTGCACTGCTTCCCCGTGAGCTATCTTCCTCTGCAAATAGGAAGAATTTCCTTAGAAATTTTGTGTTTTCCCCCGAGGAGAGTGATTGGTCTTCGTATTCTAATGGACGGGCTCAAGAATCAAACGCAATTTTCCCTCGTATCATTGCTGGGTTTAGATTGTATGCTACTCCAATAGAGCTGTGACGAGACCCCTCTAGCCTTCCTATCTTTTTTAAATCCAGCACTCACTCACATGGCGAGTAATCACATGACACTGATTTGCGGTACATGTGTAACTCACTGGAAAGGGTTTACCTATTTAAAGCACGCTGACAATAAAAGGACTTCAATTTCGTACGATACACCTGCGGAGTTCTAGTGAAAGTCGCGTCGCTCGAGTTTTTTTTACCGCATGGTAATTCGAGAAACTGCGTAATTTTCAGGTCGTCGGAAAGCTTATTTCACATTTCGAACCTTGAACTATAAATTTGGGTTTACAATGACTGCAGCACGACGTTTCTAGGTGGGGCTGTGAATCATCCTGATGGAACTGTTTTTAACTTATAACTGGGAATGCCATTACCGGGTTTTCAGTAAAAACGCAAGCTCATTAAATCACAGCCTTTGCTTTAAACGTCAGACAGGGCTTCCAAGAAGTGATGACTTGTCCCCGCGGGGACAAAAATGCTGTCCGCAGTTCTACACATTATAGGCAGATTAAATCTTTGAAACAGGAAACTTCCCCAGCTATTTGCCAGGTGCCGCTTACTTAACCATTACAGAAAATGAAGAAGATTCTCAGGCAGATAATGGTACTGGGAATACATCGGTTTGAGCAAACTGTGTGATTGGAATGTCATCACTTCATGAGCCAAACTACGCCTGAACAACTCCACGCCTGCCTCCTTCAAAATCCTAATGGCTCAAAGGGCTAGTTCAGTCTGCCCTTTTACTTGGTGGTCTAACAGTATTACGTGCAGGTTCGGATAGCCGGGGCGGGCTGGGGTTCTTATACCAGTATGTTATTACCGACAAAGACAAGGGAGACCGGAATGGCCATTTCTGACTTATTAGCCGTCGTCAACCAGTCATACCCAACCCCGAAGTGTGGAACACCCGAGGCTCGAACTCGCGACCTGTTAGTTAGAAGTCCGCGCCTCCAACCTCGGGTGTTCCACACTTCGGGGTTGGGCATGACTGGCTGACGACGGTTAATAAGCCAGAAATGGCCATTCCAGTCTCCCTTGCCTTTGTCACTAATAAAATGCGGCCTATATCATGCGTCGCTGTGCGGCTGCTGGTTGGGCTCGAGAGAGAGAGCCCGTAAGGCACGACGGAACGAGTGAGTTCCGTAAGAGCTATCGGTGGGCGCCCCCCTACCCTTCTTATACCATCTGATTTACCTCCTGTCAGCGTACGAGGAACACTGGGTGGGTACTCACAGAGAGCCAGTATCGAGTGGACAGTCTATCTTTGCACACCGCGTCGCTGTGGCAGAGGTCGTCGCCTGCGCACAAGCGGTTGCGATGGGCTGCGCAGCACGTCCGAACAAATTTTGAACAGTAGGAGGCGCGTTACAGCCCGAACGGTGTACGATGATGTTTACGCTATGCATGGAAAAAATCAAACGCAGCCCATACGAACTGCAAGAATAGCAAGTGCCTCGATAGGGTGGCAAATAGGCATCGCATATCCACAATAAACAACAAAACTAAAGGCCATAATCAATCGCTTGTGTTACTGTGATCATTATCAAATAGTTTAGATTAGTCAAAGAGCCCTCGGCTTCATAATATGGAATGCATTGCACAGCGTTCTGACGAGATTCACCATAGCTCTTTCAAGCCTTTTTTTTATTTTATAACTCGATTTGGCCTTCGGAACCATACTATTGATGAATTTAAAGAGGAATCCTCAGTTTACATTACTGTTGGTGCGAAAGACAGGATTGGCCCTAGGAATCAGATGAGATAAAGAAGACGATTCAAATACGGGACAAGAATTCTGTCATCCAGGCCTTTCGGAATCACCAGAGAGAGCGAGAGAGAGTAAAAGGTAAGGGTCGCAAGCCCACAAAAGGATAGCAGTTGTGCTGTTTTCTTGCACTTCCACAAGGCGACATCTGCCGACTTCGTTTGCACATCGTCCCCTTTCGCGGACGCCTCCGCACTCGGCAGAAAACAACCACCGGCGGTGCAAACACACATTTACCCTGTCCCCTCTGCCAGCACACACCCCAACTATCACAGAATCGGCCCCCAACCTGCTCCTCTCCCGCACTAGCCTACTTGGTCCATTGCGTGTACATGCCAAGGTGAATTAAGGCACTGCCCACCAATCACACGCGAGTGGCCATCGATTGCTAATCCGACGATCGAGGTCTTTGTAAAGGCAAAGGAGTAAGGCGTGATAATTATTGATCGTGACCGAGCGATCACTGCCGGCGCCTGTGTTCTTTCGATTTGCTCACTTCTGTGAGGATGAAAGGGTGGTGAAGGGGGGGGGGATGAGGGATAGGAAGCACAGAAATCACCCGTTCAACTGCTATGGAGAAACCCCGCTCGCGATTTTGTCTGGAGCTCAGTATTGAGAAAAAACGCCTTTACACTTTCTATGGTGTGATTCTTCCGCAAGGAGAGATCCGCGTCAAATAAGCTCACCCGGCTGGCTCACTCCTTTATTTTTATACTCCCTGCCTTCTTAACCAGCCTCCCCGGAAAACCTATAATGCGATTAGTTCTGGGCCGGTCCACTTGAAATTCTCACAAGATCTTATTTCGGTGGTTAGATGGTACCTACCATCCAATCTTTCCTGGTCTCTCTCAACAACAAGCAGAAGAATGACGCAAGAAATCTGACGTGCAACTTCGACTTCAGTTACCCCATCGGCGTTTTGGCAATGCATGCGCCCTTTTCTGAAATCTCCCGACTTGTTAAAAAAAGGGAGTAATATCTGTAAGCCTTCCTCTCACCCCTTCCAATGGATTCTCGGACGGGGTAGAGACTGGGCGCAATCACTGGCGTGCGTTTCGCACACACCCGGCAATAGTTATGGCCCCGCGTCCCCACCATGAGCCAATGCTTGTTCCCCCTTCCCACTTTTAGCCCAGAGTAACAACCAACATTCCTGGTGGGGGGGGGACGGCTGTAGGCCAGTCAAGTCATTTTTCAGGGTGGCGACTTTGGCTTCGGTGCCAAGACTTCTGACGTCGCGGCTTGTCTTGGCAAGCAACTGCCTTGCCCGCCAACCCTCTTACTTGCCATGACAGGGCAATTTAAACAAGGAGCCGAATTTCCTAATTAGCATCTTCTGTTTTGTACTTGATTCTCTGAAAGGTGACTGACTGTCATGCAAGTGGAATGCCAATGGCAGCTCATCCTTCCTGCACAACGAAGACCACTACTGCATCAAATGACCGTGCATAGATGGGTTGAGTTACGAGGGGGGGGGCTTGTGGAGCATAGACACCGCCCTATTTCGTTCTGTCCACATACCCCGCAGACGGAGTTGCGCACATCGTCTGACCAGGCATTTTGATCCAAACCGCTACCAAGCCAACGACTCACCTGATGCTGTTCTTCTTATAATACGATATGACCGCTCGGTGGATGGATAAAACGCACCGCGAACACAGAGGTCATATATGCAAAGGCACAAATTATTCGATCAAGCACTGTACGGTACAAAATTATCAGCGTGGGAAAGTTGGGTGGAGCTAGAGACAGACGGGAGGGGGGGAAGACGGGCGAGGATATGGTCTCCTTGATGCAGCGAAACAAATGATGTGAGAAGGGTTGTGATCGAGGTCACGGAATTGGAAAGGTTAAAAGGTTTAAAGGCAACATTTCAGGGGGAGGAGAAAAGGAGGTAGTAAAATACTGGGGCGAATGAACGGAGGGAATTTGGCGAGTACATAAATTTGTGTATGAAACGCTTCGAAGCATGAGAAGGGGGTATTCGCGCGGGAAGGAGGGGTAGGCCAGCTTCTAGATGTTCTGGTAGCCATGGGCCCGACGCCTGTTGCCGATCAAAAACACCACAATCGCAAGGACAATCAGAACAGCGAAGCAGACACCGACGGCAATGGCAATAGTGTTGTCCTTGGGAACCGCTGGGACGCAGTCAAAGGCTAAAAAATAAAGAAAGTACGCACATGAGAAGCCGTCGATTCGACCGCCGAAAGTGATACCTTCCACCGCGTGCCCCACCAAGTGGGTTCAGCACCTGTAACGTGCACGCGAATTAGTTTGTGCTGAATCTATTGCAACCACTCTTCCCTCATTCACCAGGCTCCGATGACAGGACAACTTCAGGTAAAGATTACTCATATGACCCCCTAGGCAGGAAATGAGAACACGAACCACCAGCAATACAGGTGGCTTTGCGCCAAATTCCAGGGAAATCAGGGTAAGGTTTAGGGTTAGGTCGAGAATAAGGTTTAAAGCTAGGGCTAAGGTTAACGTCAGGGAAGTTGGAATCAACTTTAGGGTTAAGGTTAAGACTAGGAACACAGTTAAGGCTTATGTTAGGGCCAGGGTGGGGCACAAACGGGCCACGTGGTAGATGTGCTGGACCAACACGGGGGCCATATCGGATTCTGGCAGGCGCTGTCGGATTCGCGCACCATAACAAATGCCAACACATTTCGGAATGCGGTGGTAGACCCGGTTGCCGGCAGACGTCGCGCACACTGGGACGCCCGCCGTCCCCCATTGCTATTGTTAGTCAAAACCTGATCATTTGCTGTGTGGACCAGGGGGTGTGGGGTGGAGCGCCAAGGTGCAGGCTCCACAGTCCCACCCACCTACGCCCTCCCCCGCCTCTGGTCTTTTAAACTGTCTTGACACCGGCCCCAGAAGGGGGGGGAGTGCGGTAGATGCTGCACAAGTATATATTCACTATAAACTAATTCACACGCAAATCACCGTCCCTGCTCTCATCTTAATGTGGAGCACAGGGTGGAGATACGGGAATATTCGCTTTTTTCTGGAATTATGCACAGGGCCAGCTTTATTACGGCTCGGAGTCATATCAGCTGGAGTGCCATAAAAGCCAGGTAGGGAAAGAGTTATTAAAGCCTGCCTTTCAGTCCTAATAAAGACCTATTTATATGGTTGGCTCTGCTTACCAACTCGCTGGGGAGTGGCTAGAAAAGGTGTCCTAAACAAATGCTGGAGAATCACACCACCTGCTAGTATGAGTGACTCGTGGATGCAAAGCTCGCGGTCAGTGCAATCAAAAAAAAAACAACGCACGTCCCCATTCCCTCGCCCGCCCCGGAGGCTGTTAGAGTAAGTCTCACTTCGTGGGATTCGTGCTGGTGTGGTGGTGAGCCTAGGTGCGGGTTTTTGTCGCAACGGCCACTTTTGCCCTCTCCGACCTCCGGTCTTTTGACTCTATCTTGACACCGAGTCCAGGTGAAGGAGGGGGTGCGGCAGATGCAGCGCAAGTCCACTGTCACTTTAAACTCACACGCAAATCACTGTCCCTGCTCTAACCCTGCTGTGGATCACACGGTGGACATTGTCGGTCATTACGGTCGAACTTTCATGTTGAGCCTAATCTCCCTTCTTGAAGAGAGTAATTTGAGTAAAAGTGGGTACGGCTAGAGCTTTAAGGCATATTTATTATTTCAATCAACAATGACGTGATTACACCCCATATGTAGGGAATACAACGCTAACTTCTACTAAAACACATCCAAAATTATCGATAATATCTTGAGATAACTGTTTCAAGGATATCAAGATCCGAGTATCATCAATCTCAGTGGGCGTCTGCTTCGAAAACTGGATCACGTTTGGCTAGTCCGTTCTGGCAGGGTAGAGGAGGAAGCTCTAGCACGAGATTCGTCAACTTTTGAAGGCTGGTGATTTCTCACCGTAGGGTAATACTTGAATGTTTGCTATCATGGACGCGTTCATAATCTCTCACATTTCTGACCAGAAAAGCGATTTCCTCACCGACACAATTAGGATTTTCCAGCCCTCCAGGCACCCTACTAAATCACACAAGTCTTCACTAGGGGTTTGTATGAAACACACTTTGGCAAAAGGTTGCTCTTGAGAGACCTGGGCAGAAACTGAAGCGCGCATAGAGGCCTTTCGACAGACAGAGGTTACCTGTCATCATCTGACCCCTGATGACTGACTGTTGTTCACGCAAGCTTACCCGCCTGCATGATTTACTCATGCTATTTCTAGGACTGGGGTGGAGGATAGAGAATAAAACGATGTTTAAGACCTGAATCTCCGAGAGCATCGGTGTATGGTAGTATCACCTAACTGAGTGGACCAGAAGTGATAACTACGTAGCCGAAAAACCCACTTATTTGTGTGGAGGGAGGAAGTCATTTCGGCAAACAGTGCGCATCACTGGACCTCGTTAACCTGTGCTATCCGCGACGGTGGCTACAGTTTGGCTGTTCTAGTAAGCAATGCAGCCGACTCTGTCGATATGGAGGTCGTGGATCATCCTAACACCTCACACAGCTCAAATGCCAGTAGCGCAATTTCATGCACTGAAATGTGGGGACGTGCTTCGCCTATTTTCTGGAATGCAGTCGCACCTGTTGTGTAGCCATTAAACGACGGATTTAAAAACGAGGCTAAACGAAACCAGACGCTGGTAGTTCTGGAATTGTGGCTCGCATGCAGGAATACATGGTGAAGATTCTACAATCGTACTACCGAATAACGGATTTCATTAACAGAAAACCTGCTCGCACTCAATATGAAAAATAATTATCGAACCAAGTCCCATCCTTTGTTACTTCTTTTGTCGTAGCTTAAGCTTTACCGGCAATTGATCTTCCACCACTTCCACAAGACGGAAATGTCTGCGACAAGCTCGCGGGGGCGGCCTGAGAAAGAAAATAGCTAACTGATACTCACATACACTTCCGAACAAACGTCTATGGAGTTAATAGCACGTACCAACCCCCCCCCCGGGGTGAAGCGTTCCACGTGCTTGAGAGTTTCTTATAAGGCAAAAAGTCCTTGGCGAATAGAACATATGCTGCTACACCATCAGGAACATATATCGACCCGAAAGACAAAACCGCTATCAACGGGGTTTATTGTCCGCTTTCCCGGACACATGCAGCGTGCGCGGGAGGCGTAAAATACACAGGTGAGAATTCTAAATGTTAAATTACGAAATTGTCCCCACAGTCAAACTCTCCAAAGAAATGAGCTATCCCGACAGCTAGCAACCTTCAGACCCACGACTTTTAGCATGTCGTAGCAGGTAGACAGCCTCGGGTTCACAACGACAAGAAATGTGGTAACTTGTTATGAAGAAGGCCACTTCCGCATCGGTCGCACTCACTCCCCCCCCCTCCCACGAGCCAGTGACCTGTCAGAGCCTGTCGGCCGACTCTGATAAAACCGAACACAGCGGCTGATGTAGCGTGAAAACCTGCGCGCAACGTTTGCAACACGACAGTTCGGCCGCCGTCTCCGACCACATCCACCATGTGCTCCACAGCACCGAGCACGGACGGCGACATGGCCGCGAATTAGTTAATAGCGACAGCAGACTTGCGCAGCATCTACCGCACTCCCTCCTCCTCCTCATCCGCCTGGATCCGGTGTCATGGCAGAATCAAGAAAACCGGAGGCGGGAGAGGGCGCAGGTGAATGGCACAGCGGAAACCCGCACCTACGCGTACCACCACACTGCCTGGTCCAAAACGTACACTGACCAGGATCTTCCCCAACAAGAGAAAAGGAGGTGACAAGAATCCTAACTGGCACAGCGTGGGCCTGCACGACTCCCCCACTGTTGGCATTTGCTATGGGTGCGCATTCCATGTAACACCCACCTGACTGCAATCCAGCTCCTGTGTTGGGCTGGCGTATCTACTACGTGGCAGAATGCACACAGTAATTCGGCCATCGTCTCTGATGCTAGCGACGTCAGAAGACGCCTGAGCAGCAAGCGTGTGTGCGTTGTGGGGCGTTCTTCAGTTGTGCTGCGATGGTTTGACAGCTGCTCGGACAGGCCGAATGTGGCTGGGTTAAGCGCTCACAATGGAAACCATTTGGCACGGTGTTGGCGGCGTCCTGACTATGGAGGAGGGGAGGGGGGGGGGGTGTGCGTGAAGGTGTCCAGCCAGTGCGAACCGACATGCAAACACGATGTTACAGGGAAGGCAGGTGGTCGTTTTTTCATTGGTGGTGACGTTCTATAGTGCAAAGGCTTGATTGGGCGTGTTGGATCCGAAAGTGTTTGATTAAGTCGATCCGAATCCTGAACGTCAGCTGGCAGCGCAGAAGGATGAAAGGGAAGGCATGATAGTTGGCAGAAATGGTTTGCATCACTCCTGTCTTAAGTGCTGTTCCCTTCTCCCTTATTTGGTTCGCGTTAAAGATGGCCGTTCCCAGTTTTCATGGCTATTCGTCATGTGTGCGGGTCCTCTGCAAGTGGTTTCCAGGTCTCGGTTAATTTAGAAGTACTTTGGTAATGCCCTCAATGTGTCCTCATAGCGTCTTTTCTGTCCACTGCCTTAGGACACCGGCGACGACGCCATCAGACCCTCGGTATTTTGTCTCTGTCGCTGACGAAGAAAATGGGTTGAGCTATCCAGATCTGCTGCCGCGGACTGTTACGCTTGAAGAAGAAGGCCGACTAGATCAGACATGATCGCAGCCGTACCATGCACAAGTAAGTACAAAGGACACAATAAAATCGTATGCGGTTACGTACGCAACTCGTCAAGATCTCCGATCCATATCTGAGTACCAATGGAAGCCGAAACACGCAAAAGTCTACTATAAACCGCCAGAAGACGCCGTGCCGATGCCCACGACTAGTGTACGTCAGGCAGGCATTTTTGTCCCACGAGCCAAATTATCACTCAGGGCGTGAGGAAAGAAGCCCTCCCGTTTCCCACCAAGCATGGATGCTCACTTCAACTTACGGCAGGTCTGCATTTTTGTCGTCAAACTGTCAGACAGCATTTCTTGGGTTTTCACAGCACAGAGCCCTGACCGAAAAAGACAGCGCGGCCACACAGTGCTGCATAGGGGTGACAGCATGTTACAGCTGGGGTCAGAAGAGAAGGTTACGGACTAGTGAGCGGTAGAGCGGAGTTTCAAACGGCAGAAAAAAGACTTACATTGACCGGAGAAGTCGGTGTTCGTGGAGTTTCGGAAGGCCTCCATTTGCAGAGCCGCCAGGCCAAACAAAACGTTCGGACTAGGATCGCCCGCTAGGGTGATGTTCTGCTGGGGCGCGCAGGTGAAGAAGGCCGTGGAAGGCGTGTTGAAATAGGGACCCGTACCGGCCGCCCGCCTGATACCTGAATCAAGAAAAGAGGACAGAGGTTGATTAGGAGTAACATGCTGTAATGCTGTCAAATGCCTGAGACTAGTCAAAAGGCACAAGTTGCTGGCTGGCTGACTGATCGGCCAAATTAAACTTTCCGACAGCGGCTTCGGAGTTCACGCTTGAAGCACTATCTTTCATGATACGGACTTCTCATTATCTGAAGCGTACGATGCACACGTCCGAGGAAACTTTGCTGGCCATAAACAGGATCGATATGGTCGGCGCGCACGAGACAGTTTATTCGGTGATCTAGGACGGGAAGCCCGTTCATGGTAGGTCAGGCAGCTACAGAATCCTTCGACGATTACCAACTCTCCCGAGGAGTTCGCAAATGAAGTCGGCAGAACCATAAGGTACTATACTTGCGCGCCTGTCCCGGTTGAAAATTGCGGCGGGATTTCATCTCCTTCGTCAATCGAGACAGGCAATCGTTCGGCTACGAATATGACTAAGCCAGGTCACCATGTGACAAGCGTAACAAGCACAAGATGCGCAAACTTTTTCGGGCGAGCGGATAAGGCAAGACTTCTGTATATGCTACTTATTATTTTTAACTACTTAAAAGAGCATTTTTACTAGGACAAACCTTGAAGCATAAACCATAGTGACGTAATCTGCCATACATGACGCATCGCCTACCTGAGATGTAACAACTATAAAAGTGGGTCATGGTTGCCGTCGGTGTCGAGATGCATCAATAGATCCCAATCCACAATTGAAAATGCGCATTTTTAAAAATTTTTAACTACCTAATCCAATACTACAACAATAGAAGGCTGTAAGGTGAGTAAACTTGTCGCCCGATCCTGGTTAACTACTGGACTCTTCGATCGCACTCGCCCTCGAGTGAACCGAGATTGGCATAACGTATTCTTTTCGACTAAAGACTCTGACCAGCAGAGCATATGAATGACCACAGACCGAACAGGTACAGCGAATAAATCTCCAAAATCGTCTCTACCGCGACGCCTACTGAATACGGACCCCTAAAGGGTGTTAAATGACAATGACTAAAGGCAAACGCAACAGAATGCCCAGATAATGGAACACCGACAATAGATGGTCTTACAGACAAATAGACGGCACATCGACGCTCAAAACAAGGATGATTAGCACAAACTAGAACCCATTCCGGTGTTCATGTTGTTGGAATCTTGGTACTTCCTATGAGGCAAAACGTTTCAGACCAACCCAAAAGGATCTTAGATTATTGTGAGGCTTGATATCAGTCTAATTCAGCAAAGATTGATCTTGGTCCACAACAAGCTTCCAGGTTAGCATAGAACAAGCTGTACAAAAACGAAAGCTGGTCCCGGTCCCCAGCTAACCTTCCTTTTTATCTAAAGTACCTGGACTTGAGTATCCAGCTCTGTTTATGAGACTGAAACGAGCTAGTTATGTAGGCGAGCTTCAGTAAAGAGTTTTGGGGACATGGCTTGCTGGCTCTTCTTCTCTCCTGTACCATCGACAGGATCTAGACGCAGCAGCAGTACGAGGCGTTTTGATCGATTAGTCGGCGTACACCGAGCCAAAAAACTTGCCCTCAGCATAGGGGTCAGGCGACAGGTGCTGA
>CACRXP010000152.1:966638-982068 GCA_902702965.1 Spirometra erinaceieuropaei
CTTTGGGGGCGTATCCGGGCTCGCTGTAGTGGTCGGAGCCGGTTCAGTAGAACTCACCGCTTCGATACTCGGAAGATCGATGGAAAGTATATGAACAAAAACGGCTGAATTACACGTGTAAGAATCTCTCGGAACCTGCCTAAACAGAAAAGACGACCCAGCATCTCCTCGCTTGTCAGTTTTTCAAAAGCAATGGCCACTATTTAATTGATTCAAAGTATAATGTATCAATATGACTGACTGACGTTTGTTTGGATTGACCGTTTTCCACACGAAATTCTCTCCAAGGCGGGGTCTACGCTAAGTTATAATAGTTTCTACTGCCCTCATATCGTCCCTTATCCCAGTGACTGATAGCGACTCACCACCTGCACACAAAGCTTCATCCCAACCACCGTTACTATACCGTGCTAACCCCACCCTCGTAGTTTCTCACAGAACTATAACTCGTGCATCTTCCAGGAGTGTACATTTTCTACCCTACTCAAATGCCATCACTTTTTTCCATTACTGATAACTGTTCTCATAAGACGGTTTTACTGTCGTTTCCAACGGTGTCCACCTTGTGCATCTGGATAGCTAGGGAGCAGGGACGCTACCTATGAAATTGTCGCTTACCCGTTTGTTTTTCAAGTTTGCATTCTGTTATTGAGCAAAAATTGCTTAGTATCAATTGTGCTGTCTGCTCCACCGATATTAATGGCATTCAGAAATTGTTACATCATGCATTGCCTCATCCTTATATCCTCATAGTTTCGCATCTATCGTCACTATAACTTGTTGGACTAAAGTCTTTTTTTGCTTTTTCGACATGAAACTTAAGGCAACCCTTCGTCGAAATCTGAAGGAAACTAAACTCCACTTGAAACCCATTGTGAGTATGAAAAAATAGAACTAGTATCGCTCGACAATTTACGCAATTTTTTGTCTCGTTACGAATCATTTTTTTTCTGTTTGTGGCGCCCTTTTTGAAGGAGAATTACCAACACCATCGTCTCAGCAATGTGAGAAGCTCATGCCTCTCATTAACCTGGTTGCTAATGCGACCGAAGACAGGCACAAGCGAAGTTTCAACTTTATTTTAAAAAAACGTTCCTAAGGGTAGACAGTAAATCGATGTCGCTTTCCACTTTTTTTATTCGTGCGGCTTCAACTTTAGGGTCGGTGAAAATAATAGACTTTCCTCTAAGAACAAAAATCCATCAATTCTTGTCAAACTATTTTCGTTGATAGAAGTGGACTTCATAATCTCCCATTTGGAGCGCTCAGCTTAATATCTAAGGGTAAATAAAAATTTTTATTAGTCGGGATAAAATTCCACTGCAGCGAAGAGTTTCTCCCCGATTAACAAACGTAAAGCCGCCCCAGAACTCTGTTCATCTGCCGTTTACCTCTAGAGCAGAGTCTCCATCAGGCGTCAACCAAATCTCCACCCTATTTGCCCCCAAGAGGCAAGGATTGCTCAAATGCGGATCCCAAATTTACTAGGGCGCTTGATCCTGTCAGTAAAGATGAGCCAATCCTAGAAGATCAACTGACCTCCAGCACTCAGAATAATGAATTAGTTAATAAACTGGATCGAATCCGTCCCATTCCCGCGCCTGGCCACTCAGGTCTGACCTAGTGGTTAGGTCGAATAAGCCAGATGATAGCTCAGGGAGATCTTTACCTGTTCCTATCCCAAATTCTCAACTTAACGTAAACACCTCAGTTGTGAAACCCACCTACACAGGAGCCTGCAAAATGCAAGTATATAGCGTTGCTAATCATTTTTCCGATCCCATTGCTAGCCTGACACCCCAAACAACACGGCCTTCTCCTTAAGTAAGCTGTTTCTCGAAATCATTTAATCCGTTATCTAACATAAACTACCCCTAATATTATACTCAAATCTCACAAAATCCTATTTGCATGCCTTCTATTTTTCAACCCCACAAAATAGCATTCCTCTTCTTTGGTTCTGCTCAAATGTTTTTCCATACAATGCCGCATCTACCCACAAATTGTACACCACAGCAACTTTGTTTTCCACCAATTGCTTCTTCTAAACAGCTTGATTTTCCACCACCAGATCACCCTTTTTCATAAGTAGCAATGAGCGGAGCCTACATATTAGGAATACGCTCAATATTGTTTCTCTCAACACTGAGAAAGGGCCACCGGGAATTTAGGACGCCGCCATTCAATTTCCGTGTACGCTCACATTTCCTTCTTTTGTTTGTAGTACCGCTTCCTGGGATTCCTTATCAGAAATGATAATTTTTCCGATTTTTCAATTCACGCATTGCGCCTCTCACAGAATGCGCTCGATCGACGCTCTTGGCGGAGCCTTCTGTATTCGCCATGTATTAGTAGTCTGGTCGCATCTCCCTTGCCCCTCCTCGGCTGGACTCGAAGCTGACTGTAACCGCTCGCATCTGGATACCTATCTCCTCGAGACTGGGTTTCCATTTCGCCACTTATTTGCCTTATTCAAGACCACATACAGGCCAGTCCTGCCTAACCCGCCTACTTACCCCTTCATGAAATCCGTTATACAATGCCATATACAGCGACGATTTTTACGGTTCTTGATGTCATCTCCCGCATTTCGACCTCATGAGGTCTGTCGCCGCTCACGGCGGAACCCTGAATATTCGCCGTCTACTAGTAGTTTGGTTGCACCTCCCTTCCCCATTCCTCGGCTGCGCTCGAAGCGTGCTGTGGCCGATCGCGTCTGCGTTCCTCTCGTCTGGCCTCTTTGACGCGAATAATCTTATCTGGCGTATTAATCCTACCCTAACGATGTCGGTTTTAAATCGCGTATACAATATCACATGCATGCCAGTCCTGTCCGACCCGCATACGTACCTCTGAAGGCTGCCATTTATTTTTGCCCAGACGATGTCCTACTATAATCCGTTATATATCGCCACATGCAGACCAGTCCTGCCAGCATTTTTCTGTTATTATTTTTTTATCGCTGGGTCTTTTTCTCCTGTAAAATTAATCCAATCATTTTTGAATTTTCATGTGGAGTTTTTTTGCACACCTCGCTAATCATTTTTTTTAATGGACCACTAATTCAAAAACTGTGAATTGCACTTTGTACAGATTTTGCCTACGTCGTCTAAAATTCGCATGTAAATTTATTTTTACTTGCTTTGATGGGACCCCCGGGATTTAGTGGTAGATCAAGTCGAAAACTCCATTTGTATCGCTGCACACCCTGTTTTTAATTGGTTTCTAAATCCATTACTATCGCGCCTCCCCCATAGCGACTATTTTCGCGGTTCTTTATGCCATCTCCTCATTTCGACCTCGACCGGTCTGTCGACGTTCACGGCGGAACCCTCTATATTCGCCGTCTATTAATAGTTTGGGCGTATTTCCCTTGCTCACTCCTCGGCTACGATCAGAGCGGGCTGTTACCAATCGCGTCTGAGTTCCTTATGTCTCGCCACTTTGACGAGAATAGCCTCATCCAGTGTATGAATTCTGCCCTGACGGTGTCCGTTTATAATACGCTATGCATTGCCACATGCAAGCCAGTCCTGTCTGACCCGCATACGTCCCCCTCAAGACAGACATTTATTTCTGCCCTGACGACGTCCGATTATAATCCGTTATACACCGCCATATGCAAGCCGGTCCTGCGCGCCTTTTTGTCCTTTCACGAGCGAGAGTTTTTTTTTTCTGTAAAGTTAATGTAACCATTTTTAGTTCTAGAGTGGAGTTTTTCACTGCTCGCTCATTATTTATCTTAGCAGACTACTAAGTCAGAAACTATGAATTGCACTTTGTATATATTCTGCCTACCTCGTCTAAAATTCACATGCGAATTTATTTTTACTTGGTTTGATGGGACCCGGATGGGTCTTTAATAAAATTATTTTATTTAGAAATAATCAATCACTTTCATCCCAACCCAATCCCTAGAATGATCAAGCCGAGATGGCAGTGTTGGATCCCACGCAGGGAAATCTTGGGACGCATCAGAATTCACACCATGCTGGTACAAATACGGTCGCAATGCAGCGGGCAGCTCGCGAGGATAAATAACGAGCGCATAACCAAATGCCTCTTCTACAGCAATGTCGCAACGGGTCCTCGCCGGCAAGGGGAAAAAATCAACATTTCGGAAACACCTTAAAGCCTTCTCTTGCGGGAAGTAAAATCAACCCAGAGACCTGGGAGCATCTCACCCGGAAGTGATTGCTCTAGTGAAAAGTAGCGAAGACTGGAGCAGAAATGTACGTAGCTAACCGCGTCGCCGCTACCAAAGCCAAGAGAGCGGTTCTCAGGTCTCATACGCTTCTCAAATACAATGCCAACATCCAGCCCTTCCAACATGCCCATCCTGGCAAGGGCCATTTTACGAGAATAAGCCTCGCCGGGCATCTTCTGACTCAATGAAACAGAGATGGCAGCTCCAACCTGCATAACGTATCGCTTATACTGAGGGGGGTCAATCAGCGAATACTAAATTCTGTGGGTTAAATGACTCGAAGTCGGCCTTTGTTTCCTGTTTCGCGTTAGTGCTAGACCTAATGTCTCACGACTTAACGCTCTTACTGTAACAAATCGGCCTTATGTCGCTTGTAGTTCCTCCATGACCATTTCACTGCCCATTCGCTCTACAATTAGTCGTTCCCGCTTTTGCCTCCAAATATGACTTCCATCCGAATAATATTTCCTCCGAAATTAGATCATCAAGTACACTAACAGTATTCAAAACGAAATCATGTAGGCAATTTAGCCTGGAAGATATGAAGTACTTACGGTCTGTTTTATTCATAAACACTCAAATTTTTGAATTGGAGACGTTCCTTATTGGTGTAAATCTAGTTGCTAAACTCATTGATATCATCCTCCACAGAGATGGAATTTGTGGCTTTTATCGTCGTCTACTCATGTTGACGATAATGCGAACTACTGACGACTTCGATGGGTCTCCTTATTTAACCAACCTGTCGGTGGTTTTTTCTGTCTTCGCGGCCTCTTCTTGCCGACCACATGCGAACTGAAACAATGTGGTCTGTCAAGGTATATATGACCTCATCTACCGCGCATTCGAGTGGTGGTTTTAGCAGGCTTTAAAGTCCCACTGCGTGTTGACCCTAACCGAAGTGCTGAGGATAGCGACGGAGATTCTCTATTTCGCCACCTTGTCGGTGGTTTCTCCAGTCAGCAAGAAAGTGTTATGGTCACATCTCTCGCAGTTCCACAATGATCTTCGCGACTTCTCCCGTTCCGTCCTCTTTCAACTCTAAGAAAACTACTGACGCTCGCACTGGGTTCCTCCGTCTCGCCACCCTGACAGTTGCTCCTGTAGTTAGCCGATAATCATGAGTTCACCCATAGTGATATGGTGGCGCAAATGGCTCCTGCCGTTCTATGACTTCTTCCTTGACGGGGAGCGTTTCGATCTCCACACACCCTTATCAGCAGGGTAGTTCAATCCCACGAATATATTTTCCGCCCACGAGCGACAGCCTTTGTCCATAAAAACCCACAAATCTCATCCAATTTATATCTTTTTGGCAAAAGTGTCCATGGAGTGTTTTCACTGCCCGTTTATGTTAACTTTTATCTCCCACTGCACCCCCGTAATGTTTGACGTCACCAAAAACGGGTATAATTACTATAGTCACAAGTTGACAACTGTACAAGTTTGTCCAAATATACTAGGATTTTTGAAGACTCTTTTGTATGATGAAAGTGCCCCGCTGGGAACTTAAACAAAAACCATCTATCTCTCTGTCTGTCTATATATCTAACCTTCACTTCTACACAAAATCCCACGATGGGGACCGACAGCACCGCCGTCGATTACCACGTCCAAGCCGGCGTCGACAAACCCTACCATCTTAAAGACGACAGTTGAAGCTCTTCTCACGCAAAATATTCTGCTCCCAACTAGAGCGGTTGGTTGTTTGAATCTCGTGCTCACCAAAGATCCTGACAGCATAGACGATGTGTAACACATACATCCGCTCGATCGAAGTGATCACACAGTACTTTTATGAGAGTATCAGCTGTATTCTTAACTGTACATAAAAGACAATACGAGGTCAAATATATGGAAAGTGGACATTTGCCAAATGAGAGCTGAGGCATCACAAATAGACTGGGATGTTCTCTTCTCCGGAAACGTTAACGAGGATTAGAATTTATACAAGGATCGGTTGCTGCATCGAATGAAGGGCCACTGTTCCTTATCAAAGCCTAGGACATCCAATCGCTCTCAGTGGCTATGACAAGAACTCAAAAAGGAGATCAACAAAAAAGGAAGGTCGTGGAAGAAATTTCGCGAAAACAACAGTGCAGAGTTTACAGAGTATAAAGTTCAAAGAGATAAGGTGAAAAGCATGATTTAGAGGAGGCTACAGGATTAAAAGAGTGATTTGCTCCACCGAGCCGTAACAAATCCAAAATTGATCTACATCTATCGGCGAAAAAGCCCCCGTAACAGGAATCTCGTTCCTGTCTTGGGGACTGATGCCGGTTTGGAAATCTTGGACAGTAAAAATTAAGCTGAGTATTATTCTTAGTTTTTCCAGTCCGTTTTCACATGGGAAGCAAGCTATATTCCACCTAGTTATGAGAACATATGCGCTTTCACTATTGAAATTGCGTTTCGAGAAGAAGTGATTATGGAAGAACTAAAAAACTCGAATGGATGTAAATCGTTCCATCCCGACGAAATCCCAGCCAAGCTGCTCTATGAGTTTGCCCGACAGTTGGCCAAATGACTATCCTTTCTGTGCCAGAAATCGCTTGATGCTGGAATCTTTCCCACAGACTGGATAACGGTCCCCATTACAACCCATTACAAAAGCGGCAGTCGTGATCTTGTGACGAACTACAGACACGTCAGTCTGACATCAAGTGATGGAGAAAACCATCAAAAGGGAGTTGATGGCTTATTTGGAAACCAACAACGTCTTGTCCAATGTACAACACGGTTTCTGTAGGGGACGATCACGTGTAACGAACTTACTATATACAATGCGCAGTTGGACAGGAGTGTTCGGCGCAAAACACACTGTGCATGTGGCATATATTGATTTCCGAAAGGCGTTCAACATTGTTCCGCACCAGCGTCTCCTGGACAAGTTGAGAGTCATGGGCATCGGCGGCAAACCTCTCAAATGGATCGAGAATTTCCTCGCCGGATATCGGAGATATCGGAGACTGGGTTGAAGACAGCCTAAAGCCTTCTACACAATGTCGTAAGACCGTCAAGATCACAACTGCAATGCTTTAAGCCATCAAGAGGGCATTCACAGTTTTCGATGAAGACTGCTTCTCCAAAGTCTTCGGCACGTTTGTAAGGCCACAGCTTGAATAGGCAATTAAGGCTTTGAGACCATGGCCGCAGCAGGATTACAATCTGCTCGAAAGGGTGCAGAGGCGTACCGCAAAATCAATAAGAGGTCAAGGGGTACTGCCATACGAGATCCGCCTAAAGAACATTAATCTCTAGCCGTTGATTTGTAGATAGTTGCGTAGAGACTTGATACAACCTTGCCGTATCATGCATGGCTTGGACTGCGCCATTCGGTGCCGTGACTTTTTCCAATTCGCCACTACAACTTACCTCCGGACATCCCATCAAGCTAAGTTCGCCTCAGGGTAGATTGAATGGGAGAAAGTATTTCTTCTCCATCTGTGTCGTGGAACCTGCCCGAAACCGTTGTCATGTCTCAATCTGTGGAGACATTTAAATGTCAGCTTGAGAGTCATATGCGGCAGCAACAAGCGGACTACGTGGTTTTGCAGCCATGAGACCAGTGACCTGTTTGAATCAATGTCTTAATTCATTTAATACTGAAATTTAATCACATTTTCGCTCATTTTCTCGATTTTTTATTCACAAATGCGTAGTTAAAAGGCATATGCCTATTACACACAAATACACTGACTGACTGAGAACGCGGCTTTGTCTACCGACTGCAGGAAAACAAATATTAATCCCATACACAAAAGTGGCGAGAGAACATCATCTGTTGCGAAGTGATGGGAACGGTAGAAAGACGGAGCTAATGCGATATCTTGAAGAAAACAACTTGATCAGTTTGCATCGGCATGAATTTCGAAGGAGTAGATCCTGTCTCAATAACCTGCTAGTGTCCATGGAGAGCTGGGCAAAATCAATCGATGTAGGTTTATCAGTCGACACCGTGTACATTGACATCAGAAAGGCTTTTGGCAGTGTTCCACACAGACGACTTACAATTAAACTACGTCAAATGGGCGTGAATAAAAATCTGCTGAAATGATTAGCCGATTTTCTTGCGGCCAGATCTCAACGTGTGTATCGGAAGTGCTAAATCGGAATGGGCATCCGCTCGCAGCGGCGTTCTGCAGACGAGCGTTCTGGGCCTAATTCTGTCCTTAATTTATATGAACGACTGCCTGGACTGTCTGAACTGCGAGCGCGAATTGCTTGCCGAAGATCTGAAATCGTGGAGACCAATAGAGAGATCTACAGGTTTTCGTCCAGTGGTATCGCACATGGCGCGTTTCTCTTTCTTGGCGTAAGTGCTCAGTCATGGTGGTTGGCGACGACCACCAACCTCAACTATGTATTGAAGGTCACTCCATAAATGTGCCCGGGGTTATTAAGGATCTGGGCATATCATACTCCAAGAGTCTAAATTTTTGGAACACTGTGCCTTGATAGACTCCAAAGCATGCAGAACTACCGGGTTCATCCTCCGAAACTTTAAAACTAGGGGCATCAGAATGCGCCTTTACAACATATACGTTAGACCTGGTCTGGAATACTGCTCGTTTTTATTTAGCCTAATGCGTGCTACTGAGCGGAAGAAAATAAAATCCGTTCAACACTTTTTTACCAAGAGAATTTTAACCCCGGAACACCGACATTTGTCTTACCAAGAACGTTGCCGGCTTACGGGCCTTGCTCATTTATGGTTCCGTAGAATACAAAAGGGACTATTTTTGCTATTTAAATTCCTATATAATCACACATTTAATCCACTCACCTCTTTCAAACATCATATCCACCCACGACGTAACAGTCACCGTGAGGTCTTCTTATTTCTGCCTCTGGCACGTACCGCTAAACATCGTCGGTTCTATTCTGAAAAGGCAATTGCTATTTGGAAAAAGCTACCCATGAGTGTGAACACTCTGCAAAATTATCCTTTATCTAAGAGAAATATTGCTCGATATTTGCATTCAGAAAAGTTTCCACAAATTTTGCGTGCTGAATCCACTGATAGACTCTACGGTAGCGATGACGTTTGTGGTCTCTGAACACTATGGCCGGTCTGACCAGCTGTTCCTCAACGTCTCTACTTTGACTATCCCCAACTTCATGAAAGGAATTGACGTCCGATAATCTCCGATACCGTGCAACCCCCTCCCCCCCCCTTCTTGACGGTCGAATATATACCGCCAGCAGTTTTTTTTCTCCTGAACCCTCCAAACCATAAAAACACCATCAACTATATTTGTATTTTTCGGGAGTTTTTTTTCACTGCTGGTTGGATTTGTGTTGAATCGCTTCCCTTGACAATGCCTGTAAAGTGGCATTTAATAAATTAAATTAAATTAAATATGGATCGCCTGCAACAATGGTGTAATGAGTTGTGTCTTAACCTCAACCTGGACGAAACAAGATTACACCCTGTTGGAGGACGGGCAGAGAAGAGAAACCAAGCTGGTCGGCGAATCAATTTGCTTATCTGATGAGATACGCTTGGAAAGACTAGAAATATTTATTATCTCTTATAGACAGTAGAGAGGGCATATGATTGTGGCGTTTAGGATCGACCGAGGGCTAGGCCGTGCTCTTCAGTTTGACGGTTTCTTCGAACTGGCGCGGGCGACCAATCTTCGGGGTCACCAACAAATTAAAACTGGAGTATAGCAAACTTGACGTACACGCCAAATTCTTCTCCCATCGGCTGGCTGAAGGATGGGGTAATATGAAGAACTCCATTGTCGTGGCGGAAAACGTTAAGGCCTTCAAAAAAAGAACAGGGAAACTTGTGCTTGGTGCATGCTTTTTAAAAATCTATCAGTAAATAAGATTTTCCAAGGCTCTGCTTATGTCCCTCATATACGGAATTATACTGAATTTATATCTGACACATGAGTGTTCGTAGGCAATGAGGCATTTATCTAGCTTTAAGATTCTACATAGTTCATGTAGAAAGATAACACGCAGTGAAGAAACCTGCCAGTTTGAGTATTGAAAACTCGCAATAGCACAACCTCCGCCCTCTAGTGCGAGACTGTTGTGTTTTTCTGAATTGAAAATTAGCAGCGATATTTCATATTGCCTTGTGTAACTTTCAAGGATATTGCATTGTTTTTTTACGTAATTCTTTCGACTATTTCTTTTTGAAAACAGATCTTCAAGTCAGAATATGTGCTACTGCGTGGGAGTAAGCGCGAAAAACGAAAAGTGCCCGACTGGTGACGAAAATATGTGCCTCATATCCACACCCTGGCGGAGTCGTTGCCGCTCGTGACATGCAGTGTTGTGTACGAGAAGATGTACTGGCCCCAAACGTAAACCGCATGAGGATTTCAGTCACACGCCGACAGTTATGCTGGAATGGCCACTTCTTTAATGTTAACTTGCGTGGAACACCGAAAAGGTCGTCAGTCGATTCCACCGTCGACGGTCTTTGATTATTGGCTGCCCGGGACACGAGGCCGATCGATTGTCTGTGGTCGGAAAGGGCGGCAAAATTGTAAAGTCATTTGGTTACGAGGACGTATAGCGAAGTCTCTGGGGACATCATCTGTCGCACTATCGCGTAATCTAGAAAAACCAAAATAAGAGCAAGTATCAAAAGAAAATGAGGCGTTTACCGGGAGAGGTGTATTGGAGGTCCGATGTTTCGAGAATTTGTTCCGTTACCCATCTTCAGGGGCTGGGAGGTCATGCGCATAACTCTCCTTATATCGCGCATTTTGTTGATCCGTAGCCCGCCAATGACGCCTGTGCGACTGCACCCAACCCGCACGTCACCGTGATCTGAATTGCCCCTCGCCCTCGTTGGCCGCGGAGGTAGTTGACAGGCCTGGTTGTACCGCGCCGTGACTGTCCCCCGTTAAAAAGGTTCTTAAAGTCAGATAAGGGGGGAAGCAAATTGATATGGTGGTTGACAGAGCAGTCGGTGGACATCTAGGCTTCTTGCACCTTCCTTGACGTATGATTATCGTCCCGGCCCACAATCTCAACGTCCTCAAAGTTGAAGGTGTGTCCCATTTGCGTGGAATGGGTTGCTACCTCTGACTTTGGGTCCAATCTTCGCAGGGCCAACTTATGCTTTGGCATTCGCGTTTGTAGCCGTCGGCCGGTTTCCCCAATGTAGTTGCACCTCCGGCAGCTGCATTGAAGTCGGTAGACGACAACCGACATCTCCTCCTCAAAGATCGGGTCACTAGGACGCATAACTTGCCGTCAGATTGCTGTGTCGGGTCAATGGGCAACGCCTAGTCCGTTTTGGTCTTTAGAACAGGTATGTTAAGGGGAACGCTGCGGAGGAATTTTGGACACGGGGTGCCTGAAGCAAAAAGTCGTGGACACAGAGTAAATTCGGGAGGACTAGGAACGAGACGGAAACTCGACTCGATTCTAATTTTAGGGCACATATAGGGCGCAATACCCCACAGTTTCAACACAGCGGGGCACGAACAGAAAATTCATACGAGAGGTGATCGTCGAGGTAATCATCCTCCAAAGAGAGATTCTACCGCCGTCACCAATCTGTAACCACACGAAGCCCTAGATCCGACGGTTTAGGCAGAAGAGAGAGGTCCGTAAGAAGTCTTCTCAACAAATAGAAATCGAATAACAACGAAGTGAAAGTGGACGGCAATAAAGAAACGATTAGCTAACAACCTTCCTTTCAAATAGTCGTTTTGTGCAACCCATGAACCCCCTTGTCGTTTTAAACACTTCCCTTCCGACCTAGTCTCGGTCTGTACGACCAGAGCATTCATCGTCGATGTTCCCAAAAAGTAGAGGGAATTACGTATGAGGTCTGTAAAAAACCTTTCAGCGCCCTGGTTGTCTTTGAGAAATCGCCAATCGCCTATCAGTACTGGCAATTTGGGATAATTGTTCTTTTTATGCGCCACAAACTGCCGTCCCCGGTCCTGATGGCGATGCTGTAGAACACCTCTTCACTGTTGGCTTTTTTCCGTGCCTCCAGCGTTGTGGTATACGTCTTTGCCAAGGTCTAGACTCATGCAAACTCACTAAGGCAGCGATTAAGAGGATGCGTTTCAACCACCCAATCCGGGTGTTGATCCGTTTCCCTTAAACAGATTGACACTTACCGCAGATCCCTGAAACCATATTTAGTGTCGCTCCCAGTTTCGGAACAAATGTCCCCTAAGTTATTTAATGCTGCGGATTAACCAACCGTCGGGAAGAGCGAATGCACGAAATCGTTATTTTGCTCATAAAATCGGTCCAACCCCCCATTTCCTATTAAAAGTTTGGTAAATGGCGAGACGACCGCATGGGTGCTAGATAAGTCAATTTACTTATTATCTACTTCTACGTTACCTACCAAGTTACGTAAGGGTGGGTTATACCATAACCCTCGGATTCTGTCAACTCGTTTCTCCGTTGCAGAGGCGGAGTAATGTAGCAGCCGGAACTTGGCTAGTTTGAATGCATCTAATATTAACACTTTAATTATGGAGATGACCCCACAGCAATTCACTAAAAGTCGTAGTTTGGAAGGCTGACAAGGGATAACTCAGTTCTCATCGGACGGAAAATCGGGCTGAAGTGGCTTCTTAGTGTGGGGACCAGATCCGCTCCGTTCTTGTTTATGTGAAAACTTGGTCCATCGTGCGCAGACAAGGTGCGGGCGGCACGTGTATGCGAGTTGTCCAGTTTTATCATCGGCTTCCGCCTTCAGTCTTCCTTACTTAGTCTTGCCACCGATCCCAGGAGATCGTGCTTCAGAAGATGTACTAGTCTGTTATCTGTATAAGCTATTTCACATACAAGCCACTGTCCTGCACCCACCTTGCAGTGGGGAACACAGTGAACATCGTCATCTGTGACAGTCGAACTGACGCAGTAGTGTGTTTGACGCATGCCACGGTCGCTTCCCTTGTAGCAGACCCGGTCTCCACTCTTTTTTATCGAGGCTCCTTGTGTCGGTAGTACCGTAGTGTTTTTTGTATTTAGCGTTGGCCTTCAAGTTCTCGTCCCTTTCGTATTAACGCCTTGGCATACATCCCCTGGTCGTCGAAGGATACCAGGCCATTTCCGTGCAGTTCTGTTCCCCTTCTCGGGATTTGAAATAAAAGGTCTGCTTACTAGTATGTCACCTTGCCAGCAATCCCATTTTGGGGTATCCGATTAACTTGACACGATAAATGCTTGCAAAATAAACCAGCTCCTTCAGGAGCATGCTCACGCAGAGAAACTGCTTTGGAGACGAACAGCATATTCAGAGAGAGTGTGGTCACTGCGCCGTACGAGGCCGAGGGAAGGGGTCAACTTGTCACTGACCGCTAGCCGGGTTTGTTCATCAGGAGTAGTGAAACGGAAAGTGTTTTTTTGCAACTTTACGTGGAGTTCCTTTATCACATTTACCTTCGTAAATCAAGTTCTTTGGCTAAATGCATGTTTAACATTTGTAGGTGCACTTGTGGCTTTCGAACAATGGACCCAGTCTCTCAATCCTGTCCCAGCTGCAAATCAAGCAAATATAACAACCCACAACTGCGGCTTATGGTAAATGTCTGTGGGCATTCCTTGTAAGCTGACCTTTCATTACCTGATCCCCTATTAGGTGCGAAAGCTGCGTAGAAGTTCTGTTTGTAAGGGGTTCAGGCCTTTGCTTCCAGTGTCGTACCCCAATACGCAAGGCAAACTTTCGCTATCAGCTCTTTGAAGACCCCGAAGTTCAGAAGGAAATTGATATTCGCAAAAAGATTCTCAACGAGTAGGACACATTAACCTGCGTCTACATGTATCACAGATTCAACCGGAGGGAAGAGGACTTTGAAACCATGGATGAATACGACAAGTACCTGGAAAAAATCGAAGAAATTAGTAAGCCAACCACTTTTTGATGTTTCAGTTTACAAGTTGACGAATGACATTGACGTCGAGGAAACAAGGAAGCTTGTTGAACACTACAAGAAGGACAACAAAGAAATGATAAAGCGCAATAGAACAAAGCAGGTCAGTCAGAACCTCCTGTTTTTACTCATTTATCACTGTTGGTAACTCGAGTCATACGACAGTGTCCAAAGGTGCACCAGCAGTTGACCACAGCTTATTTTCGTTTTGGCCTTCACAGATTCGTCTGGGGCACTGCCTATCCGACTATAATTAGTGTCATTGTCACGTTTACTCGCTCGCGGGACTGCCCGCCTACATAAAACAGTCCTTTTGTCGTTCTAGAATGGCAATTTCCGGTACCTTTGGAAGACCAAGGACCTGCAATAAATAGGGAGGAGCATATTTAAACATAGTCACACAACCTTTTGAAATATTTCGAAATTTCACCTAGAACGTCTACACTATGCCACATCAACGCCTTAATTACCGCCAGCAAGTCTTATTTGTCCTTCATCAACTGTAAAAGCCTGTGTTTGCTTAGGTGCGTTTCCTGAACGAAGGTGATGTAATCCACGCCCGCTGGATCTGCGCATGGTGTTTATTTGCTGGTCTTTCCTTGTTTACCGCAACGGTTTACATTCACCACCATTCGCTGTCATAGAAGCGCCATGCTATTAACTCCTCTACGAAGCGAGTTGTTCACAGCAGGGACATTAATTCAAGAATATTCGGTCTTTGTCCCCTAGTCGGTTCATGCAAAACTCGCTGAATGCTACGCTGAGTTACCACAGTTTCGGCTGAAACTTGAACGGCTATCTCCAGATGTACCTGTAAATAGAAGAGATCGCCTAATGCTGATTGCAGTACTTATAGGAGTGTAATATAACATCTGGGCCGTTTGCCCTCTAGAATGTTCTCAGCCACACACAGTCAGTGCGCGATCTCATGGAATGTTCACCGAAATTTTGGAGTGCGTTTTCGCTTAGTAGGGATTACTTAAGTCGGGTTACGGTATTGATTATTGTGTAGCACGATCCCGGGATATTTCTGTCACGCCAGGATGTTGGCTTTCAAATGTATTTCTCGGCGGCCTGCGAAAACCATTCAATAAAAGTGGCTACTTAAGTGGTATGCATTTTTCTACTGATTTTCTGTCCTCATAAATTAAAATGCACTTCATATAACACATGTATAAAAATATTTTTCTTGCACTCATTTTACAGGCGATCACTTTTCTTTAAACTATAAACTCAAGGGAAGGGTATATTTAGGCTTTAAGCTTGTAAATTTCCGAATAATTTTGAGCCCGATATACCATTATGTTTACATTTAAGGTTTACAGCGCAAGAGTTATCATACATTCCT